>VXBA01000516.1:265878-288643 GCA_013399895.1 Serilophus lunatus | reverse complement strand
AAAAAAGAGAGAGATTTCCCAAGCTCTGTGTATGTCTATAGCGGGTTTTCCCTCCCCAGGTCTGGGTGTAGTGGCCAGATGTGACTAACAAACATCTGGTTACGTGAGCTGCTTTTCCTTTAAGCCGGAAAGTGCATTTGACCGAAATGGGGAAGATCGAGACTCTTCAAAATTCGGCAGAAAGCGGCGGCTATTGGGGGACTCCCAGTTTGAAAATATCAGGATTTGAAAAAGGTTCAATGTTTGTTTTGGATGGGGGGGAATGTCTTTGAGAATGGGTCATTTCGCTCAAATGCCGTTTCAGGGATTGAAAGGGAGGGCGCGATTTCGCGTGTGAATATCCGAGGCGTTATATTCTATGGACCTGTGCTGATAACTTCTGTCTCTGAAAAAAATGAACTCCCCCTCCCTTCCCCTCAGTGAAGGCCCGATGTGTATTTTAAAACCAAGACAGGGAAACCTTTTGAATGGAGGGGAGAAAAAATCCCAGAAATCGAATTAAACCAGGAAAATTGTTTCTAAATATAAATATATTTGTGCTCTCTGTTCTTCTCTGGCTCCTTTCCCTTTAGAGTGAGATAATAACTCAGTCTCTGGGACAAGTTGCCAGATCTAAAAATGTCTTCATACATCGTGAAACTGGAAAAGTTTTGACTCGGTGTCTAATATTTCCCGAGGCGAAGCGGGATATTGGCAGAGAGCAGGAGCTCGGATACACAGGCGTCTGTTTTGGTTTTCTTTCCTTTTTATTATTTTTTATTTTTTTTTTCTTCTGAAAATTGCTTTGCATTACATTTCCTCGGCTCTAGAATTATCTTTACTCGCCTCCAGCTAAACTCGAAATTTTTTACCAAGCGCTTGATCTGTTGGCGAATGAAATCTGAGAAGAAACCGCAGGCCCTAAGTGGCCGTAATTTAATTGATTTTATCATAAATCATCAACTTCATGAAGAACCAAAGTTTTCATTGAAGTAAATTGATATTAATGGACACTTTCTGATCTTCAGCCGTATAGATCTATATGGTGGCGGTGCTCCCTCTTTTGCTCTTTTGGGACAGGAGATTTTAAGGGGAGAGTGTGTGATTTCCCACCCTTCCAGTTTTCGTTTCTCCCACCCTCCCTAAAAAATGGATTTTATTTCCAGCGTGGGGAATCTGATCCCTGGTGTGGAGATGGGGATCTGAAAGCTCAGCTTCTCGATTAGGCTTTTTTTTGAGGGGGAGGGAAGTTTCTTCGGGTCCCTAGGGAGGTTATTCCCTCTGCCCAGGGGTTCGGTGGGCGTAGGGATGAGATATTTTGGTAAAAACCACGCGTGTCGCACCCAAGGTTGTCCCGACACGGCCATCGCCGGCACTGCCTCATTCTCACCCTTGTTAAAAATAGAAATAAGGTTTAACTGCCCCCGCTTTCATCTACGTGTCCTCTGCAGAGTTGAATATTGTCGTTTCCAAATCTTTCCCGCCTAATTAAAAATTAACTAAGAGCTCGGGATGGATGAGAGCCCTTTGATATGGTGATGAGGATGCCCGAGCAAATACCCTCAGAGTAAAGAGGGGATTTTAGCCAAGGGCAGCGGCTCGCGTGGGTGTTTGGGGGGTGTTTGCAGAGATGCACCGTGCAGGGAGGATGCAGAACTCAGTGGTATCCGCACAGGTCTCTCTCTACAGACGATAAAGCATCAGTGTAAACATCCCATAACAGAGAACTATAATTCCTTGGCACTTCTTTCTCCCTCTCCCGAGACTTCCTCCTCCGAAACTGTTAGTCTTTATGAGTTATCAGAAGGAAGCAGGTAAAATGGAACTCATTTCTTCTCCCAGGTTCCTTCTCCCCCATGCCCAGCTCGTTCTCCAGTGCCAGCCGAGTCCAGGATTCAGGCGAGTATCACTGCAAAAAAATAACCGAATTCCTTCCTTTTCTCACAGAAACGGCCACGGCGGTAGCTCGGGGCGCCTGGTCCTTCCGAGAGGCGAAGAAATCACAGAGGGAGAAAAGCTTTAAGTCCTCATTTTCTCCCTCCCTCTCACTTGATGGGTTTTTTTTTAATTTTTTTTTTTCTTTTTGAAGAGGAGAAGGAGGGTGGGGGTTAAAATTGGAAGAAATAGGAAGACTGGAAGCGAGAGTAGGAACCGCCTCCTCAGTGCCGGGGCCAGCGGCAGCAGCCCGGGAGTGAGGAGCTCATCCCAAGGGCCTCCAGGAGAAGCAGAGAAGCCCCTCTCCCTTTTCCCTGTCCCCAAACCCCGTTATTTTGCCCTCGGTTTCCGTCGTCTTTGCCTTTGGGCTGGACGCTGAGCCTTTGGGAGCGGTGCTCGCTGCGGTCGCTTTCCTGGGCAGTGTTTCTTCGCCTCCTTCGCCTTCAGGTTAAAAGAGAAAAAGGGAAAAAATAATATTAAGAAAGCAAAAAGAAGCCCAGAGTGCCTTAAAGGCCGGGGCAGCCCCAGCTGGGGAAGGAAGGGAGCAGGGAGCGAAGGGAATCTCCTGTCCGGCTACCCGGGAAGTTTTGGGAATTTGCTGATGGGGGAATTAGTGAGACTGGAGGGGGGAGCCGGTCATTTACCAATTCTCTATAAAATGGGCAAAAGGTTGACGTGTCTCAGTCACGTGAGCGCATAATTCAAGCTATTATTTTGGCATTTGGAAGGAAGGGAGGGGGGCGGAGGAGAAGAAAAGTGGGGATGGTGATTCCCAGCCCCCGTCTGTGAGCTGCTCCCAAAATAGCTACTTGTAGAAGGCTGATACCTCAATCTGCCGTGTCCTCGCCGTCCCCCCTTCTCTGATGCACACACACCCCAAAATCGCACCTCACCCTTCCCTGGGGCCAGGAGAGGTTTTTGGCCGCCCCATGGGAGAAGGGTGCTGGGGGGGCCGAGGAGACCCAGCCCGGGAGGTGCGTGTTTGCCCGGCTGTTGTTTTTATTTTTATTTTTTTTTATTTTTTTGAGACAATTCCAAAGCGCTTCCGCTGATTGATCATTAACCTGGTGAGTTATTGCTCTTCTAAGCAAAGGTCAGGGGGAGAAAAAGGTCTAATCTGTCAAGGCAAAGCCACTGCTCACTCAGTTTCATTTTGATTTCTTATCCTGCCTGGCTTCTGTTTGGGGTTTCAGCAGGTCCTGGACCCTCCATAACTCTCTCCTCCTCCTCGGAGCTCTCCCTTCCCTCGTGCTCTCTGTTTGTGGAATAGGAAAACCCAAACTCCTTCGTTTTAGACAAAAAAAAAAAAGGGCCAAGGGAGGCTGAGCTGCCCCGCGGGAGGAGGCGGTGGGTGCTGAGCCCCCTCCAAGGGGGGACTTCAGCCCACGGCTGGGGAGGAGCGGGGGCCTGGACAGGCACCACCCCTGAGAGAAAAATTAATAGAGAAAAAAAAAACAAAACAAATCAAAACAAAGAACACGGGGAGGGGGTGGGGGAAACCTCGCCCTATCCCTCTTCTGCTTGTGCTGCGGGGAATAAATTAAAAACAAAGAGAAACAACCACCACCACCCGCTCGCTGGAGCCGTTGTTTATTCCAGCTTCTTTTTGCTGTTTGTTTGCTTCTGTTTTCCCCTCCTCCCTCCAAATAAACGCGATTTTCTTCTTTTCTCCTCCTCCTCCTCGTGCCTTACCCACTTCCCCTCTTCCTCCCCGGGCCCGGCGTGGGAGGAACTTGCCAAGGCTCAGTTTGCGTTTGCTGAGCTCACAGAGCAGAAAGGGTGTTTTTCTTCTCTTCTTCTTTTTTTTTTTTCCCCCTCTTTACAAATCTCTGTGTGTACTCTGCAGAGGGAACTGAAAAGCCCCAGTTAACCGGGGAAGGCGGTGATGTAAGTGGAATATTGCCAAAGCTGTGTATTAAAGCGTGCGCCCATGTAATAATAATACTAATAAAAAATACAGCTACAGGCCGCCGACTAGAGAAGGTCACGAAGCATCCGCGGGTGATTTATGGACTCGGCGATGTTGTCACAAGCAGAGTAGGGGTGCGAGGGGAACATTTTTATTTGAGATTAATAACATCAACATACAGAACGGAAACAGGATTATTAAAGCGACTGAATGTTTCCCAAAACGAAAATATTTTTAAATGAGATTGCTTTTTCTTTCTCCCGTTCTTTCTCCCTTTCCGAGTCCTCCGTGCCAAAGTTGCGGTGATAAATCTCGGCGTGGCTTTAAAAATGTTTACGGCTCGAAACCGTTAATACTGATACCAAATCACCGCTGTGTGGATGATCCTCTTCCACTATAAAGCATCTCCGTCCTCCCCCCTTCGTGGAGATCCTGCGAGCACATTGTGGAAACTCGAAAAAAACCCACCCCATATTCTGAATCCTTAAGGATTTTCTGCCTTTCAGGAAAACGGCCTCATATTTTTCCCTGCTGTTTTATTGTTGTTAGCGTAAAACTAATTAACTGCATGTATTTAATCTCTTAAACGCGTTTAACTCTGGAATGACCAGCAGAATTTAACCAAAACCCTTCACGACACACGTATTTTTTTAAATTGCATTCAGAGTTCACCACCAGCCGTGGACAAACCACCCACGGGTCACGCCAAAGCATTTCCATCCCTAATACGAGCTCCAGAATGGTGTTTCCAAGGGGGAAAGGTGGAAGGAAACACCAGAGAGAGGGGTTCGCTTCAAGTCTACACAAATAAACCTGGTGTCCTCCCTTCTGATCAGACTGTTGGGTTATCAGTGGACGGAGAGCTGTGCAATCCCTGGAAATGCGGTGCTTACTGGGGTGGGAGATAATCTCAGAGGAAATGCTGGGGCTTTTGTTCATTAGAGCCTATCTTCTCCCCATTTCCACCCAAAGGTTTCTCTCGATGATGACTTCCCTTGTCCATGCTTTTCTGACCGAAGTTTCATACTTTTTTTTTTCCTTCCCCCACCTCAGTCCTTCTCCTTTCTCAAAGTCCACTGCTGCCTCGAATTTCCTGGACGAGACATCCGAGAATTGGTGAGTTTTGCTGAATATCCTACCTGGTCCCTGTCTGTGTGTGTCTCCGTATCTCCCTCTGCACCAGCCTTGGAAGCCATTCCTTCTCTAAAATCCAAAAACGTAACTTTTTTCCCCCCCCCCCCCCCATCAACCCCAGAATAAGCAAAGGCTGCCCTGGATTTCAGCTGAGTATTTTCCTTTTGCTACTGGCTTGTCTTTAAACTTTGTGATTTATGGCCGTAACTTTGAGGGAGTGTTTTAAATGGAAGATATTTCCTGTACTCCCTTTGAAGGGAAATCCAGTCAGATTGCAACATTTGCTGCTGATTTCGTGACGAGTGCGAGGGAGTTACATTTTAAAGAAAAATAAGCTGCAACCAAAGCAAAAAAAAAAAGGCAAAACACTGGGAGCCTAAAATAACTACTTACAGGAGCTCAACATATAAACGTGCAACGACCTCCTTAACAAGGATTTTTTCAGCTGGTTAAGGTTAAAACAAGATTTTGCACTTCAGAAGAGTTACTTGCAGAATCCGAGGTACTTCTGATTGTCCAAGTATTCCAAACAAGTCAGTGGAGATCCATATTCAGAAATCTATAGGGCACTTCATCTACAGAGAAGTCTTTATATAGTCCACTACTGTTTTTCCTCTTTTCTTCCTTGGGACTTCAACGCCGGGGTTCCAAAATAGGAACTGTCTTGTAGCAGAAGATTTATGTTGGAGCAGTTCATAAAAAGTCAGATGAGAGGGGGGGAGAAAAATAATAAAATCGCAATGATGGTGTCCCCTGATCGAAACCCTCCCATGTGGGATCTGGACGCTGCAGCCAGAACAATAGCTGGAAACACCGTAATCCTTGGGATAAGACTTTATCCATCACCTAGAAAACCTTGGCTGTCCAACCCAGAGTAAGTCCTCTTAAAAGTCAAGTGTTTACTCGGACATCCTTCTCTTTCTTTCCAGAGTTACCAGCCTAAAGGTGCACGAAACACACGCACAGACACATAAAAAAAAAAAAAAAAAAAAAAAAAAAAACCTAAAAAAGGCGGTGGAACCCCTTCTACGGGTCGTACCTTCCCAGTAAAATCCAAAGAGCCTTTGTGGTCCCTCTTTTTCTCGCTTTGCTAAACGTAAATTCCCCCCCGTCAGCACTTAACGCCAAGGAGTGAGCGCCAGAATTAAAGGAGGGAAGATAATTGCGATGTGAAACAAAAGTAGCCCTTAAAAAAAAGAAGTGCAGACACCTAAATTCCTCGCCCTGCCTTCCACCCACTCGCCAGCCCCTCCTCGTCACGGACTTTCCCCAAAACGCATCTTGGCGAGTTTATGCTCTCGGCAGCCGTGTGGGAGCGGGGAGAGGCGTAAATCTCCCGTGGCGACAGCAGCAGCGCCTTGCATAGCAATAACGGCCTTATTAATAACAGCAATAATAATCATCTTTATTGTTCAACACCTCGCTGCCTTGGCCTCCCCCGAGGGCCATCTGCCCCCCCCCAAACCCTCACCCACTCCCCCGCCGGGGCCCGGAGGAGCCCCCAGACACTGGGACGCGCAAACTTTACGCCGAAGTTACGCGGAGTTGCAGCAACACCAGTCATTTCTCTCCCCCCTCCCCTCCACCCTTGGGAACCCCGGGCCCGGCAGCTCCAGCCCCCCACCTCTCCCCTCCTTGTGCCCCCCAAAAAGGGGGTTTTGTCTGGGGGGGGCTGCGAGGAGCCAAACGCGGCCGAAGGGCCGGGGAAGGAAAGGGGGGGAACATCAGCTCTTGAAAGAGCCGCGATCGCCGCCGCGAAGGGGAGGGGGGAGACTATGACTATGTTGAAACGGTTTATTAGCATAAATTGACACCTAATTGTTAAACACGTGAATCAAAGGACAGCTTTGCTATCTTTCTGCCTAGGCCTCTGTCCACCACGTCTGCAATTAGCATAATTTTTCACTAGTGACGCTGTTTGGGAGGCTCGTTGGCTTTGCCCGGCAATCCAAACCAAATCTTNCGCCCACCCCCCAACTCCCCCGTAGCTTGGATTCTTTTCGTTATTATTTTAATCCCAGCCAAGCATTGCATAGTTAAAAGGGGGGTGGGGGGGGGTGTTGTGTTCAGCTTTTCTTTCTTTCTTTTTTTTTTTTTCCCTTCTCCTTTCCCTTCTTCCCCTTTGCTGTGGTAAAGCAGAGGCCATTGTTATCAGTGAGCAGCGCGTACCAGTCCATAGGGCAACTAGAATCTCAGGGTTTGTCCATTCAAAGCCCTCAGCTTTTCTGCACATCTTGGAAGCTGGAAAGCATCTTGATTTTTTTTTTTTTCTTCCCCCAAACGGAGACCGAGAGACAATTTGAGCTGCCGTAACCGAAAGCTCCACTGGCTGAGCCCCCTCCCCCTCTGTTTTGGCTTTTTTTTATACATATATCCATGCCTATGCCGGATTTTTTTCCTCTCTCTCGTATATTCCTTTAACGTTTTTAAAGGAAGGGGGTCATTCCTTGCTTATTGATTGCGTGGATGCTGGATGTGAAAATATATTATGTCTGCCTGTGCTTTGCTCGTCAGAGACTAAGGTAAGCCGGACTCAAATAGGCTATCACTTTGTGAATGGCGGAGTATATGTCCCAATGATTTATGACCATATGACTCCAATCTCGGTTCAAGAAGAGTTCACAAGCTTTAAGCTTCCTTCCACGCAGAGCCTCTTTTGCAGCCCTCATCCAGGGCCCTTTCCCCCCCCCGCTTTACAACTGGGGAGTTCTGGTTGGGGTGAAGCTCGCTGGTGGGGGAGGGAAGAGGGAAATTTTAGGAATGTCTCTCTATTTTTCAGGCATATCCAGCGCAAGGCAGTCGCTGGGATTTGAGCTCTTTCTGAGCAGCCGACCTATTGTTAAGGGCATGTTTAGAATATTTATTATTAATAATAATTTAAATTAAAAGCGGGGCTATGTCTGGCTTCTCTGGCTCTGGGAAATGTACCTTAGAAAGGGGCGGGGGAGGGGAAAGACGCTGCTCTTCTTCAGAAACACACTCAGGTTGTGAATTTAGGATTTCCAACATGGAGGGGACGGCTTTTCAGCAGAACACCTCTGCTTCAGCTTCCTTTTATCTTTTTCCCCCGACCTTCTGATTTATATTTTTTTTTTCCCCGAGCATCCTCCTCCCCGCGGCCCTTTCCCTCTCGCACCTTCCCCTGATTTCTGGTTCTTCTTGAAATGTCTCTAAATCCCCGAACTCCAAAGTTGCAGGCAAAGAGTTTGTGGTTAAATGTTACCGCTCGCAAAGTGAAACTTGGAGCGTGTTGAAACAGCCGGCGCGGATCCTGCCCGGGTTTAATTGGAACAGGAGATCATCGAATATTTATTATTCTGCCTGAGATTTTTTTTTTAAAAAAAAAAAGCAATTCCTTGGAGTAAATAATTAGGATTGCGGCCGTCCTGGGCGAAGATAAATGAGCGGCATTTGTGAGGCACTGAGAGATGAGGTACAAAGCAAATCTGTGGAAGCCACAAGCGAGGGAGCTTTTGGGTGAAGGGGATTGTAAATTTATTTTATGGACATTTAAAAAAAAATCGTCGTTGTTATTTTTAGCTGAGCCTCACAGCTACTTTCTGGTTTGGTTTTGTTTTGTTGTTTTGGGTTTTTTTAAAGAAATCTTTGCCAGACAGGAAGGCCTTGGAGAAATTCCCACCTCTGCCCTCGCAGATATTTTCAGCAAACCTATTCATAATAAAGGCGCTGCTGTTTGTTAATTAATTCACAGCTCCTCGGCTCGGGCAGTGGAATCTACTTTTTAATAAGACATATTTATCATGGTGAGGAAACCAAATGAGAATAACTTCCAGCAAGGATATCATCCTCTCTGCAGACAATAATACATCTCCGTGGAAGATACAATACAGATTTGGGAATGCAGAAAGGATTTAATCAGTGTGAAAAAACGAAGCAGTCCCTTCGTGGACACGTTGTCTGAGGCTGTGTTAGAAGTAAATGGAGGTTTCATATGATGTGACATAAGAACACAGCAGTCAGGGAAGGGAAAAAAAGACGTTATTTATTGTCAAGCTGTGGCTTCTGTTAAACCCCGGTACTTAGAAATATCGCATTAGACTTTATCTCCACAGTGTTTATTTTATTTTATTTTCGACAATGAAAGAGCCCAGATAAAATTAAATATACAAGAGATACAATTAAATATACAATGGATATCAATTTCAAAACAAAATGCACAGTGGCTCCTCTCAAACTCTTGGCTGCAAAGAGAAGTCTCTGCCGTTTTGCAATCTGTGTGCTGCTTGATTGAGCTTCACCCATCAGATTTATTTTCAGGTCAAGATAGTTTCACTGTTTTTGTGGGTATTTCTATCTCCAAGGTAGAGAAAGTTTATTCTTTGGAAAAAAAAAAAAAAAGAAAAAAAAAAAGAAAAATAAAGAGAGAAAGAGAAATAAAATGGTCAGAGAGAGAAGGGGAAAAAAAAGGGAAAGGTTTCATTTTGTAATTTTAGGCTTTGGGTTGGGTCTTTAGACTTTTTGAGCTTGGGTTAAGGGAGGGACGAAGGATGAAAAATCAAAGGGGTAGAAACTTAAGAACAAATGGCCTGGTGATGTGTTTGTTTTCCAAGGGGAAAAAAATAACAACAGCAATTAAACTGGGTTTGGAATCAACATCTTGCCAATGGTAGTTCCAGATTCAGGACCATGAGTACAAAGCCATGAAAGCAGTGAAGGGATTTGTTTTCTAAATACAACCTGTGCTACCAGAGAGAGAGAGAGAGAGAGACACCCATGAGCAGGCCAAAGGAAGCACATTCTTGAATTCATGTCCCTGCTTAAATCTGCTGAAAATATTTGCACTGAATTCCAAAGACATTGTGAGTTCCTGTGTAAACAGTAAAAGAAGCCAACTGTGCCAGGACATCGTTACCTGGCTAAAACCTACTGGCTATTTGCTGTTCTCAGTTTAGAAAATATATACCAGACAAAGACCCAGCAATAAACTTATCAGACTTTTAATTTCTGAAGATATAACATCTTGCTGGTTGTTATGGGTGTGAATGGCTGATTTGAATAGGTCAGGGGTAAGAAAACAAGACTTTCATTCCTTTCATGCTTGTGGGCAGCAATTATCTGTTCTGTGTCCTTATATTTAAGTTATTTGTGTGTTATCTGAACGTGGATGTGAATATGTGCACATGACACGCATCCACATGGACAAACACACAAATTTAATTGAGGGTATGTATGTCTGCATGGGTGTATGTGTACACAGATAAATATAGGAGTAAACAGATGTATACAGATGAAACCACGTGTACTTATAGAGCATGTTATACATCCAGGATGGGGGGAGAAAAAAAAAAGGGGCAACCAACAGCCAACCAAACCAACCGGGAAAACTATCCCCCCCAAATCAGCTCAACACTTTTTGCACTGTAACATTTGTTGAGCCTCCTTAGGCTGCACACAGGACAAAATCTGCTCAAAGCATCTGTTCGCCCTGTTCTGCAGGACCCTATTCATGTCATGGGCCTTTCAGGCCCCAAGATGGATTCATAGGCCGGGTACTATTATTGTGTGTTTTCTCCTAACCTTTCAGGTCAGCTTCCAATAGACAGCTGGAAACGGCCTGTCACGTGGCCTTGGGGTGCCAATGTTCTGCCATAGGGGTGTCAAGACCCTGGTAGCCGGAAAAATCATTTTGGGGAGTCCCAGAGATGCAGAAGACGACGTACTACGACAGCTCCACGCTCTTTGGGGGTTACTCCTACGGGAGTGCCAATGGGTTCGGCTACGAGGGTCCCCAGCAGCCCTTCCAGCCGGCTTCTCACGTGGAGAACGACTACCAGAGGTCTGCCTGCTCCCTCCAGTCTCTTGGCAACACAACCCCACACGCAAAAAGTAAAGACCTGAACGGGAGCTGCATGCGTCCGAGTTTGCCCCAGGAGCATCACCCGCCTCCCCCGGTCTCGCCGCCCCCCAACCCCGCCGCCAACAGCACCAGTAGCAACAGCAATAACCAGTCGGGGAGCAGTAAAAGTGCCCCCAGCAAAGCCAACCTCAGTGCAAACGCCAGTCTCACCAAGCAGATCTTCCCCTGGATGAAAGAGTCGAGGCAGAACTCCAAGCAGAAAAACAGCTCCCCCAGCACAGGTACATTGTTCTGCCTTTGTAACCGTCCACTCTCCCAAACGAGGTGGTGAAGACACTGGTCAGGGTGGTCTTGTCTGGAGGGAGGGAGGGAGAGGATACAAGGAGGATCCAGAGAGGATCCTGGCACTGGGAACCGGCCTTGGCCCATCCTGCAGCACTGGCTGTGCACACTTGGTTTATTTTAAACATAACCAGAGCACCACAGGAAAATCCAACCAGGTGGTTGTACACAGGTGATGTCTGACTGTGTAGACACAGATACAGGAAAATGTGCATCCAACTGCTCAACCTGGTGCTGCTAAAGCTGTGTTTGTTCTCTTCCCACCTCCCTGCCTCCAGACATGGTAGTAAACACGGTGTATGTGTGCATACAGTGACCACATGCATAAACATATGCATCTTCTTGCACAAATACACACGCAAGTCTAACACCATCCAAAAAAAAAATCAGCTTGGAAATACCAGTGTGTTGACAAATATACTCGTATAAACTTTGTGGCACACACTTCATCCCACATTAATATAATTTATCTGTTATCTCTCTAAAAGGTAGGTACAAATGTGATTTGGTGTTCATCAATGCACGTGCAAATATTTGTGTTACACAAATACAAGACACACACAAGATGTGTATGTGTGTGTGCATTCACACCTCAGCAAACAAAACACCTCCCAACAATGACCCGTGTTAGTATTAATTGGCTTTGCAGTGACTGCCCCCCTGCCAAATATTATTTTCTCAAAATTATCTGTTGGAAATAATCGACTCCTAAATAAATGGCCCTGGAATCCTTTTCTACATGACATGATCAAATTTTCATAAACCAGGGGCAGCTTTGGAGAACAGAACTCTTAATAAATGACATGATTATGGAGTGCAGGCTAATGCAAAGGGGTGAGGGAAGGGGGAGGGGGTCGAACTCTTGTGCCTGTTCCAGGATTTATTAAGAAACGATGCATTTAATTTCTGCATGTAAGTAATTATCTTTTATTTCATTTCGCGGCCAGCAGAAACCTGCAGCGGCGAGAAAAGCCCTCCAGGCTCCTCGGCCTCCAAGAGAGCCCGCACAGCTTACACCAGCGCTCAGCTGGTGGAGCTGGAGAAGGAATTCCACTTCAACCGCTACCTGTGCAGACCTCGCCGCGTGGAGATGGCCAACCTGCTGAACCTCAGCGAGAGGCAGATCAAGATCTGGTTCCAGAACAGGAGGATGAAGTATAAGAAAGATCAGAAGTCAAAAGGCATGGGGTCTTCCTCGGGAGGGCCTTCCCCCACGGGCAGCCCGCCCCAGCCCATGCAATCCTCCGCTGGATTTATGAACGCCTTGCACACTATGAGCAGTAACTATGACGCCCCCTCGCCGCCTTCCTTCAATAAACCCCACCAAAATGCCTATGCCATGTCAACTAACTACCAAAACCCCATCAAAGGCTGCCCCTCCCAACAGAAATACGCCAACACGGCCCCCGAGTACGACCCCCACGTCTTACAAGGGAACGGGGTGGCCTACGGGACTCCCAGTATGCAGGGAAGCCCCGTCTATGTTGGAGGTAACTATGTGGATTCTATGCCCACCTCTGGCCCGTCTCTTTACGGCCTCAATCACCTGCCACATCACCAGGCTGCCAACATGGACTACAGCGGGCCTCCCCAGATGCCCCCGAGCCAGCACCACGGACCGTGTGAGACCCACCCCACCTACACAGACCTTTCCACCCACCACGCTTCTTCTCAGGGCAGAATCCAAGAGGCGCCCAAGCTCACCCACCTGTGATAGGGAGCCAGGGCCAGGCTCAGGTGAAGCAGATGGGACCCCTCCAAGGGGGCATGGGAGAGGGGAAAAGGGCAAGCTCAGCTTCAGGAACATTTGTGTTGAGCTTCTTTCTTTGACAGGGCAATTTCTACCAGGTCGTTGTGCTTGCTGTTATTATTTCTGGGTTTTATCAGGCACGATTTCCAAGCGTTTCAGTGTTCACTGCCTAAAGCAGCTCTCTCTCAGAAGAGATGTACCTCTTGTGTTTCAACACAAATGCTTCTGAAATGGGTTTTGAGGTAGTTTTGTGGGAATCTAGCAGATTTTAAGCAGCAACATCCTCCCTTTCCAACCCAAGTATAGATCACCACTGGTAATCCTTGGACGCTGGAAAGTAGAAGAGTCAAGCAGCCAAGTCTTTACAGTTGGTGTCTCTGCACCTACACAAACGTGCACACCTGTGTGTGTGCAACCAAAAGAGATTCACAAGAAAGCTACTCACTTGTCTGACTTCTTCTCAAGATCAACCTGTGCTTTCCTTTCCAGCCTTCAGAGGAAGGGAGTCCTTTCTCACTGAGCAACTTCCCACTGGTCCCCACACAAACTGCAAATATACACACCTGCCAACGCGTGGGATTCACACTCTTCCCCTTCAGTCCCTTCTTCCCCTCTCAAAAATAATAATACTAAAAAAAAATAAAATAAAATAAAAACAGAATAAAAGGGGCCTAAGAATTACAAAGGGTTCAGGAAATAAGTTTTTGAAATGCCTAGCCCCCACTCCCCAACAACAACAGCAGTCCAAAGAGAGGAAGAAAGAGTTGACAGGTCTGAATATTTTCCCACCTTTGCCTCTGATGACATGAAGTCTCCTTTCGACAGCACCGGGGTTTTTTGTTTTGGGGGTACTTTTTCTTAGGGTTCATTAACAGAAAAGCAATCTTAAGACTTAGAAGTCCTACACTTCTTTCCTCCTCTTCTCTTGACCTTACGTGAAAACAGGGTATATTTGAACAAACGGAATGTCCTCCAATCGAAGCAGAAGTGAATGGATCACTAGTATTTGCTAATGCTTTCTTGTCTGGACATCTTTGTTGCACTTAGAGTTTACATATGATGGGTATTAAAACAACTTTGAAGGGCTTTCGTCCAACTCAGTCGAGATGCCCTTCAATAGGTGTGTGTTCTGGTGAACATTCATATATATTTATTGGTTATAGCCAGTTTAAAATATTTTCCTTTTTTTGTATTATTTATCCCCAATATTATGTATTTATATGAGGAAAAAAAAAAAGAATCAAATTGTACTTTTTTAGTATTTACTTGTTATAAAGGACATTGTGTTTCCTTGTCATTGTACAACAAGCTTATTTTAGTTATTGTAATTTAGAAAGACCTGTAGTTTTATGTTACCTTCGTACTTATGAATAATGTAATTAGTTCTACTGGAGGCATGAGAGCAGAACCAGACTGTAATTGTATAGTCCTGAATTAGAAGAACTATAGCTAATCCCTCCCTCCCACCTCACCCCTCCTCTTTGGAGATCTTTCTTTGTTCTTACAGTAGTTATTTTATTTCCTTGCTTAAGGGTTGTCTGTTGAACAATTCTTGAATAAACTTTCTGTTATCAATTTTATCTTGTCCTATCAGTCGGATTTAAGGTAAAAACACACCATTTGTGCATAAAAAAACCCTAAAACAAAACAAAAAAATGAAGAGGAGGGATCGATTGAGCGCAGAGCCTGGGATTCAGCTCGGTGTCCCCTTTTGGGGTGAAATCCTGGGAATTCAGGCCCCCGATCCGCGCCCGTGGCCACAAAGAGGGATCACGTGGCGCCAGGGCCCGGCTGCCATTGGGCTGTGAATGAAAACAAAGGAAAATGATTAATTCAAAAATAAAAAAAAAAAAAAGTGGGAAAAAAAAAAAAAAAAGAAGAAAATTTAAAAAAGGCCCAGAGTTTCCACGTGAGGACCTCGGAAGTGAAGAGAAATTAAATCACTCATTTATAGATTGTTAATTATTACTGAGGCACGAGCATATGTGCACACACGTGTGCACACGTGCACACACGTTCTCACACGTATGTGCGCAAACAAACACACACCCCTGAGCCCCACACGCATCTAAAATTGTCCATAAAAGGGGGGAAAAGCCGCGGCCAAATGTTACATTATCGGTGCAAGAACAACCCTTTGCCAGCAGCGAAAGCAGATGGGATAATGCCGTGAATAATTTGCCTTTTATGCTCTAAAGCCCTAAGAAAACTTATATTAAAGCAGCGAGGAGCAATAAAAGTTTTATGGTCCTGGAAAGAGGGTGAAGTGCTTGTCAGGCTTGAAATGCTCCATTTCTGTGGCTGAGGAGGAGGGGAAGGTCCTCTCCGGAGGAAAGGAGAGAGGGGTTTGATTGCTGCGGGGAGAAAAGAGTGAAAAGGCTGTAAAAGGTGCCAAAAATTAGGGGTGGGCTGTAGAAACAGCGTGTGTGTGTATTTTATACACCTGCGTGCACAGCCAGGGACATCCACGGGCGCCTGGATAAACCCACAGGTACAAAAAGATCTGGTGGAGAAAGGCTCACATGAGAAATGATGCCGTGCTTCCTGCCGGCTCTGATCTCTCTTAATAAATGAAGTTCCAGGTTAATAATTATAACCTTCCCACAACAATAAATAACGGTGCCACAGAGAGACAGGGCTTGTTTTTCTCCCCAGGACCGGGGCTGGGTTCTGCCCGTCCATGCAAGGAGCAATTTACCATTCGGGGTTACTATAATTTAAAAGCATAAAAGCAGGCAGGCTCTGATTGGGATCGGCTCAAAGAACAAGGGCTTGGCTTTGGCGTTGCCTTCCCCCTCCCATCCCCACTGAATATATTTTTCCCGTCGCCATGTTGCTGGGGTTTGTGGTAGGGATTCCCAGGAATTAGTTAAAATGTGGGAAAAAGGGGGGGAGGGAAAAAAGGCAGTTCTGGGGTGCTGGGTGTGACACCTCGCAGTGGCTCCACGGGCTCCAGCTCCTCACATTCCAGCTTTAATTTGTGTCACTGCATTAAAGCAGCAGGCCCAGGTTTGTCTTACAATTATTGCATTTCTCTATCCTTCACTAACCTTGTGAATTTATTTGTATGATGTGATGTCTTTCCCCTTGAGCAGATTTTTTCCCCTTGTGCCTCCATGTGATGCGTGGGAAAAAAATTCCCTCTTTCCCCAAGAGCTTCTTTTGCTTTTTTTTTTTCTCTCTTCTTTTTTTTTCCTCCTTCCCCTCTTTTATTTTTTTTCTTGCAACTCAGTGCGAGCAAAAAGCAGAAACAACTGTTGGGAGCGGCTGGAAAGAGTTTCCTTTTGCATCCCAAACTCTTTCACTTCATCCCAGCCTCTCAGTAACTCATCATCCCTCAAAAACGAGGAACTGGCATCCTCATGCAAATCCCGAGATCCCAAAAATTCCACTTTAATCCAAACAAGGAAGAAATTATTGGAAACCCAGCTATTATTTTTTACATTGCTCTGCCAGGATTCAGTAGGTTCATGGTGATTTTTTGTTAAGTGCATTCACAACACAAAATATTTAGGGAAAATTCCCCTTAACCAAGCTGAATTTCGTCATTTTTAAATTATTATTATTATTTTCTTTACCTTTTTGCCAAACTGTGTTTCAGCCTTGGCTTCAGCTCCAGCTTTAGATTTATTATGTGTATCTCAGAACCCCTCACCACCCACACAGATGCTTGAACTGACAAAAGTTTCCAGGCTTCTCCCTGGGTGAATGCAGCCTGCCAGTCCCTCCCTGCTGCAAAATGGGAGAAATGGAGCTTGAACAAACAAACTACAAACCAGCCACTTCTCCATTCTGCACCAAGCAACTTAATTTTTGTTCCCCCACACCCCGAAATTTTTACTTTCTCCACTTCCCGAATTCAGGTCTGTGGATTAAACATTATAAATCTTTCTTGGGTTAAGTAATTCTTTGGCAAAAGCCAAATTTCTTTGCTGAGTGAGTTGGGCCGACCTGTCAAAAGTCTTTCGAGAAAAAGATTGATTGTTTCTCTCTTCTTTTTGGTTTGTGTGGACCCAGGCACTTTAAAGAGGAAAAAAATCTTCCTGGGAAATGAGTTTTCATTTTATTTATTTATTTTGTAAACTCTGGAAGTGGCACTGTTTATTGGGGATGGGAAAAAAAAAAAGAAGGAAAGGAAGAAATGTGATTTCAAAGATATCTGTGACCTTAAAACATGTTTGGCCTTTAAGGAAACTGCAAAAGGTCCATTAAGTCTGGCTTTGGAAGCAGAAGGATTATGCTGTTCTTTAAAAGTAATTTAACCTGGTAAATCGGGCTGGTCTAACTATCCTTGACTTAAAAGCTCACTTGATTTCCTAAGTGCTCATATCCAGACTCAGACACAAACTTCCAGACCAAATCCTCACATTGGCTTGATCTTTGTGAGTTCCACAACATAGGGATGAGGTGGAAATCCCTCCCCAGCAGCGATGGCCAGAGCTGAGATCCAGCTGGGAATCTCAGTGGGGCAAAGCCCCTATTCCCACGCTTTGTTCCCCCACCTAGGGGTGCAAACTCTGGGGAGCTCCATGTCTGAAGGCACCTGGTGCAGGCAGGACAGGCAGGGAAGGCAGGACAGGCAGGGAAGGCAGGACAGGCAGCACAGGGAGGGAAGGCAGCACAGGCAGCACAGGCAGCATCTCCCTGCCCGCAGCCCAGGGCTGGTGGCAGTGGGGTGGTGCTGGATGGTGGTGGCTTTTCTGGGGGTTCTTCTCTCGCCTCTTTTTTTTTTTTTTTTTAATCAATTAAAGAAAATAATGCTTTCTGTTTGCCACCAGGCCCCGCCTGCCATTGGCCAGGGCTGGCCACGTGAGCAGGAATTGGCTGCAATTTCGCCCCAGTCTCGAGTTTAGCAGAGCAAGGTCCCCCTCCGCCTGTATTATCAGCAATATAACAATTATAAAAAGCCCGAGAACCATCATCATTACTGCCATAAAAAACCGAGGCCCTCAGTTTTCTTTCCCTCTCCCCCTCCTCCTCCCTCTCCCCCCTCCCTCCTGCTTTTTAAACCCTGGGCCCTGGAAAAGCCATGAATTTTGAATTTGAGAGGGAGATCGGGTTTATAAATAGCCAGCCTTCGCTCGCAGAGTGCCTGACGTCTCTTCCCGCTGTCCTGGAGACATTTCAAACTTCATCAATCAAGGACTCGACATTAATTCCTCCTCCTTTTGAGCAAACCGTCCTCAGCCTGAATCCTTGTTCCAGCAGCCAGGCAAGACCGAGGAGCCAAAAAAGAGCATCTCATGGCCTGCTCCAGCCCCAGCCCCCGGCTCCAGCACAGCCCAGCCCCTTGGCAGCGGAATTCCCTTGGATGAAGGAGAAGAAATCGTCCAAGAAAGCAACCCAAGCTCCATCCTCTTCTTCCCCCCCATCATCTTCCTCGGTGCCGGTCCCTGCCGCAGGATCTCCTGCAGGTTCGTATAATGAGGGGGTGAGGGGGTATTTGCTGAAATCGGAGAGGATCCGAATNCCCCCCGCAAATAAAAGAGCAAATTGCTGTAACTTCTGCGAAAGCCAAGAGGGAGAGAGAAGGGGCCGGGGGAACTGGGCTCCAGAGGGGGGATTTTGCAGCTAAAGCACAGCTCCGTTTGCTTCACTTTCTCTCCCAGCCCCGCATTTTTTTACAGCCTACGAGGGAAAGCAAAACATAAAGGAAAAAATAAAAGGAAACAAAACCCCAAAGAAGTGCGGAGGGGGGGAAGAAAGACGGGTGGGTAACGCGGCAGGGCTGCTCCCAGCAGTTTGGGGAGGTGAAAGAACAAGAACCGAGCTCTCAGCGTCCAGCACGGTGCTGCAAAATAAAATAATTACACCTCTAAACTGTCCCCCAATAAAGGAGTAGCCTCTCTCCGAGGAGCTCCTTGGCAGTCCTGGCCAGGGACCCTCTTTCCCTCGGGATAAAGTGTTTGAGACACAATTCACCGTTTCAGTATTTTAATAGCACGGTTCAGGTAAATGCTCGGGCAGGAGAAGGGCGGACACCGGAGCTCATTGGCCGGATAAAACAGGAATAATAAAATCAAAGTGTCCGTCCCGAACTACCAGTAAAGGAGAAAAAAAAAGGGAAGGAAGGAATGTTCGAAATTCCATTTCTCCGCGAGGATAGCAGAGAAGGAAGGTCTCTAAAGGGAGAGGCCAGGGAACAAAATCCCTTCTCCCCATTGAGGCAAAGGGACCGGGGGGGGTGATTCCCAATCCTCTTCCACAGTGGGAAGAGTTTAATTAAACATTTATTTCCTCACGCAGCGGCTCCCCCGCACCCACCCCATGCTCTTAGTGCGGGGCACGGCTCTGCCCTGCCCGCAACAGGGAGGGGACGGCTCCAGCCCCTGCACTTGCCCCCGCTCCTCACAACGTGCCTTTCTCTGTGTGTTTAAGACACCCAGGGGCTGACGGACACCAGCGGCTCCAGGAGGCTCCGGACCGCGTACACCAACACGCAGCTGTTGGAGCTGGAGAAGGAATTTCACTTCAACAAATACCTCTGCAGGCCCCGGCGGGTGGAGATCGCGGCTCTGCTCGACCTCACCGAGCGGCAAGTCAAGGTGTGGTTCCAGAACCGCCGGATGAAGCACAAGAGGCAAACCCAGTACAAAGAACTCCCCGACGGGGATGTCGCCTACCCCAGCCTGGACGAGGGCAGTGACCCCGCGGAGGAGGCGGAGGGGAGCCCCGGGCTGGGAGCGGCCCCGGAGCCCGGGGGTTCCTCCGGGAATGCGGAGCCCGGGAATGCGGGAGAGCCCAGCGCCTGCCCCGGGAGCCGCGAGTCGCCTTTGCTGCCCGAGCTGAGCATCTTCTCGGCAGAGTCCTGCCTGCAGCTCTCGGAGGGGCTTTCCCCCACTCTCCACGGCTCCCTGGAGAGCCCCGTCCACTTCTCCGAGGAAGACCTGGACTTTTTTACGAGCGCACTTTGTACCATAGATCTGCAACATTTAAATTTCCAATAGCGGCCCCTTCTCCCCCACACACCTCGTCTGGACGTTTCTCCCCCTTCCAGGGGCTCCAGCCCCAGCTGAGCCACTGCCAGCTCCCCCCACTCGTCTCTAAGGGGAGGGGGGAACCCCCAAAATAGACCTCAAGCCATTTCTCATTCAGTCACCCCCTCCCGTCCCCCAGACACTTTCTTTTTAAAGCTCCTCACGCCGTGAGACCCAAATTACCCTCCCAATATTTATTCTAGAAGGCTCACATGAAAGAACACCCCGAGTTTTGCTAAATGGAGGTATTTAATGATAGTTTAATTTTTTTTCTTATTTATTTTAAAGAAAGCAGGCGATAGTTCTCACGCACATCAGAGATGTCAGCCCTCAAGAGAGAGATATTTGTAAATCCTTTAAGCGACTTTCTCAGGAATCAGAACGAGACTTTTAGATTTCTTAATAAAACTAAATTAAAAAATCAGGGGAATTTTCCTTCCTATTTTTAAGTTTTAGATGTAGACTATTTATTCAAATCCTTTAATAGCAAAGGGCAAATTATTTATTGTATATTATTTTCATAGAGTAAATAAATGTCTTTATAAAACCAAAAATCGTGTGTTGCTACATATTTCATTCGAAAATGTGCTATTTTTTTCCTAAAACATTCCCCTTCGTCTTTCCTCCTCTGGAGTAATGAGGTTCTAATAATTTCCTCGTGTGCACTGAAAGGAAACAAAAGAAATTGCTCCCAACCAACATTTCAGGAGGCTTCGGGAGTGAGAAATATTTGCTGCATTCAGTTCTGCTTGCCTTTTCCTTGAGCTTCGTTTTTAATTTATTTCGGGTTTATTTTTTACTAAATCAAAGCAGGACGTTTAGGTCTAATTTTAACATTTGCGGTTCTATTTTTGTAATCGAAAAAAAATCCCTCCCCTGAGGAAATCGCTGGATAAAGGGATGGAAAACAACACAAAGGCAGCGCTGGGAGAGGCGCGGAGCCCACGCACATTCCGCGGCCGCTGCTGGGGCCGCGGCCATTCCCTTTCTCCCACATCCCGGCCTTCATCCCACTCCTCCTCTTCCTCCTCCTCCTCCTTTCTCTTTGCAGCAGAGAATCCAGCCGGGCCGGGGTTTGAAACGTCCTGGAATACAAAAAAAAAAAAAAAATGGCTAGAAGGAGGATTTTGAGTAAATGCTAAAAATCCACGCTGGGAGGGAGGTGCGAGCCGGCATTTTAGTCAAGAAATAAATGTTAGAGAAGAAAAAGGGGTAAGAGACGGGCCTGAAAGAGGCCTTTCTTTATTCCTCCCCTCTTTTCCAGCAGTGCAAAGCAGAACCCACTCTCGGCTTTAGAAAGCTGTGATCTCCTTCCAGGGCGATTTGTGCTGCTCTCCCGGCTCGCGGATCCCTTTAAAACCTTTCTCACAACATGCAATTTTAAATACAAAACTCATATATCAGGGAGGCTGAGGCACGGGCTGGGGGAGTGGGGAGGCTGGTGAATGAAAAGGGGTCAGCGCAGGAATCAATCGCGGTGACACCCAAAATAAATCATATTACGTCTTTGCTAAGTCATCGGTGTTTCCTCAGACACGGCCTGAAATTTAGGAGGCGTTTTCAAGAGGGGTTTACACGAAAGTAACGTGGAAAGGGGAGCCCGGGGGAGGGGGAGCGAGGGGGAGAGGGGGGCACCTTAAAATGCAAGGAGAGAGGCACGGAGCAGCCTTGGAGAAAGATGCGGCCATCAGTTCCTTTCTTTAGGGTTAAGAAAAATCCAGGCCGCCGGTTCAGCTCCTCCAGCTGCTCTGAGGACCCCCGGCCTTTGGGGGCTCCCACGGGAGGTGCTGCTTCCCCCCGCCCAGAGAGGGGGTCTGGTGTGCTCGGTGCCTGGGCAATGTCATGCCTCCTCCCCAGGGAAAGTGTGGGGTCCGAGAAAGTTCCGCGTGATTTTCTTTTAAATTTCGGATTGAAAGCATCAAAACCGGGCTCGCTTTGCACTCCGGGCAGTAAAAAGAAATAAAATGAAATAAAGAAAGCAAGCCCTCGACAGATGTTTTAGAAATTGCTGTTCGAAGATCTGGATTATCTCCTCTCTCTCTAACAAAAGGGGGTTGGTTTTACGGCTACCTTTTCATTCTCAATAATATTCCCAAGCTCCTTCCCTACCAAACCAGCAGACGATTCAAAGCTCCCAGCATCTCATGCCGGGAAAGTGTAGGTTTATATTGAAAATCGAAGTCGATCGCAATTAAAATATGCAAGTGAACATTACTTAACACCTTCCCATAAATAAAAGGCAGCGTCTGGTGCATGGTTGGCGCTGCCTGCAGACGAGTTGCCTTCTCATCCCCGCCTGGGAGCCATCACCCACACCCCCATCGCCCTGCCCTCTCTCACCGATTCCTCTCCGCTCTGAAAGTCCCAGAGTCACGAGTTCTGGGGGGAAGGAAAGCCCAGGCACAGCCTAAGTACCACAGAAGGCTATTCATTATCTTTAAGTTTATTTAATATCTCCAGCTTCTGGAACATACTCAGCGGCGGCGTTGGCACTGCCAGACGTTGTCTATCAAAGCGCCATTTGTTCCAGCGCTTTACATATTTCCCCTCTCGCCTCCTCCCCCTCGCCATCCTGATTCCAGGCTTGCTGGGAACGGCAGCAGCAGGGAATCAAAGGGTCGGGGCTGGCCCAAGCCTGGACTCGCAGCAGCCCAGTCCCCGGGACTGCCCTGGGCTGGATCATGGAATGGTGCATCCCCTTCTCCCTTCCAGAGAAGGCACCTCCTTATTTCAACTTAAAACCAGGTGCGCACAGATCTCTCGCTCTCCGCCAGTCCATCCCCAGCGGATTTCCACAAACACACACGCCCTTTCCGTGGGGAAGGGAGGAGGGGAAGGGCGAGGCGGAGGGAGGGGACAAGAGGGACACCGAGCTCTGCAGGGTCCCCCCTGCACGAGGCTGGGAGGGGACACCCCCCCCC
>VXBA01000516.1:175510-260332 GCA_013399895.1 Serilophus lunatus | reverse complement strand
GCCCCGGCCCCTTCTCGGCCACCGGGTACCCGGCCCAGCCCGGCGGCCCCGGCTACGGCCACCAGCAGCTCTACCTCGGCCAGCAGGACTCGGATGGGCTGTATTTCCAAGCGGCCGGGTACCCCTCCAACGCGGGATCCAACCTCAGCTCCTTGGCAGAGAGTTACTGCGGGGCGGTGGCGGCCGCGGGACAGTACCAGCAACAACACCTTTACGGGCAGGAGCAGCCCGGCTACTTGCCCGGCGTTTACAGCAACCTCTCGTCTTCTTTAAACGAGGACCAAGAGCCTGCGTGCCCCTCCGAGCCGTGTCCCAACGCCAGCGCCGCGCAGACCTTCGACTGGATGAGGGTGAAGAGGAATCCGCCCAAGGCAGGTGAGTTTGGGGAGGGCAGAGAGCGGCGAGAGGGTCCCCACTCGAGGGAAGTAGGGAGCAAGCCTTCAGTCCTGTTAGGAAAGGTTGCCTTCCCCGGGATGTGCACCCAACGTGACTGGGCTTCTCTTCCATGAGAACACGGATCTGTTTTGGTTTGTGTGTGTGTGGTTTGGGGTTTTTTTTTTAAAGCCCAGCGAGACGTTTTCCAGACATGTCTGATACAAGGTCCCTGAGCTCAGTTTCCCGCAGGCCCAACACGGTTTAAGCCCAGCTCGGACTAGGAAGCTTTGGGCTTCCTGCTTCTTCCACACTCATGGCTTCCATCTCCTCTATTGTTCAGCATCCTTCTCCACAATCTTCCTTAAATAACAGTCTTCCCTCCTCTTCTCCTCCATCATCACTCTCGACCTCCCCTTCCATCCCTTCCCACGCACATTCTCATGTAGTTTACAGGGAGATAGAGAGAATGGTGACAAGGGAAGAGCAGAGCCCGAGGTGGTCTCTCTCTCCAGGCTGGGATCCAGGGGTGCCTGTGAGGACCCGGGAGGAGCACGAGGCTCCGGCAGTGGAGGGACCAAATGCCCAGGAGAGGAGGGGAGAGGGGGAGACCCCGCACCCACGGCCCCCCCGCCCCAGAGAGGGGGTTCCGCTGGCTGCTCCTGCCCTGTTGTTTTTTTTTTGGTCGTTCACAGCTAAAGTGTCGGAGTACGGACTGCTGGGCCAGCCCAACGCCATCCGCACCAACTTCACCACCAAGCAGCTCACGGAGCTGGAGAAGGAGTTCCACTTCAACAAGTACCTCACCCGGGCCCGGAGGGTGGAGATCGCCGCTACCCTGGAGCTCAACGAAACCCAGGTCAAGATCTGGTTCCAAAACAGACGGATGAAGCAGAAGAAGAGGGAAAAGGAAGGTCTCGCCCCTGTTGCTGCATCCAGATCTGCCAAGGAAGCGGGTGAAGCCTCTGATCAGTCCAACTGCACCTCACCTGAGGCCTCCCCCAGCTCCGTGTCCTCCTGAAACGTGTCCCGCGGGGGCACAGAGCTCAGCCGGGGGCTGCCCTCGGGGGTCTGCAGAGCCCAGCAGACACACAGGCACGAACACGCACAGCCCCCCCCGCACACACGCGTGGGAGTGGGGCCACGCGTCCCCCCGAGCATCCCTGCAGCTCCAGCAGCCCCCACGCGTGCGATACCAATTCTGCCGCTCGCATTTCTCTCTCTTAATTTATAGACCCTCTGTAAAACACTGGACTCCAAAGGAGCAGCCGTGTCCTCCTGTATCCTTAGCAATAGGCGTTTGTCTCAGGGACGTCTCTCCCTCTCCCTTTTCCCTCCCCTTTAGGAACTGCACTTTCAACTACAGAAAATTTAAAACGAATTTAGTTTTCTCCCGTTTTAAAAAACGTGCACAACGATTTTTCCCTGCACGAATCTCACGTTTGATATGTTTTTCCTCCTCGCGAGATTGTAAAAAAAAAGTTTTGGGTACTTTTCTTTTTTCCCCCCTGTTTTTTACTGTATGTATATTTGGAATGAGATCTGAGGTGCCCACGATGCTCGAGGCCTTTGCAAAGACCCAAACACCAAGCAAAAAATGCAGGTCCTCTGCTACCATTTTGCACTATTTCTGCTTTACAGGGTTTTCCACACGCTCTGCGACGGTGACTTGCTGATCCTGGGGGAGGGAGGGTTATGTTATCAGAGAAAACGAGGTGAGGTGAAGGCTGACCTCGGGGTGCTTTGGTCACTGTCGCAGGAGATGTGAAGGTGGATGGGAACAAGGCTGCGGGGGGGCTGCGGGGCTCGGCCCCCCCCCGCACTGATGCACTGGCTGCTATTTATTGTACCTCTCGATAGCCTGAAATCTCGGAGTGAAGTAGCACGTTCCTTGCACCCCCCCAAGCCTCTTAGGCTTATCGGAGTCAGATAAAACCACTATTTAATCATGGCTAGATGTTTTCCCTCCCTCGTGAGAAATGTTAGGGTAGGACAAAGTGAAAAGCAGGGCAACTATTTGTTAAAAGTTGTTTTAAAGGGAAAAACGTCATCGAGAAAAACTAGCGGTTTCTTAATCGGAATCTCCCATTTTCCCTCCATTCCCTTCCCCGTGCTCTGTATCTCCAAATGAAACTACCTCAGCTAATAAAGTTTACTTTTTCCACATGCAAGTCCTCCCGACTTTAAACGAAAAGGAAACGTCTCCCGTCCAGGGAAATGCGGGACATGGGGCGGGGGGAGCCCGGGATCGGAGGGAGGAGGAGGAAGGAAGAAGTCTCTGGCTGCTGCCAAAGCTTCCAAACAAAAGGGTCGATCCTGCTTCCTGCGGGTACCCCAAGATGCCCCTCCTTGGCACCGGCGGGATCGTGCCCGGCGCTGCGGGGCGTTCTGAGCCAGGTCGCCCCGACGGGAACGGATGGAAACGCGGCGCTTCCCGCCTGGAAGTTATTTCATAGTGCAACGAGGCCTGATGAGAACAGAAAATCATCCTCAGTGTAAACGTCCCGACAGGGAAGCGCATCTGCAGCACTGGAGCAGCCACAGTAACTGGAACGGACTCGGGGTCCGAGATGGGGGCAGAGCGAGTTTCTCATTTATGCGGAACATTTATACAACTCCAAACCAAAACCAAGAGCCAATGTGGTTTCTTCCCTTCGGATTCCCAAGGCGCCCCTTGGAAGGGTGTTTTCCACAGCATAAGTGACACACGAGACCAGTTCGCGGAGGGACAGAGCCCGGCGGGGAGGGAGGAGGCAGCGGGCCCGGTATAGCTCTGACCTTTTTACCTCGAAACGCCTCTGGGATTTCTAAACAAGTAAACAGAGGGGCTGCCAGGAGAAACTATTGTTCTGGCGTCGTCAAATTTGCAAACCTTTCGGTTCGGGGGAGGAAGGGGGGCGAGGAAGGAGAAAAGTACCTGCTGCGGCTGCAGCCGAGCCCGGCTCCGCGTCCCGGCTCATCTGGGAGGGCCCAGGGCTACGGGGCATCGCTATCCCCACCGATAAAATCTTCCTCCATCTAGTACACTTCTTTTGCTCCAAAGAAAAGATTTTTGAGTGTCCAATTAGCTCAGAGATAAGGGGAGGAAAACAAAAAAGGGGGGCGGGAAAGGTGAAAAGAGGATTTTATGCAAAACATCTGGAGAGGGGAGAAAAAGCCCAAGCAGCCAAAATTGAATTTAAGAACTGTTGGGCGTGAGCCAACTTGGTTTAAGCTATTGATTGGACCAATGCGATGGAAGGTTTCGTTGTGTGATTTCACCTGTCACATGGAAACAGGCGTCGTGCCTCAGAAACCTCGTGGGTTTCTACCGAGACGATTTTTGGCCCCCAGCGTGTCTGTGTGCCCTGCTCTGCTCCCTCAGGGCACCGGCACCGCGACTGGGACTGGAACTAGGACCGGGGCCAGCTCGCTCCCAGGTGAGACGAGCAGCGCCGGCCTCTGAAGGGCCGGGGGAGAGCGGAAAGGCCGGGATAAAAAGGAGGGAACTGCTGTGTCAGTGTGTCGGGCACAACAAAGGCTCCCAGTTCCCATTTGAAACTCAAAGGGACTCTCCGGAAGAGCCCTCAGAGCCGCTGCCGATGCGCCCTTACATATGTAACCCCCCCCCGGGCTCCCCCTCACCCCGGTCCCTCGCCCCCCTCGCTGCCAAGCCGTGTTTCTCTAACAACGATCACCGCACACAGCTAATCTCTTTTTCCTCCTGCTCTGCCTTCAAGTTTCTCACGCTCCCTTTTGTCTCAGGAGCCCGAAACCCACCGCTGGGAAGCAGGAGTCGGCTGGAAAGGACACGCCAGGACACCCGCGGCTGGGGGTCCCTCGACCGGGGGCAGATGCTCCTGTGAGGAGACGAGGGACACCCGTGTCTGTCCCACACCGGGAGAAGCTGATGGAGAGAGGCCACCGGGAATTCAGCGCCCACACAGGTACCTGTGTATCCATATGGGACACGGAAAGGTCGTGCAGAAGCCCCCGAGCAGGGCTTGGCCCTATTGCCATAGTTGAGCTCTATCTCACATTTGATGTCTACACACACTCCTTTGTTTTTGTGTATCTTTTTAATCCATGTATTTCCCTGTCTCCATGTGTCTGTCCATGGGTCCCTGGTATTGCATTTTTCATGAGCTGGAAAATGAACCAAGTCCTCCCATACACTCACACACAAAGCCACGTCTTAATGGAGATTTATTCTTTTAATATCCCAAAGGAAAGGGGAAATTCCCAGTTAAAGAAACGTAGCCGTGTAAATCATTAACGGCAGTCACCGTGTTGGAGCTGTTGTCCCTCTGCCCGAGGAGAGGATGGGAAGGGACACTGAGAGTCCCTCTCCTCTGGCTTTGTCCCCAGAGGAGAGACCCGAGGAGCTCACCCCGCCCGGCCTGGCAGCTCCTCCAGGGCCATCTGTTCCTTACCCCTTGGTGTGAAATGTTTCTCTTCTCCCTAAAGCATTTGTTCTCACAATGTGAGGCCCTTTTGATCTTGGAAGAGGACATTCTATTAAATAAAAATAATAATAATAATACCCGGAAGACCCCCTTAGTTTGGACATCACTTTGCTGGCTGCTTTTAATTGCTCCTGGAACCTCTTTGCACTGAAGGTGTGAAGCGTTCCTGGGGTCTCTGTCTGGGGACAAAATCTCCCCCTCAGTGCCTCTGCTCTGGCCAAGTTGGGCTGTCACTGGCCCTAGAAGTCTTTGAAGCCCTGAAATGGAGGAGAGGAGGGAAGGAAGGCTTTTGGGTTTCTCTAAACTCGTTTCACACTCCAATATTAGTCAGAGGCCACCCCTTCAACAGCTCTTGGTGAAACCAGAGCAGGATGAGGGTGAGACATTTCCATCACACAGAGAACGAGTTGGAGCTAAGAAAAGAATTTGATCCATCTTGTGTGAGTGGCACCAAGGCAGAAAGGTGCCCATGCACCTGCTTCTACACCAACACTGCCAACGGAGTCCAGACACCCTAAATCAGGTAAACTGGGAGGATTCTCAACAATTTGACATGAACATGTTTTCAGGCACCACTGAAATCCCTGGAGAGCCAGGAAAAAGTCCTGCAGCTGTGGGTGAGTGCAGCTGCCCTCAGATCCTGAGTGGCACATCCAACTCGGGCTAGATCCTGGGAGTGGGCATATATGTGTTTATTTGAATTATATGTATTTACAGACAACGTAGTTCACCTGTATTTGTATCAAATATAGAGTATATTTATTCTCCAGGACTGGTGCTGTATAGGTCACCTGGGTTTAAGTTGGGGACCTTGGATCTGCTGCCTCATGCCTGACCCCATCTGTGAGGCTCCTGGATCACTACCCTGAAAGGGTCACCCCCCAGTGCTGTCCCCTCGCTCACCCCTCTGCCCCTCAGCCCTTTGCTTCCACCAACACAGAGATTTCAGCACCGATCAGCTTCAGGGCTGCTGCAGCCTCTCAGGCAGGTGAAATGAGGTCTGGGGCAAAGGGCTCGGGTGGAAGGAACAATTGCAGAAGCGAGTGTACAAAATGTTTCCTCGCTCTTCAGAGGCCTCACCTATCCTTTCAGTTTACACTGGTCTGACAGCTCCATTTCAACCCCAGCCTTCACATGGACTTGTTCAATATTTACTCAGGCTGATGGGTTTGCTCAGAACTTGCCTCCATCAGCCTTGCTCTGTCGGGTTCCCTTCCCCTCGGGCCCAGGTTCACACAAAGTTCAGCCTGAAATGAATTCACCCAAAGATGGGCCCAGCTTGGCCTGAGGACCAGAGCTGGGGTCACGCCTGGGTCTCTGCCTCCCAGCCAGCCCTCCCAAAAGCCAGCACTCAGCACCCCCGGCCAGGAGGCTGCTTTGAAAAATTATTTGGGGTTAAAAAAAGAAAAAAAGAACTGGGCCGGGAAGGACACACCAAGAAAGGCAGGAGCTGCTTTTCAGTGTGGAGAGCACAGGTCAGCCCTTCCGGGAGGGTGGAGAGTTCATGGACGTTTACTCTGCCCGGGGGGCCTGTGTGACAAGGAACAACCCTGCAAACTCAGTGCAGCCATAAAAACGGCAGCAGGAGGAAAAAGGGAGAGATTTTTATGTACATATAATATTCATATAAAGTGCACACATATATATTACTTATTATGTATTATGGAAATCTAGATTTTTATCTGCCAAAATATATCTGATGGCAAGGGATTAGAATCTAAAATGAACGAAATTGAGGGTTATTTGTTTGTGCCTGGAACCATTGCAAGTGAAGTGGCTTTAGGTACCAGTAAGATGAAATCTGCCTCAGAAACAGTAACAAAAGACTTCTCAGAAAGCCCTTCACCAGAGGACCAAATCTAAATTTCATGGAAATAAGAGTTATTGCAAAGGGTGTTATTGCAAAACCAGTCCTTGCTCCCATGAAAAAGGAAGACAGAACCACAAGGTAAATGCAAGGTGGTTCCAAAGGAGACAACAACTGGGGGCGGTCTCTGGGCAGCTCCTTTGATGTGTTTGAGGAACCAAGGTCGGCTGGGGACGGTTTCAGGGACCTGGGATGTCTCGGGGATGTGGTGGGAGCCGAATCCGCCCGTTCGAGGTCCTGGCTCTCTGGGGAACTGTTGTGGCAGCCACTGTCTGTCTGGGGGCTTGGCAAGAATCCTGTATGAGTTTCCAGGGGATTTGGGATCAGCAGCTCCTACCTGGGAGCTGAAGGGGAGGGCAGGGTTTGTCCCCAGAGCCCGCGGCAGGAACTTCTGCTCGAGGATCTGCAGAGTATTCGCACCCCTGTAACACCCTGGCAGAGCATCCCTGAGAACAAGGGGAACGCGAGGTGTCTGGGAATCCTTTCACACAGGATTCCCAAACAATCCCGCGAGGTATCCTTTGAAAATCAGGCACGAGAAAGGCGAGCTCCCTTTAAGAGGCCGTAACGCTAATCCGATGATTTAACGGATTTGTTAATAGCTATAAAATTCTGGAGGTTATCCAGGTCCCTGCTGAATAAACCTGGAAAGGTGGCAAAACTCAGGCGTTGGGATCGCAGGGAAAAAAGAAAAAAAAAAAAAGGGGGGTGGGGAATCACACGATTCTCCTGGGTTTTCCTCAGAGTTAGTTCAGGAAAATACTACCTTGGGAAAAATTTTACCTATAAAGTTTACCTTTAAAATTTTACCTTTAAAGTTTTTCTTTACTTATTTATTCCCTTCTTTCATCAGCTCGGCAGGAATAATTTTCTTTTCCTCTCCCAGCTCAGCAGTGGGTGCTTGGAGTCCCCCCGTGTTTCTCGTCCATATTTTCACCTTTTTTTTTTCACGTCTGAGACAGCAAGATCCGTGTGAAGACGGCAAGAAACAGCGTTGGCAGAAGAAAACAACGTGCCAAACGTTTCAAATAGAGAGGCTGGCACCGCAAAAAGGCTGCAAAACAAACTGTTTCTGGTCTAAAAACAAAGTTTCGCTACTTTACTAAGAGTTCAAAGAGTCCCTTGTTCTTGCCAGACTAAAAGTTCAAAACCACCCACAAAAAGCCTTTCCTAAAGTATTTCCGTAATTTCAGTCGAAATTTTTTCCCCTTAATCAAAAAAAGTGGCTTTAACCTCGATTCTATTATGAATCTGTCTCGGAGAAAGGAAGGATTGTGTTTTTTAGTTGCTACAACAAAATATTTCTCTGTATGAGTTTAACTCCGAACGTGACACACCTGAAAATATTGGCATTGCTGACATGAAAAGCAGCAGTGGTTGGAATCCAGCTCCCGATTTCAGTCCCTTTTGCTCCAATTAGGGTGTCAAATATCCCTGGATTTACCATGTGTTCCAGCACACCACGCAGCGCGGAAACGCCGAGCCCAACTCGTTTATTAGAGGAAAGGATAGGAGAAAAATGCTTTCTTAATGACACTACAATTGTGTTTCCTATGGAAGGATTCGAGATAGTTCACATTTAAATGCTGGTTGACAGAGGGAAGAAAATAGAAGCTCCTTCCAACAGCCGGGGAGGTTTTGAGGGTCTCATTTCAAAGGAAATGATGATTTTTTTATTTATTTTTTGGATAAAACACTTCCAGAAAGGTTTTGGAACCCAGAGCTCGGCGGAAGGAGAGGGTGGAGCTGTTGGGAGCCGGGGGTTCCCTGGGAACTGGGACATCCCGTCCGAGGTGTCCCGGTCCCCCCGTGGATCCCCCTTCCCGCAGGTCCCGGGAATCCCCCGGCCGGCATCAACCACCGCCTGCGGCTCAGGGAAAAGTGGGAAAAAAGTGGGATCTTTCCCTTTGCATCACTGCCTTCAGCAGTTTCCAAAGGACAGATGATTTCCCGGGTTTCCCCAGTGAAAACGTCGGCATTATCACCTTCCACACTTTTTCCCCACCCATTCCTTCCTTTAGTGTTTTACCCCCTCTAAGCCCAACAGAAAAAAACCTCCAATAAACCAAAACCAAAACAATCAAAACACGTTTTTTTCGTGCATTAAAAAATTGTCCTAAATTATTCTTCAATAAAAGGTCAAAAGTCGCAGCAGCATCTGTCTGCCAACATTATTTTTGGAGAGGACCTTGCAAAGAAAATATGAAGTTTATGAGACTCAATCCCTGCTTTCCCTTTGTCCCTTTGCTCCGTGAGGGCTTCTTCTCTCTATTATTAATGGATTTGGAGAAGCTTTTCCTGCAGTTTGGAGAAATATGCTCACAAATGAAAGCACCTCCTTGATGGATGAGGAGCTAGGCTTTAAATCAGTCCCTACTGATACAAATTATTTTAATATGCCCCTTTTATGATTGATTTCAAATTTATGAAGTAGTGAGCTGTGTTGTAAGACTCGATTATGGAGGCTGGTTGCCTACAAAGTTACAGAGACTTCTAGGGGAGCTTTTTTTTTTTTGAATGGCTTGTTACAAATTCAGTACATTCACAACTGTGTTGCCAAGGCTGTGCATATCAAGGAAAAGTAAATCTTTTTTTTCCCTTGACCCACACCCTGCCTCTCCTCCACGCTGGAGAGGAAATTGATAGTGCCATGAAAATCAGCAGGATTTCTTTGTGCATTTAATATTGTTGTTGCTGCTCCACCAAAAAGAGAAAAAAAGCTTGTAAATAATACAATCTAAACACAAAATCTTTGTTTTCTCTCAGGATAATAAGGGGAAGAAGGCAGGGAAAGGCTGAGATAAGGGTTTGTTCCGTGTATGCTGTTTCCCAGGAGGGTGAGGTGGGAGAGACTTTCTGCTCCGTGCACCCCAAGAATCAGAGGTGCCACAGCCTGGGCTGTCTCCTGTGCCTTCTGCCCTTTGCTGGCACTGGGAGGGAGGTGGATCTCCTCAGGTATGTTGGTCCCAACCTGTTTCACTGTTCCTGATCGTTCCCCAGCAGCTCTGACCTTGCTGGAGCTGGAGGGGAGTTGCAGCCAGTGTTGCCTGCAGGAAGGGTGACCCAAGCCCCCTTCCAAGCCCAGTTTGAGTGAGGTCTGACTGATGAAGGCAGTCTGAAGATTTGGACAGGGCTGGAGAACAGGAATCTGCAGCTTGCAGGCCGTGCCAAACTTGTGAGGGTGACACCCTCTGCAGCCTCCCAGCGAGCCACACAAGTGGGTATTTATGCAGGACCTACATTTTTGCAATGTCTTTGACCTGCTGTGTTAAGCTTCATCCAGACATACATGAAATACACCAAGAGCCCTGTTTTAACCAGGCTGCACTTTCCTGTCATCATCAGCACTGGACATAAATCAATTGCTGAGTCTTGGCTGTGGAAGGTATGACTGGAAGCTCATCTGGCTCTCTTGGCTGTCCCTGTGCCAAGGCCTCAGTGCCCTGCTGTGCTGGACTGTGTTCCAGATGAAGCACGTTGTATTCCCTGGCTTTGGTGGGCATCATCTCTCAGTGAGGAAGCACACAAAGAGGATTCCTATCACTAAACTGATGCATTTGATACAGGCAAAGCATCCAAGCACCTTTTGGGCTCTGCCTCTGCAAGCTCAGAGCATTTCAGGTCAGTATGAGCATCGTCTTGACTGCTTAAAAGTCTAATTTTTTTCCCCTCCTGAAGACCTCTGTACAAATTTAAAACTCCATTCATAAAACTGGCCTTGTGCCAGAGTGTAAAAACATAATGTAGTGATCAGAGGTCAACAGCATCGAGCTGAAAGTGCTGGTGTTCCTGCCAGTAAATCCAGAGCTGTGCAAATCTCTCAAGTTTCCTCCTTCTTGCTCCCAAAATGCAGAGCTTGTGAAAGGTGCCAGTGAGAAGGCCTGGGAGAACGAGCCCTTGTGTTTATTCATCAAGAGGAGGAATGGCAGGGGAGGTTTTACCCTGTCAATGCTCTTTCCCTTCCTGATCTCAAGGATTGGGAATCCAGAGTCAGTAATTCACTGGCTCTCCAGTATCACTCGTGATGTGTTCTTATTTATTTGTTGTGTTTTTTTACAAGCAAAGCCACACTTCCTCTTGTCCTTAGGTCTGCTGAAGTTCACTTTATATGACATCAAAGAACTTTTACTCCCAGTATCCACCAGCTTGGTGAAAGCCAAGCATTAAAATAAGCTTTCCCTGATTTCCTGCTGCCAGATATGTCCAGCACTGCAAAATTTCTACTCTTTGGCTAAATCCTTCTCTAAGATGTGGCCACATTACTTCATAAAAGGGGGGTAGGGGAAGCATTCCAAGGACATTTACTCACCCACATATTCAAAACATCAAAAATATGGAGGGTTTTTGTGTCTGTTCAGTTCCTTCAAGTCAAAGCAGACAGAGATGGTTACAAAACTTCTGATATTACTACAAAAGGATTTTAATAAAAAATAACAGCAAACATGCAAAGTCTCCCAGCAAGATAAAAATTCTCCTTGATCTGCTGATAGGAAGGAATCTATGAAGAGTGGCAGATCAAAGGCAGAACAAAGGCCAAACCTTTGAATAACAAAAGCACTTATGTCTCTTCTCCATCAGCCCTCAAAGCCGTATCTCCTCCCTAAGTTCTTTGGGGCAAAAATTTCCCTACAGAAAATATATTCCAGAAATTCAGAAGTTGCACAATCAGCCTTGGAATTTGGGGAAAAGCAGTCGGATTGTTTTTCATAATGTTTCTTGGAGCCCCCACATCTTTCAATTTCTTATCAGTTTTGAAATACAAGGCACGAAGTCTCTTGCACCGTTGGGACCAAAAGGTTATCAGCATGTAAATACCTGAGCTGGAAAGACATGTTTGAGAAAGACCAGATAACATTTTAAACATACTTATAGCCCACATCTTTTCCAGCTTTTATCCCAATTTCACCTGAACTTTCACGAGTAAAGGTGTGCTTCTAATAACCCAGCTGATAAAAAGGGGTTTATCTCACATCAAGAGCAATAGAACCAGCGCAGGGATCACCTCTGTTATTTGCTTTTTGTAAGAAAGTGATAGCCAGCTCTTTGCTTTAATAAAGAGGTTTTTAAACATGAATCTGGGAATGTGAAACTATTGGGCCAGTGGTAACAGGGCACTCTGTTTAAGAGAGGTTTTACAATGTCTCTAACAAGGAAATTGGGGCAAAAGACATGAATTTTCTGCACAGGGCAAAATGAGAAAGACACCCCAGGATTTCTGGTGCTCAGAAGTAACTACTAGACAATGCCAGTTCTCATAGTTTCTGTCTGGAAAGGAAACACATCAGCCCAGAGGCCAAATAGGTAAATGGCAGCTAAAATGTCCACAGAATGTTTTCAAATGAGGTAGAGAAAGAAAAGAAGCTGACACAATGTTTTCTCCTTATGTGTGGTAAGTGCCTTGGTATTAAAAACTGGAGGGGAGGGGCCTGATTTGTAGAGGAACACAAAAAAGCTGTGCTTCCATTAAATGCTGGATAAGGTGTGCAGGATTCTGGAGTGTTTGAGGAGACTGGAGACCTTGCTGCTCAAGGTGTCCTTAGAGCTGGTGGTGTGATAGAGCCTCCAGGAACTGGTCCATAGGGGCTGCTTGAACTAATCAACTTACAAACCCAGAAGCAAACCCATACCCTGCACTATTGTCTCCAGCACTCACTTCATTAAAGATGGGTGTTTGTAACAGCATCACCTCTGCCTGGGCTGGTTTCCCTTTCCAGTCACTGGAACTGTGGCGTGGAGAGAGAGCAGAGCCCATCTCTTTCTGGAGAAGGTCAGGTCTGGTCTGGTGAATCATCCTCTAGATTTCGTCCCTGCTGGCTGTAAAGAGCTTCTGAACAACCACTTGGATGAAGATGGTGACAACCCAGGAGCAGTTCCCCTTTGGAAACTGGGCTGTCCTGATTCTTGGTGTAAGTTGGCATCACCCAAACAACTCCCAACTCACACACAGGGAGAGCACAACCTCCTTCAGACCACCCAGAAACCACGACTGCATCACAGCTGCTTTAACTTGCAGTGGAGAGGGTACAGAACTGACTCAGATACAGGGATGAGAGACTGACTTTAATTTACCTTTCCCCCCTCCCCTTCCATCCTTGCAGAAGTGAAGAAACTGATACCCAGACGAGGCCGATCAAAATCCTGGTACTAAATCATGAGTCACCTGAGTGTGTCCTGATTTGCACAAGTTTCTTATAAAGGAAAGACCTGAGAGATCTGCTGATGGCATCTAGACCAATGCAGAACTGCTCCCTGTAGTAAATCCTCTTCTTTTTCTTTTTTTTTTTTTTTCTGCCCAGTCAGCTTCATAGAACGTCTCATAAATCTCTGTTTAAAAGAGCTCACACGTTAGTGTTTTATCTCTGGTATGTGCTACCCCGTGTTTCCCCCTCTCACAGCATATTAGCCTCACACAGGTGGGGAGAAAGCAAAATAAACATTATCAAACAAGGGCATCAAATATTTAGTGTAGAGGTTTCTGAGTGCTTCAGGATGAGTGGGACTGTTTAGATATCAGATGTTCTCCTGCCAGGCCAAATGAACCACTGCTGAGTAATGGCTGAGTCCCCCCAGCCACCTTTGGCCATCGGTGCATTATCACCCCTGCCCTTTAACTCTGTGTCCAGGGCAAGAAGCACTTTCTTAATCCAGCATCTCAGCCTAAAGCTGCTCCAGCTAAGACAGGGGATTGTTTACAGAAGGTGCTGGCTCCCTCCCCTCCACCTGGTTTCTGTCTGGGCCACACTGTTAGGGCTGAGGGCAATACATCATTTATCTTGGCCTCGTTTCACAGGCAGGTCCTGCTGTCACTGTGCTGGTGGTGTCTGGAGGTGCAGCATCCTGATAAGGGGCTCTGCTCTCCCCAGCAGTCAGCACATGATCTGTGCTTTGCCTGATACCCCCCAGTGCACAGAGTGCTGCAGGACATGGGATCCAGCTGCCAGGGGCTAACAGGAGTTTATGCAGAAGGGTCAAGTGGTTCTTGTGTTCAAGGGACCAAGAGATACTAAATAGGGAGGATTTTTTTTTTTTTAATTCTTATTTTATTTTTTTTTCTCCCCACTCATCCAAGGAAAAAGGCTGGTGAGAATGGTGGGAAATTGTTCATGTCTTGAGGCTGATTTAAACCCTGGTGTAACCCCAATGGAAGGTGTCCTTTGCTTTTTCAGCTTAAGGGTTCAAAAGCAAATGGGTAAACATGGGTCAACTTTTTAATAAGGACATTGAAAGTGACTGATGGTAGAAACAGTCCAAGTAAGGAACACCACCCATGTCTGATAACACAGAAAAGGAGGGAGAGAGAAAGGAAATGTCCAGATACAAAGCCTTGTAATGTTTATAAACCCTCATGTTGAAGGGTATAAACTTGGCTTTAATTAATGGGTGTCAGGGAGAAAGTTTCTCTGTGGGTAAATGACTCGGTAATTGCATTTATAGAGGCTTCTTGTACCTCCCAGCTCAGCAGCTGGTGCTGGGCAGGACTCTATTCAGGGGAGAGTCTCAGACCAGAAGAAACAAGGGTTTGATCCAGTTCCAGTTTTATGACACTGTGAATGGTGTTCTCTGCTCCAGACAAGACCGTGCTCTGTCATAAGAAAGCCAGGGAAGGGGTGGTGGTGGAAAAGCTCAATTTAAGGTTTGTTCTGTAGCATATTTTCCATGGTGCTGAATTTGCAGCCATGTAGTTTGGTGCTGGCCCCAGAAAAATCTCTTTTAAAATGACTTGGAGTTCATTGTTTTGGGACAGGGGCAGTGGCATAATGTACAAGGGATAATTATGGAATGGGCTAGAGAGGGTGAGATATCTTTTCAGCAATAAAAAGCACCCTCATGCACCTTAGGCCTCAGCTCCCTGCTCTCTTTTCCTCCCTGACAGCATTTTCACCTGTGCAACTCTGACTCTTCATTGTAAAAACAGGTCACATAGAAAGGACAAGGCAGCAGAGGCTGGATGCCTTTAAAATGCTCTATTTTAAATCACACATCCCTGCTTTTCTCATCACATTGATTTCCCTTTTCTCCACAAGTGCTCTTGGCTGCTGAGAGTCTGGGCCAAGGCTTTTGAAATCTCTGAGTAACTAATATATTGTGTCAGTTTGTGGCATCTCCTAGTGAGAAAAATGGCAAATCAGGAAAGCAAGCCCAGACTGTTTGTTTAGATTGGAAAAAAGAAGCTGTGTCAGGAGGATGACAAACATGGTCATCTTTCTATCCCAAAAATGCAGGCTCATCTTGTTCATAAAGATGAATGTCATGGCTTTGACCAGCTGTTGGGTCACTTCACAAAGCATTGAACAGTCAGGCTTCAGTTGCATGAAGAGGCAGAGCAGGATTTAGTAGGGTTGGGAGAGCTGGAAAAGAGAAAGGCTGGATCAGGGAAAAGTTACTGGAGTGAGGAAGGGCTGTGTAGAGCTGGAGGACTTGTCTGTGAGCACAGGTGGGGACAGCAGGGAGTTCTGAAGGCAAAGGTCACTATCATTGTCAGCTCTGGAGTTCTGAGGTGCCTGGAATGGCTGGAATTGCTGCAGAACAAACCTGGGAGCCACAGGAGCAGCAGCCACAGCCCAAGGGCTGCACTGTGTTCTCACACAGCTGCAGGCAAAGCACTGGCTATTCTGAATATCCTGAGTTTTCACAGCTAGAAAGTGGAGTTTTGTGGAGGTTTAATCTTATTCCTGTTTTTAGTCTGAGCTCGTTTCTCCAAGTAAACAACATAATTTAAAACACTAAAAGGAAACCATTTAGCCACGGGGCTCTTTGGTCCACCTGCTGCTCTGTTTTTAGTGCCAACTTACTTCTTCCATGGCATGGCTAAAGAGGGAAAAGCAACAGAGCCATCATGTATTGGGTTAGGATTTTCAATTGCTGCCTGTCACAGTAATAGCTGGATGCCTTTTACATAAGAACAAGCAACAACAGCAAATTGACCAGCAGATTTCACCAGAGGGACTCATCTCTGCTAACTTTAAATGCTTACAGAGTGTATGTTTTCATCCAGTCCAGTCATCCAGACTCCTTTTATAGCTGGTGGAGAGCAATTGGCACTTTGTCTGCACAGTTTAGCTAAACTTTGGCTCAGGAGGAGATGAGCTGCACCTTAAAAGTGCCTGTTTCCCTTCAGTTGTTATAAATAAAGCACAAAACACCAGCTCAGAGACCTCCACAATGACTCACCTGTAGCATTGCTCAGTTTGCTCCTGTGTGGATGCTTAAGTTCATATTTTAAAAGTTGCTATAATGCTTTAAACTGTTCCTGATCGTTTCCTGGGTGGAGTTTTGGGTGGAAAAGGAGATTTTCTTTCAGAGTTGGGATGGTTTCCCTTCCACCACCAGAGTTTCTGTCAAGAGGGGCAGCATCACCCAGAAACAGCTTCCAAAGGGGGTGAGCACCTCTGAAAACTTCCCTCTCTCCACACTAACACCACAGCATGCTGACAACACTGAGAATTTGTTTTCTGAACACCTGATTTTGCAGACAAGATGCAGATAAACAGCAACAGCTCCTCTTAATGAGCACAGCAGCATCTCCAGATAAACTGTCACCACTTATGTCGTGCCTGGCCTCAGTATCACCAGAGGAGGAAATGCCTCCAAGCTTGTAAAAACACATTCCCCTCTTTCCCTCCTCTTCCCAGGGTTACAAACCATGGAAATAATTCTCTGTGCTGTTTTTTTTTGAACAATGCAGAGATGAGGTTTCTTGCACTTCATCTCCCCATGAACGATTCGGACGCACAAGGTTCTAAATTATTCCAGATTTTGGAAGTGTAGGTTGGTTCCAAGATCCACCAAGAAGTTTATAGTTCCTGGGGGGATTCCTGGACATCAGACTGTACATTTATGGCTGTGATGTTGGAATTTTATTCTCATAAGCACCAACAGAGAGAATTATTATGCCTCAAGTGAATCAGACTTTTAAAAATCAATCCACAGAAGCCTGAGAGCAGTACATGAAAAATGTGCTTGAATCACTGTCTCCACATCAGAAAAGACAAGATGGGGTTGAAAATATGACCCCCCCTCCTGCTTTCTGGGTCTCAGAGCCTTAAGCTGGGACTGGCACAGCTGCTCCCACCACAGAGCAAAGGGAAAGAAAAGAACCCCAAACCTGGTCTTTGGATGACCCTGGAAAATAGGAAACATTCTGAACTACATATATTTTTGCTCTTCTGTGCTTGAACATAAGGTCCTGACTCAGCAAAACAGCTTCTAGATGCTCTCACAGCACACAGTGATTATCAGGAATCTGGAGACAGAGTCTGTGGCTGCCACAAGGGTTATTGGTGGAAGAATTTGACATTTATACCAGACCTACAGAGATATCAGAGCTTTTGGACTGCAATCAAGAAAGTAAAGTTAAGTGTATGTACAATTCTCTGCCTGGGGAGACTGGCAGCCTGATTTTCATTCCTGCTAAGGTCCCTTTACATAAATTGCTTTCACACACACTTTAGAGGCACTTTTTCCCAAGCCAGAGAACTGTGAAGGCAGCCTCACGTAAATGAGAATCAGGCCATCAGTATGAACATTATCCATGTCTGCAAATGTTTGCCAAGCTCCAGTCCCCCTATAACATCTGCTGAGGAGAAAAAAGATTTTGTGAGCCTCAGCAGTTAAGGGTCTGGGGTTTTTTAAAAGCCACATCAAGGTCCTGTTAAGCTTTGTGGTGACTGTTAAGCTTATTGCCAGCAAGAGCATTTCTTTGGACAACATCACAAGGAAATGTGAAATGGAGCAGAGATTAAAGCACGGGTGGATTTTGAAAAATGTAGAGACTGGTTTAATGCAACCAGGTGGAGACTGTCCAGTGCTTGGAGCTTTTCTAGGCCCCTTTGTTAAACATCTCAGCCTTCCAAGTTCTTTTTTGAAAAGAAATTTTTCCTCATTATTCTCTGTGGTTTACAAGAGGTCGGTGGAGCTGGGCCAAGTTAAGTGCAGTTTTCTCAGCAATGCTGTGACCTGCACCTGAGATTCACAGGGTTTTACAGCCTCTGAAGATGTGCCTGAAAGCCATGTGTGCCTTTGTTAGCAATTTGTCTCCTTTTCGTCTCCCCTTCCTTTTGCCTCTGCTGCATTTCTGTTGGTCTGCGGCCAGAGCTCCTGGGTGCTCCTTTCAGGGTGAAGTTCAGATGCCCAGAAAAACACACTTGAAAAAGGAGGGATATTCCCCACAGCCACAGTAGCTTTACCATCCATCTAGAAAAAAATCTAGAGCCTATTTTAGCAGAATCTTCCACGGGAAGAATGTTCATTCCCTTTCCTTGTTCCCCTTCAAACACCCCTCAGACCAATCCAGGTCCTTATCCACAGTTCTGCCCCAGGGAGTGTTTGGAGGTGGGGGACAGGGTTATTTTGGTAATGCTGCTGCCAATGGAATGCCATTCCTTGATCATGCAGCACATCCTTGTGTCTGTTCTCCCACCCCAACTGCCCAGGCCCTCCTGGTTTAATGGGACAGCTGGCACACCAGACTGGGAATTTCCCTCCATTTGTCCATGTGCCACCAGCGTGTGGAGCCATGGTGACCATGGGAAGGGACTCTTGGAAGTGGGATCTAAGGAAGGACCCCATTCCTGTGAAAATTGCCCTCCCCTCTCTTCCAATAGCTGGGCCAGTGTCCCTCCTTTTGTGTCCCTCTGACTGTCTGGGTACCTGTGTCACCCAGTGGGTAGAATCCCTGTTTCATCTCTGGTGCCCAAGGAAACCACAATAAGGCTGACAGTGGCTGTAAGAACAGTGTTTAGTCTGTAATTTTGTTCCAAAATGAAAGAACAAATCCATCTCCTCATATTGCAGAACTCTATAATTTGCAATCCTAAAATTCAAGCACTATAGATTTTTTTTCAGCACTTTTTTCAATCAGGAACTGTAGTTATAGTACAAGGAGTAATGAATTCAACCTAAAAGAGGGGAAATTTAGGTTGAATGTATGGGAGAAATTCTTGGCTGGGAGGGTGGGGAGGCCCTGGCACAGGGTGCCCAGAGAAGCTGTGGCTGCTCCATCCCTGGGAGTGTCCAAGGCCAGGTTGGGTTCCAGCCTTGGCAAAACGTTGGAGGACAGTCCAGAGCCTTTCTGAGAGCACTTGGTGTTTGAGTCCAAATGCTGCTCAGTGCTGCCCACAGGGACTGCAGGGCTGTCAACAACTCCCTGGTAGGAATCTCGCCCCACTCCAGAGAAAGGGGGTGCTGGGCCCTTGGCACAAACAATCCCACGAGCTGTGCAGGAATCCAAGTGGCTCAGCTGAGGAAAAAGAACACCAGTAAATCTCTGGATGTGTTGAGTGAGACAGCGAAAAGAGGCATTAAATGAAATCAGAAAAATGTCAGTCCTGGCAGCTGAGGATGTGTCAGTCAGGCTGCTGGGTGTCCCTTGGAAATTCCCACAGAAGACGCCTTCTAACGGCTTAGAATCCAGAAACTGGAATGAGGCAACAGGGTGGGATCTCCACCAGCTCGAGTCTTTCCAGGATGAAGTCATTTTCCCTTCCCCCTCCTCAAATGCACCTATTCCTCATCACAGTTCTTTCTCTGCAAGATTTTTCCCTTTTGGATAGACCATCTTTCCAAAGTTCTGAGGGAAAAAAAAAAGAAAAGCAAGGGAAAAAAAAAAAAAGCAGGAGATGTTTCAGAGGTGAAACTGGCCAGCTGGCAGTTGATTTATGAAGTGCTGAAAAGCATCTTCGGAGCTGTCATTTATCTTAAAGCTCTCAGCCTAAATAAACAAAGAGCCCCCTTTCCTAATTATAGTTACAGTAGAAACAACTCCAAAGCCTCATGCCTGGCATCTCAAAACAGCCCCCTTCAGACATCCAGCCCACAGATGCTCCCTAGTGGATCAACGCTTCCAGCCTTTCCTGGATCCAGCCAACCTGGCCCCTCTCTCCCTCACCTTCTGAAAGGGAAATCACGTCAGAAGCAACAGGGAGACCAAACCAAAAGCAACAGAGCCATCTCAGTCCTGCTGAGGAATTGCAGAGCCACAAGGAAAACGTGCCCCATTAGCTCCTGCCCAAACAGCAAAAGGGCTCCCCAGGACTTGGGTTTTAATGTTGACTGATGGGGCATTTTCCCTGAGTTTTCCTGCATTTACCAGCCTGAGGGATCCTATCCTCCTGTTCCAGCTGAGGAAGGGCAATAATTCTTGTGTAATTGCTGGTTGTTGTGCAGGGTTTGGGTTTTGTTTTAGTTTGCTGTCACACAGGTCTGTACAGATGGAGTAAAAATCCTCACTGGAAGGATCTCTACCTACTGCCCAGGAATAAATGGGATATGGAGTCTCATGGCAGCTGATGACCCAGTGGCAGAAAAGCTCCAGCTGTTTGGGCCTCAGCATCAATCTGTGGAGACACAAGAGCAGGAACCTCTCTTAGAATTCCTTTTGGGAGCTGAATTTCCTCTTGCTCTTGTAGCAAGAGTTCACTGGAGGAACTGGAGTCTCTTGTCAGCTATTGCAAATAATCAGAATTCCACTGGAGGAAACAGAATTGGCCCAGCTGCCCCAGCTGAAGATGTGCCAGGACAGAAGTACACCATAATAAAAATAGTGCCATAAAAAACTCTACTGTGTCCACACTCTTCATCCCTCTACCTGTCATTTCCTTAGATTTCCTGCCATTCCACAAAGCCCTTTCTCACGTGACACTGGTCATAAATAATATTTACTTAACAACCTTCATCAGCAAATGCCATGTCATACACAGATAAAATGCAATCAGAAGATAAGCTACAGACCAGCCCTGGTTTGCCCTGGCAGATCTTAGAACCGATATCAGCATTTTTATGACTTTATAATTAGGAATGTAGGGCCAGACAAAGTGAGTTGCTCATAACTCTCCAGCAAATGGACCTGGGATTAAAATTTGGATGTGCTGAGTCCCAGCCCAGAGCTCTATCCATTAGGCTTGTCAACACAGTTTGCATTAATAAAGCAAATATTAAAAGCACTTGAAAACACAAAATTTTATGATTCTGTTAGAAACCATCTCATCCTGAGGAGCCTGAGCAAACCCTCCCAGTTTGGATGGAGGTGACAGAGCACTTGAACACCAGTTGAATGGAGCTGACTGTGCTTGGAGGACCAGCATGGAAGGAATGAGGCCAGAAACGATGGGAGATCAGAAAACATTTTGCATCATCAGAACAAGTGCCCACAAGAGCAATAATGGAGAGGCATATGAAGCTGCTCATAAACTCTTCTCATCAAGAGCAATCTAATTCAAATTAAAGCCAGGCTGGTTGTAATTCCCAACTGTCTGAAGCACCTCTGTGCCAATAACCCTAATCTTCCCCTGTCAGGGGTCCCCAAAGCACATTGGCAAAAGCTGATATTGGTGACACTCAGAGCAGAGAGGCCAAGAAAAGAAGGGACCATAAATCCTGTATTTTCTTCATGGATAAGGAGAAGCAGTTTCAGGGGCTTATCCATGAGGACAAGGATGAGAGAGATTCAACTCCCAGGAGCAAGTGCTGGAAGAAAGGTTTTCTCTCATCTCTTGTATTCGTGTTGTTGTCAACCAGTAGTTCTTGTGGCACTACCAGGAGGGAGTCCAGACTGTCAGATCTTCCTTTAAGGGAATAAAATAAACTATTAAATTAGGTATTTTTTTAAGGCAGTGGCTTTTCTCATTGGTGGAGAAGATCAGCCCCAGCTTCACTTTCATAGCATTGGAAGATGGATAAATGATCCAAAATCCCTGGACTGTCATGGTTATAGAACTACTGTCTGTGTAACACAAACAGACCTGGGATTCTCTCTGGCACTGGATAATTAGAGTTACCTTCCCTCTTCCTCTAGGGCAGAAAACAATGCATTAGAAAACCTGCATTCTGAGGAAAAAGTATTTGACAGCATCACTTTAACCTCTGAAAGCAGCTGCATATTTCTGTGTTCCTGCTCACTTTGAGCACATTCTTATCCCTTCTCTCAGATCTGCTTTCAGGGAGAGCAAGAACAGCCTTTTTTGCCCCATATCTTTCTCTACACCCAACACCCCAGCCTGTAATCTGTGTTTCTCCAAGCTGCACGAGAGATGAACTCCTCGGGTCTATCAGAGTTGCCAAACCCCTCCATACCTTTGATCAATTTATAGCTTTTCTTTGTACCTTCTCCAGAATTTGTAAATCAGATAATTCCTTCTATCTAACAGATAAGTGAGTAAGTCCAGATGCACCAGACTCACCAGGAAAGATAATTCCAGGGATTCCACATGCATGAAATCTGGATCCTTGTCTAGTGGAAGATACCAGTTGTTAATTGTTGTTTGTTAAACACAGCATCCTGTATCAGATTATTTTTGACCAGAAGCCACGACTGCAAACCTGATGGAAAAAAAAAGGGAAGGGGAGAAGAGAGACAGGCATGGGAATGAGGAATGGGAGGCATTTCATGGAGATAGGATAAATTGAGGTTGTCACTCTTCTGAAAGGGATTTGTTGCACAACTTGCTTCAGAATAGATGGAACTCTCTAAGGGCTGAATTGCACCTGCTCCTTGTGGGAGGAAAGGAAAGGAAAGGAAAGGAAAGGAAAGGAAAGGAAAGGAAAGGAAAGGAAAGGAAAGGAAAGGAAAGGAAAGGAAAGGAAAGGAAAGGAAAGGAAAGGAAAGGAAAGGAAAGGAAAGGAAAGGAAAGGAAAGGAAAGGAAAGGAAAGGAAAGGAAAGGAAAGGAAAGGAAAGGAAAGGAAAGGAAAGGAAAGGAAAGGAAAGGAAAGGAAAGGAAAGGAAAGGAAAGGAAAGGAAAGGAAAGGAAAGGAAAGGAAAGGAAAGGAAAGGAAAGGAAAGGAAAGGAAAGGAAAGGAAAGGAAAGGAAAGGAAAGGAAAGGAAAGGAAAGGAAAGGAAAGGAAAGGAAAGGAAAGGAAAGGAAAGGAAAGGAAAGGAAAGGAAAGGAAAGGAAAGGAAAGGAAAGGAAAGGAAAGGAAAGGAAAGGAAAGGAAAGGAAAGGAAAGGAAAGGAAAGGAAAGGAAAGGAAAGGAAAGGAAAGGAAAGGAAAGGAAAGGAAAGGAAAGGAAAGGAAAGGAAAGGAAAGGAAAGGAAAGGAAAGGAAAGGAAAGGAAAGGAAAGGAAAGGAAAGGAAAGGAAAGGAAAGGAAAGGAAAGGAAAGGAAAGGAAAGGAAAGGAAAGGAAAGGAAAGGAAAGGAAAGGAAAGGTTATCCTATTCTGCAAAGTCATTGTGGCCTTTTTTGATTGCTTCAGTCTGTTGCTGGTTTTGCACCAATTCAGCCTACCTATTACTGCTTATGGGAAGGGAAAGAACTGCATCTCTTCACCCAGAAGAAACAGAAGGAGGGAATTATCCTGGGCTCAATTGGAACTGCAGCCAGCAGAAATTTGTGTCTGTTTTTTCCTCCAGCTGTGAGCCATCTGCAGTTATCCCTGATTTTTTTTTTTTTTAATCTATAATAAATTGATAGCTCTGAGGAGTGAGCACACTGCAAGGCAGGGAAACAGATTTCCAGGTTGCCATCAAGAAGTGATTCAAATGGATCAGATGGGAAAGGAGGAAGCTGGTTACTCCTCACAGCCATCAGCACAAGTCGTAAGGCAACAAGGCAGTGACATGCCATGTCCTGGTAGCAATGGGAGCTGTGGGGAGGGGGACAGGAACAGGGATACATTTGGAAGCAGTGTCTGCAAGTCTGGAGCCAGCAGACTCCAGTCAATGTGTGTACACAGAAAGTGCGAAGAGGAGGGAGTAGGAGAAACATCTGCCCACTGGAAGGTTTTACATGTTCCTCCAGGCATTTATTTCTGGCTCCTGAAGCAAAGAGGGTCAAATTCAACCAGGGTCAAACGGGTTCTCATGTGGCCCTGGAGTCCTGTTTCTTGGATGTTGCCACTAACAAGCAGGACTGGTGTAAACAAAGACTTTGCACCAGTGTGAACAAAAGAATTAATAACAAAGTAATGGATTGGAAGGTAATTGGGCAAAATAATATCTCAGGTTTCAGCTGCAGAGTAGATTTTGTGTTCAACTGGGCCTGTTGTCCAGCCAGCCCTGCACAGCTCTGGGCATTTCTCAAAGCTGGAGGTGCCTGCTAGTTGTGGTCTAAGTCCTCAAGGCCATGCTGGGAGGCTGCCTGAGCCTGTGCTCTCCAGCTCCTGGGAAGAGGGAAGGCACAGTGTAACAGGGATCCAGGTTCATGGAGCACAAAGGGGCCGGATCCCTCAGATGCAGCCCAGTGTCCCACAGCCCAGCCCATCAGCACATAGTCCAAGCTCAGCTCTTTCTGGGTACTCTGCAGATCTCAGTGCAAGCTGGCCTGGCAGATGGCTGTGTGGACAGAAAGCAGGAGAGTCACATCTGCTCTCAAGCCCAGCCTTCATTTCCCACAAGACATGAAGCCACTTCTGCCTCCCCTCATCACCAGACCCTTTGGGAAGCTGGGGAATGCTGAGGCTGCAAGTCCTCCTTGGCATTGGCACCTCTTGTTTTGCAGGACACTGATCCAGCAGCACTTTACCTTGGCATCACCCAGGTGTAAACTGAGTTATTAGAACCAGGTCCTGCAGCTTTGCTTTGGTACCTGGAAGTAATGATACCCAGAGGAATGCAGCACAGCTCCAGGGTATGGACACCCTCAAAAATGGGCTTTTTTTTCCCCCCCACAAGGGAATGCTAAGCATTTCTTAACCTGAAACCACAGCAGCTTCCCTTTAGATCAAATGGTTGCTGAGCATTTCCAGGAGGCTGACTCAGTAACTTTGTGAAATCACTTGTACCAAGCTCTCCTGTGTTGACAGGCAGAGGAATAACAGTTTATGGTCTTCCTTGTTCACCAAAAGAAACCTTATCTCTGATCCCATAGTCACCCTGAACAAATGCAAGGTCTTTCTGGGGGAGATGCATGTGTTGTGTTAATTGCATATTTTACTGAGATGAAAGGTCTCAGCATCTCTCAGTAACTTCCTCTGCTTCCTTTTGTTCTCTAGAAGCCTCATTTTTTCCCTCCTAATATTTATTCATGAGGATTTTTGCTTTCAGAAGCTTTAGAGCAGCTGCTCCTGGTCTGATGGAATTCACTCAGCAGCAGAGATGTCTTTTCATCTGTTCAGCGCAGCAGCTTCACCATCGACAAGCATCTGCTTCTCTGGACAGGACTCCAGCTCCAGCACCATTAATATGCATTTTATGGAGTGCAATGGAACACATGTGCAATCTGCAGGCTGGAGCCTCTGCATAGTTTTGCACATGTGCACACCTGCGTGCAAAGGGAGCCTGGTCGAGCCAGGGTTTGGTCTTGGAAGATGGACCTGGATTCCTGAACTGCAGTGACAGATGATATGGAATACATCTGAATACATCCTAATATCCATATTTGGACCCTTGACTTTTTTTTTTATTGCAACCAGCCAAGTTTAGCTTTGGTTCAGCTCCAAAGTTCAGGTTTTGAAAGTCATTAGTTTGGGTGTGAGTTGAATTTTGATGGCTCAATCACAGCAAGTGGAAAAAGGCTTCAGTTTTATCCTGGCAGAACAAAAAGTGCTTTACCTAAAATTTCATAGAATCACAGAATATCTTGAGCTGGAAGGGACCCACAAGGACCATCGAAGTCCAACTCCCAGCCCTGCACAGGATACCCCAATAATCCCACCTTGTGTAGAAACTTTTCCTGGCTGGAACTTTTCTCACAGGAAGGGACAGACCAGAAGTTCTGCTGTCACCACAACATTAGTAAAGCAACACAGAAGATTTCACCTTCTACACTGTTGTGCTCATTTCAGCCCCAAATTCACTGAATTCATCTCTACCCTGTGGATGTGCAGCTGATTTTGAACACACCAAACATCTGGTCTCATGGGCACATCTGGCAGCTGGAGAAACAACCACCTGCTGTGCAAAGTGGCAGCTGCTTGTAGGGAAGGGGGATGAACAACCCAAGGAGGAGTCAGGGCATGTGGAAACCAGAGGATGGCTCTGAGGTCACCCTGAGCCACCTGATATTCACTGATTTCTGGAGATTTAAGAACATCTCCTTAGCCCAGGGACATCACTGCTATGTTTTTCTCATACATTAAAATTCCTACTTGAAAGCAGCCAAAGTTAGGAAATTCAGAGTAAACAAAACACTTTCCTGAATGTCCTCCACCCTCAGCCTGTTGTCTTTGCTTACACAGGGAAGGCAACAGTATTGCCCCTAGAGGAGTGATTTTTGCAATTACCAGGCACCAAAGAAGGTGGGGAATGAGGCTGGTGTTGCATCAGTACCAGTAGCCACAAATGCTTGATCCAGTATATAACTTGTGTTTCACACATATTTATTTTATGTCTCCAAATGTCTCAAGACTCCTTTTTCCTTTTTCTTTCATTTTCTCTTTTCCTTTTTTCCTTTTCCTTCTTCTTTATATTTTCAGAACTGAGATTCTTAAAATCCAAGGAAAAAGAAAAATGTCATGACACAAAAGAAAAAAAGGAAAAAGAACAGAGGAAAAAAGAAAGAAAATGAAAACAGGAGGGTAAGAGTGAAACATATGGAACAGGTTCTGCTCTGGGCAGAGTTAATCTCACAGATATGAGTGAAACTGGTGTAATTGCTTCTTTCTCCTCCCACTTTCCCCATTAGCTGGAAGAGAGGAACCTCCCGGTAGTAACTGGAGTGGGATGACTTTATCAGTTGCCCCTTTCAAAAATCACAACCCTCAAATGCCTTTTGGCATTTGGAGATCCTCAGGTGAGTCACACTGAGAAGTCTGAATCACTGCTCTTTAATTACTTCAGTAGAGAATTTCACTGGAGTCTGGAGGACCAGGATGGGGCTCCCCAAATCCCTGCCAGCATGGAAGCATCCCCCTGGGAATCTCGAGCTCTGCATCAGCCACTTCCAGAAGGAAATGTGTGGAGCTGCAGGGCTCGCACTGGGGCAGTGGCCAGAGGCTCTGCCTCGCTGCCAGGCCTTCCATCTGGAGGTGTCAGGGAGCACTGGGAGCCACGGAGCCAGAGACAGATGCAGGGAAGAGGGAGCAATGTTTCACTAGTCTGTCAACATGTCATTAGGCTCTCATGAGGGAACATAGAGCAGAGGGGTGTGGGGAGGAGGGGGGAGATGGCAAGGGGAGACAGAAAGAGAGAGAAAGAGGGGCAGAGAAAATGACAGAGTATTGGAGAGATGGAGAGCTTGGTGCCAATGCCATGTAAATCACTGCCAAGGGGAGAGCTCCATCAAACACAAGGCCAGTACTATAAATCAGCCCATAATTAGGTGCAAAGAGAAAGCTTTAACATCCTCATCAAATTGATTAATACATCTCGTGGCTCAGGACAGATGTAGATGGTGTTTATGAACAACTGCAAAGCAGCCAAGGCTGTGTCTGGGGCAGGAGGAAAAGGGGCTGGAGGAAGGAATGATGGATCTGAAAACAGAAGCTCCTCTTCCCTTCATCACCACGCTCTCCAAGGCGAGAGCTGAGGGTCTCCCCTGTCTCTCATCTGCCTCTAAGCTGTGTGGAAACGAAGCAGTTAATGTTAGCACAGCCTGAGGGCAGTGGAAAGCCTTTCTTTTCGGGCTGATCCAGAGCGGCCAGCGCTGATGAGCAGCTCCCCATCGATTTTGGTGCAATTCGGTTTAGATCGTTATTGAGCACGATGGGGTGGAGCCAATAACGGCAAGGGGATGGCTGTGAGAACTGAGGGGTGAAGGAACAGAAGATGGGAGACCTGAGTTCTGCTTGCACTGAACTCAGGAAATCCAGCACTGGGCTGGGGGAAGGATTCAGACCAGGCTGTATCTCCCAGAGGGAAGGACGATGACAGAAGGTGCAGAAAAGGTTGGGAAGGGTGTTCCCAGCACTGAGATCCTCCTGCCAGTGGTGGCTGAGAGTGAGGCAAAGCCAGAAATGAAGAGCTCCAAGCCACCCTCACGTCACTCAAAGCTTTTTACAAAACCCCTGCAACTTTTCAGTTTCCAGGAGTAAGACCTCCCAGAGAAGGAATTTTGGGCTGGTACTTGTCATGTGGTCAGATCCCAGCAACAGCCATCCAGCCCCACAAGATGAGCCACCAAAGGGTTGTTGCCTTCCTTTGTCTGCCTTGGAGAAGAGTTTGGGAGGGAAATAAATTTAGGATTAATTCCATCTGATATCACCACCCATAAAACGTTATCAGTCTATGATGAGAAGCACTTGGCTCTAAACTTAACAAGTCTTCAGGTTCAGAGGAAAAGGCTCCACTTGAAGCTCACTTGTTTGTCCTCTGCTTTTCTGCTGGAATTACATATTCCTCAAACACAGGAAATATTAAGAAAGCAGAATATCCTTTTCAGCTGCAAAACTTCTCCCATCCACGTCGGCTCCCTGCCCACCCCAAAAGATAAACATCTAATCCTTAGCTGGAGCAAGTCATCCTTGCTGCAGAAAATAAATGCTTCCAAGGAAAAATAAATCAATGGAAATTAGCAAAGCTCAGGATAAAAAATCCATGCCCTGCCAGAGTGATACTTGAGACAACATTTTTTTGCATGATTTAATGTCATATAATTACAGATATCAGTTCCCACTTCTTAATTGATTCTTTGCCTCCATTTATTAAAGTTTTTTTAAGGCTGAACCTGCTCTTCTTGTAATCAGTGGCAAAAGGCATTTAATTTAACAAGGGCAGAATCTGTCCACCCTGCAAACTCCAGGGATAGAAAGAGTTTTTCCACCTGTATTTCCAAATACGTTTTGTAACAGAGGCCACTTTCCAGTGGGAGTTCTAAAGTAGAACTGGGATACATTCAAAAGTCTGTATTTCTTTTTTCCTTTTGATATACATGTTTTTTTCAGATGAAAACCAGCCTGCAAACATCCCAGCCTGATCCTACTCATGCTTGGAGAAATATTGAACAGCTCTTTACAGTTTGTAAATTGTATTAATAAAATAAAAGACTCAAACCTTAGGGTGCCAGGTACATTGTTGGCTGACTGCAGGATCCATTGGAACTGCCATGGGAGTTCTGCTTGGAATAATGTTTGAATGTGACTTCTAGGATTTATCTCTATGTACATTTTAGGATTTAACTCTATGTACATCCACACAAGAGGATATAAAATTCACCTTCCAGGAATCAGACCTGGTTTTCTCACCTTCACCCCGATTTTATTCAAGTTACTTTTGATTTCTGATGTTTGAAGCTATGAAAGATGTGGGATTTAGAAGCAGTACCTCCTCGAATCATAGCTTTGAAGTTGCTGCCAAATAAACTCCCACAGAGCAGACACTGAAGCTTCTTTTCTGTCTCAGCCATTGTTGAATTGGACATTGAAGATTATGACATTTCCCAGGTTAACTGACTTTTCCAATACCAGTTTTCAAACAACGAAATCATGTGTCTATTCTTCTCTTGCCCACCTCTGACTTCACTACAGAGTAAAATTACAGAGAGTAATTTTACTCCTCACTTACATCATATGGAGTCAGGCAGGAGGGAAGACTTGCTGAAAAGAAGGAAAGGAGTTTTTGGATATGAACTGCAAGAAGGAATTTGTCATCTCACCATCCTGCAGAGCTCTGGGTGTGACTGATGGTCAGGATCTGTGGTGAGCAGGTCTTCAGTTGGTGTAAATGAGCATCCCCTGTCTTAAACAGAGCTTCAGCCCATCACCTGGAGGCTGTACCTGCTCTGAGCCCTCAGCACACCTGAGCCTGCCAATGCCCTTCTCTTCCAGGGCTACAATTCATCCTGACAAACCCCCAAACGGGGCAGGCAGCATGCTGGTCCCCCAAGTCACAACCCTGAGGAATACATGACTTTAACATTGAAAAGATGAGTGAAAAGGTTTCTCTGGTGCTTTGGGCAGCGAAGCCCAGTGTGCAAGGGCCCTGCTGTGGGTTGTGCCCCAGCTGCAGTGGCAGCACAACAGACAAGTCACTTTGTGCATCCTTCAGCCTGTCAGGGAGCAGTTATTGATGAGTGAGGGCCATTCTTAAGGGCTCTGCCCCAGCCCCTTCCTCTGGCTCAGGCCCCACTGTGGGTCCAGCTCAGGGAACAGCTCATGAGCTCTGATAAGTGAAAAAAGGTGTGTATGTGTGGGAAAGCCTGTTTTCCTGGGAGAAATAATTTCCAGTGGTTCTACTGGAAGAAGGAAAATGTGTATCATGCACCAGGGAGAGACACGACCTCCAAGAGCAAAGCACATGCTCAGCAATGCAACAGTTTTGTTCTCTGGAAGTATTTATGTGATCAAACCAGGAGGGTTCATCCTGCAAAGTGCTACTGGTCCATAGTTTTCATCCCAAACCCCGTTCCTGAATTCAACACTACTCAGTATTTTCATTAATAACTCAGGCAATGGATCAGAGCCTATGTGGAGATGGTTTCAAGATGGGGAAAAGGGACAGAGCTGCAAGGGCTTGAATTCAGGAAGAGCAATAAACTGAAAGCAGTAGGGTAATAAAGATGAGTGCAACATTCCAAGCTCATGAAGGAATAATCAGCCACACAAATGTGAGCTGGGAAAGAAGTGCCAAGAAAGCAGCTTTGCAGGAAAAGATCTGGGACAATATTGAGCCAAAATTGAAGAGGCATGAAGAGAATTATGCTCGGCTGCATAAAAGGGATGCCAGATCTAAGATACACAGAGAGACCCCCTTACCTTCCTCAGCCCTAAAAAGGGCCACAGTTGGCCCTGTTTTGGACACCACAGGAGTCTAAAGGGAGAGTAACAAAATAAATTCAAATCTAGAGAATATGATCCACATGAAGAGACCAAAAGCAGTGGCTGAGTGTAAGGAGGACACTGAAGTGAGATTTATCAATCTTCAATCGTATTAAAAACTGCCACAAAAAGGAAGGTAATAAACCATCCTTTGTGTTCAGTGAGTACCAGAGAAGGGGTAATGAGTTTAAACTGCACCAAGGGAGGTTTAGAGGCATTAGGGAAAACTTTGTGGCATTAAGAATGGGGCAGCACCAACCTTTAGTGCCTGAGTGGGCTGTGAGACCCCCATCACTGCATTTTTTAAAATCTAAACCAATTTAAATGTCTGACTGAAGTACCTGTTCCCACTATTGAAGGAGAGATTGGCTGATACAACTCTAACTTGTTTCTACAACAGGCTTCCAAGTGCCCTTGAAATACATAAATGAACATGTACATAAGCACAAAAGCAACACAAACTCCACCTGCTGTAAAAGCAGATGATATCAAGGCACTGAGTTTGCCAGTGAAACTTTCAACAGTCATTTCCTTAATGTCTCTCTCACACCCAGGTAATAAAAGCAGAGCAGCAGCTCAGAGCCAGGCACCCTCACCCATGTGTCGCCCTCCTCAGTTTTTCCCCTTACTCCCAACTCTTGTTGACTTAAACAATAATAAATCAAAGGGAATGGCTGCAGCTCCCACAACACAGGCAAAATCACAAGCCTCTAACCTTCACCTTGAAGATTTCCTTACAAGGGTTTCAACATCTGGAGCCCATTCAGCTCGAAGTGATGACAATTTCCAATAAGCGTTAATGGGGGATCCTGCCCGGTTTATACTCTGCGACCATAATTCAGGCTGTCTGTCCATCTGTCAGGGTTTCTGACAGCCAGGGCTCACACACACAGCAACAAACTACAGCTACAGATTTCTTAATGAGCACATAATGAACTCAACCTGCTTCAGTTTTTGTTTTTTGTTGTTTTTTTTTTTGTTTTTTTGCAGCTTGGCTGATCGTTTCCACTGGGCAGATTTTTCTTTGCTTTACCAGCTCCCGGTGCCAGGAGAGTGTTGGGCTGTGGATGAGTACATGGAATTATAGAATCATAGATGGTTTGGGCTGGGAGGGACCTCAAAGCCCATCCAGCTCCACCCCCTGCCCTGGGCAGGGACACCTCCCACTGTCCCAGGTGGCTCCAACCTGGCCTTGGACACTCCCAGGGATGGGGCAGCCACAGCTTCTCTGGGCACCCTGTGCCAGGGCCTGCCCACTCTCATAGGGAGGGATTGATGGGGGCAAAAAGCCATTAATGGGAATCTTAGCAACACAAAGCTTTCTCACTTTTCCACAGGCAGCTCCCAAGCCCAGGTAAACCATGGCTTTTCCTGCTTTTTGATCAGTTCCATGGAACAGAGACTCTACCTCCCTTTGAAAACACGGGGTTTAGTTGTCACTGGCTTTGGCATCTCAATGGATCTGCACCAGGATTCTTTCATCTCTGTTGAATAATGTCTTTTTATTCTGATTGCAGAGAGGTCTGGAGCATCCTACTGGAATCCCTGCACCCACCTAAGCAGGTACCAAAGGCTGTTCATCAGCCCTGGGCCTGTCTGGCAGGTGTAACAGAGCAAGGCTTTCTGCCTCTGAATTTAACTTACAGCACCTGAGCTACGGAGTTCAACGGGAGTTTCTTTCCTGCCCAGTTAAAATGACAAATTGGTACATGAGTGTTTAATGAAAGATGCTGGAAACGTCTGTGAAGATCAGAAAAATCACCTCTTGGAATTGACAGGCAGGCCATCTGCATTCCTGCCTTCCTATTAATTCCCTAACAATAAACGACAGGAGAGCCTAGAGGGTTAAAAGCTTAATTCAATCTCCTCCGTTCCTTCCAGGGGCCTGTCTGCATATGGAATGAGAAAGGCATTTATAAAAGTGTTATTTGCAGGCTGGATTTTTCACAGGGCCCTGTGCCCCAGGTATCAATCACGCCCCTCTCAGCCGTGGTGTCACCATGCATCACACGGCCCCACGGAGACTAATGATGCACCAAACTGTGACATCTGCCACCCAGATTGATGACATCACACCCCCTGCCCACCATGTGACTGCTGCCACAGCTCACATGGCTCGCTTTGACCTGATTCAAGGTTTAATAGCTTTCCTTCCCAACTTCGACACCCTTTTTTTTAATTTAAATTTAGTTAAAATTAGATTTTTTTTTTTGCACGCATTTTGGGGATGTTCAGAGTCAGGTTAGGATTTTATTTCTGATCTTTGTTTCAGGGGTTTTTTTTGCATTAGGGAATGGCAGCCACTCAGTCACGTGTTCTATAATCTCTGTATGGATCAGGCTTTGATGGGAGCTTAATTAAAACAACAGTCAAGTTCACTCTGTTACACACTGAGCTTGGAGGAAGCCTCAGACACAGATTTTCTTCGTGCTTCAGTGAAGGATGACAGTCTCTCAGTTTTCTTTCCTGTGTGTCTGTCTCTTCTACTGAAATTGTAAATTCACAGGGAGCTGAAATGCTAAAAATGCCTTGTTTTACTCTCTGCTCAGCTCTCCCCGTGTTACACAGACACATCCACATCCCTACCTGTGGGAACACTTAGACCTCGTGCTATTTACAGGCTGAAGTTCATACTATGGATCAAACTCTAATTTTAATATGAAAAATGACTTTTCCACTTTCTTCCTTCCTTGCTTATCAATTTGCTTTCCTACAAGTTGGCCCAATGACCCCTAAAATCAGTGTAATCCTTCTGCAGCCTCCTGTGGGCACTGGGAGATGGTCAGAAAACACCCACAAGCTAAATTTTATTCAGTTGCTGCCCTAAACACACGATGATCTCACAAAGGAAAGTTTGTCTACACGCAAAACTTATTCTGCAATAAAATAAGGTGCAAATTTAAAGCAGAATGGCTCCCTGGGATAACTCATGTATAGACAAGGCCTTCCAGAGTGGCATTAATTTCTGTGAAGGAGGGCTACAACCATTGATCCTTCAGGCCCTTCCTGGAGAGAGGAGAGAAGATTCATGTTAAAGCCTCTTGTCTCCCAGGGCTGGCCTTTGAAAAAGCACTCTCTGGTAGCATTAGGGATAAATACTTAAACCATGGAAAAACCTTTTATCCCTTGCTGTATTAGTCAAACTGTCCCTCAAGAACAGGGAGCTTCAGCAGAAACCTGAGGACTTGGTTACTTGAGGGAAGATGGATGGAAGGAGTCTGTAAATTTTAAATATTCAGCCAGATGCAGCGAGGTAGAGCTGCTGCTCAGAGCTTTGTGCTCTGACTCAGTCTACTGCCTGTGGTTTTGTAACTGCTGCAGTACAAGAAACAGGGGTGGAATCATAGAGTCAGAGGATCCTTTAGGTTGGAAAAGCCCTCTAAGGTCCAACCAGCACTGCCAAACCCAGCTCTAAATCATGTCCCCAGGTGCCACATCTACATGACTTTTAGTTCCCTCGGGGGGTGGTGACTCCACCACTTCCCTGGGCAGCCTGTGCCAGGGCTTGACAACCCTTTCCATGAAGAAATTTTTCCTAATACCCAACCTAAACCTCCCCTGGTGCAACGTGAGGCCATCTCCTGCCATTTCCATGTGGTTACCCCTCTGAATGGAGGGTCCCCATAAGACTCTGCCCTTCTGCAATGATCAATTATATTTTGTGTGTATTCATACAAGTTTCATGCAGGAATCAGAAAAGGTATTGAAAATACAGAGGATCAAGGTCTTACCTCCAACATAGCTTCCCTGATGGCCAGTTTTAAGCTGTAAAGCCACACAGATCTTTTTCAGCACTTTAAGTCCTGCTCTGACTTGCAATGTGACCCAAGAATTGCTGGATAATGTTTCCCCAATTCACAGGAAGCTGCTCATGCTGCTTTCCTGGTTTCTAGTGATTGCTGGAACATCTTTTATACCAACCTTTCCTCCTTGTGTAATGGACAGGTTGACATGTGTTGTCAGATCCTGCAAGAATGGAAAACCTTTACCTGAACTCACAGGTCTGTGTAATAGGATTTTCCAAAGTCTCAGATTCTGAGCATTGGTGGAAAGATTCTCTCTGCTGGTCCAAACCAACCTCTGACTCCTGTTGGAAGGAAGGATCTCTGACAGAAGTTGTCCTTTAATATGAGACTTAAATGACAGAATCCCAGGATGGTTTGGGTTGGAAGGGGCCTTAAAGCCCATCCCTGCCATGGGGCAGGGACACCTCCCACTATCCCAGTCTGCTCCAACCTGGCCCTGGACACTTCCAGGGATGGGGCAGCCACAGCTTCTCTGGGCACCCTGTGCCAGGGCCTCCCCACCCTCTCAGGGAAGGATTTCTCCCCTATATGTAACATAAACTTCCCCTCTTTCAGTGAACCCATCACTCCTTGTCCTGTCACTGCTGTTCCTGATGAAGAGCCCTTTCCAGCTTCCTTGCAGGAACCAGGTGTCACTGTGGTCACCACCATCACTTCTCCCCAAGCCTTCTCCCACAGATTGAAGTGGCCCAGCTTCTGCAGCCAGGATTCCCCTGAGGGATCATCTTCCTGAACAGCAAACTTCAGCTCCTCAGCCCAAATGAAAGGCTACACACACCCAGCTGACAGAGCTTTGAGTCTCTCCCAAAAAAGCTCAGACTCACCACAGCAAGTTTTCCCAGCGTTCTGCCACTGCAGCTCAGTCACTGAAGATTGAGGGAATTCAGGGCTGGGATTTCTCCAGCTATTTGAGGTAAGGCACAGCTGTGCATTTAAAGCAAGCCTGGGAGGTAACTCTTAGCCTGAGGCTGCCTCCCCACATTCACAGTCCCTTCTCCTGAAGTGCAAACTCAGACAGTTTCTAGGCTGTGATTGGCATATGGGAATATAGAAATCAGCTTCATAAAGGCCCGTGCTGGCTAACACTTCCCACTGGTGAGGAAGATGGATGATATCCTGTAGTGTTAACATGTGGAAAGTGCTAATATTTCATCCGATTGTTCAGTCTGGAGGAAGGTGAGACACGGGCACAGAGCTTCCCACTCATGGACATCTTGAATAAAGCTTTTCTTAAATTATTTCCATTGGAACGAATTCTCCTGCCCCTTTTGTCAGTGGCCCATCCATCTCTCGTTGCAGCTCTGCACACTTACCAAAACGTTTGGGACACAGAATACAAAGTATTCCAAGGAAAAATAGTGTTTGTAGGGCTGAGATCAGGCTGAGAACAGCTTAGGAAGCCCCTGATGAAATACTGTGTTAGGGCTGGTTGTGCAGGAAGGATCCTGGCAGTGGATGACACTTGACAAAAGGGATTTTTCTCCAGATACCAACAGAATTACAGCAGACATTAATTTAATCAAAGTGAATTGTACCTGACCACCAACTGGGTGACTTAGTGTGCAGTGATCCTGATTTGCATGAGCAAAAGATCTACACTGGTGGACGTGTGTGTGTGTGTGTGTGTGTCCTCCTTTCCTGAACAAACAAAGGATAAGAGTAATTCTTGTCCTGCAAAAATCTTGCCCTGAAGAGCTGATTCCAAGTTTGGGGTGTGTGCTAACAGTCACAGATCTCAGAACATTGTCCCCAGTTGATATAAGACATGGAACAACTGGGAATCAGCAAAAATAGACAGACACAGAGTGGATGAGGGCCAACTTTTGAGGAAGCAGGAAAAACAGCTTCAAGAGGGAGGCTGAGGACAGGGGCAATATTGACTCTGATGTTGTTCCTGGAAAGGGAAGGACAGAAGAGATATCAGAAAATAAGGATGATGTGAAATGAAATGAAGGGCAGGTTTATGTAAATCATGGGTGAGGAGAAAGGCCAAACAGCTAAGGCTGATTTTTGAGGGAATGAAGGGATAGAAAACACAATCCCAGAGACAACTGAGTGGTGTTGACAGGGCTGGAATGAACATCAGAGGCTGGAAATACTGTTTGGATCAAACAGGTGGGACACCCCCCCCTTCCTCTGCAGAGCTGTGGGAAGCCAGGCTCGGCTCACAACGTCTCTGGTCTTGTAGCACTGCTGGCCTCACGCAGGGATCTGTCCCTGGCCCTGAACATCACTGCCTTTCCTTTACCAGCCTTCTCCCAATCCATCTCAATCCCGATTTCCAGCACAGCTGTCACAGCAGGACTCAGGCTCCCCTGACTCCTCAGAGGCTGCCAAACACACCAAACGGGGCTGAACTGTGCAGCAAGTTCCACTTTGGGGTTTATGATGTGGACAAATGTCTGCTAGAGCTTGGTGACCGGAGTAACCGTCCCTCGGAGCTGGCACTGTTTAAAAACATCACCTCTGCTAAGCCTTCTCGAGGCTACTTGATGCTTTGTGAGATTTATTCACTGACCTTTCCAGGTACAAACCCAGGAAGGTGGCAGGAGGAGGGGGAAGGAGAGGGGAAATCAGCTCTGAAGCGGTTAATTCTCCTGGCTCCCAAATTGATAAGCAGCGGTACGTCAGCCCGGAATGAACTTGCCTTGTTCAGTGGGGTTCTGAGACAGCGGAACTCAATCAGCAACGGGCCACATGGTTCAAAGCTGCAATTCATCCCACCGTGCCTCTGAAAAATGGGAGGTGACAGTTCATTTTGCCAGTGACAGTCTGTCGGTCTCGCTCACTGCTTCCGCCGTCGATTGCACTGCCGAGGTGAAGTGTGAGCTCCGAGACACCCTTGCTTTGTATTCCACTCAGCTGAACAGGACAATCCGAGGATCAAAGGTGGAAAAAACCTCCCCTAGCCCAACCCTACCCACTCCCATTTCTCCCTCTTTGCTGCCAAAAGGCTTTTGCGAGCCACCTACGGATAGCCCTGGAAAGCTCTGCTTCTCCCCGTGGTTTAAGCTCCCTCTTTTGGGTTAACATTTGTTGGAATTTGTGCCCAAATTCCTCTTGCCATGGGTACCCAGGTGTGCACAGAGCAATCCACACGACTGACTGGCAACTCAGCCTGCTGCTCCAAAATGTTAAATCTGCTGCACACAACCAGGCAGGACAATATTGCAGGGGACAGGGTTTTCTGGGATGCAGTGGATCCTGGCAGAGTTTCCAGGCTCTGTCCATGCACAGGGTGGAGGCAGATGAAGCAAATGGTAATAGAGATGACAGGGAAAGAGATTTCTGCTCCTGAGCTTTGTCTTCAGCCATCGATTAATTCCTCTCAAAGAGCACTCGTGTGAGTGTGCTCAGCAAATTCCCTCCCGAGCACACTTTGAAAAGACTGGCACAACCTGGAGTAGTGAAGGTAAAGGACTGGAGAATTGGTTAGGGCACTTGTTCACAGCCTGAAGATCTTGGTTGATTTAAAAAATTCCCTCAGCAAGGATTCAAAGGGATAGTTTCAAGGAATCTCTGTATGCCACGTTAGCTGCCCAGTCAAATATGGCTTGTGTGAGATAATCTGAAATCAAAGGCTATAAAGCTACAGCAGAATGGTAATTTTGGATGAACTCTGAGTGAACAAATCTTTTAACTCTTCTTTTCCAGTACCTGTCACATTTCCTACTGCTGTGCTGCCCTGGGGATCTGATAACTCAGGGAATGACTCTGACTGCTTGTGGCTCCTATTAGGGAGAGGCTTTTAACTTCTCTCCACTGCAAAAGCACAAATGCTCAGGAGAGGAAGCAGTAATTGCTATTTGACTTCCAAAGTCATCTGTGCAAACTGTTGACTCAGAAAATGGAGCTCTCCAATACAAGCTGGGCTTAAAATATTCTTGGTTTAACTAAGTAAGAGATGAGAAGCCAGTAATTAAAGCTTATTAAACACTGTGCATCATTAAAACAGTTTGGCACATGCTTTTATCTTTGGAAATGGGAACTGTTCAGTTCTTAGGCATCTTAGAAGCAGATAAATTGAGGCTTGCAGGAAAAGAGTGATGAGGAAATGAATAAATCTGGGAACTATTGGGAACACTCAACATATGGCACAGTGAGTAAATATCCAGCTACTCTTTATGTCATGAACAGCCAGAAACTCTGTGTCTCATAGAGTAAAACCTCAGAGCAAACCCTATAAACACTCAGCACTGTAAATCTTCAGGATATTCAGCAAAAGGCCGTGAGTACATTCCCACAGAGCTGCTCTGCAACGTGTTCCATCAGGAATGTTCCTGCCCTATGGAATTGTCTGGCTCTCTGGGAGCACCCGTACTGCACTGGGCATGTTGGCACTGTGAGACAAACACTTTGTAATGCAACCCCTGTGCATCCACACGGAGGAGGAATGAGAGACCGATGGATGCAGAGTGGAGGGGACAAAGCTGTGCCTCCACCTCCCACCTGCACAGCAGCCAGGGAGGGACAGGGAGCAGAAAGGGGGAAAGGCAGCTGATAGAAACGAGCAGGTTTTTGCAAAGCCCAGAGCAGTGAGGGCTGGGCCGTGCTGGATCCCAGGAGGAATTGTTCTGTCGGTGCTTAAAGCTGGAGGTGAGATGGCAGGAGAGGACTGGCAATAGGCAGTGCCATCCTGCAGATAACAGGTTGTCTGTCAATGTGAGGAGCTTATGGACATGTTGGGCCACAGAGCTCCCACTAACGGAGAAATTAAACCTGTCTCCACACACCAGTCCCAGTGCTCTGATTACATTTACAGAGGTTGTGACCTGCATCCTGTCACCATGGAAACCTCTCCTGCTGCCGATGTACAGGCAGGTTGTTTCTGTGGGTGGCTGATATTTAAAGGTAGAGGCGAAGGCGCTGTAATATCCAAAGCCAGGGCACCAAGTTTACGAGCAGCCGAGTGGCAAAATTCATTTCCCTCCCTTTGACACCTTGTAAGCTCCACTGCCAATTGCAGGAGAGGCTGAGAAGGTGGCAGGGTAAGAGAAAAGGGAAGAAAGAGGGAAGAAAGATAATTCCCTCATCTTTATCAACCAATTCCCTGCATAGGGAAGGGAATTTGTGTATTAAACTCATTATGAACCACAGCACTTTTCTAGATCTAGCAAAATAGCTGTTTCCTTCTATTCTGCCCTTCCACTCCAGGCTTTGATCCAGTCCTTACCTCTCCCATTCCAAACATACTCTTAATCTCAGTCTGCCCCGACGAAAAATGATATTTTCATTTTCTTCTGCATCTCTTTCTTCCGTATATTTGGAACTGAAGGTACCCCCTGTATAATTGTGTCTCATTCCCTAAGATCAGGGATGTTGCTCTGGAGATGGATGAGGATTTTAACCCCCGAGTGAGAAACTCGATCTGCTCCAACACCGGGCTCTGCATCTCAGCAATTCCCCCTCCTGGCCCCCAACCTGCCACGTGTGCACACGGATTGAAGTGGGAACTGCACACGCTGTTGAACAAGTGGCACAGCTGCAAATACCAGCACAGGGGAAGCACGGAAGGACTCTGGAGCCAGGAATGATGCTCAGCACCGAGAGGGCTGACACTGGAGCTGACTACGATGTCAGCTCCTCACACAGGCGACAGACACTACCTGACAGGCAACTACTTAGCTCCTAATGTTCCCTGGTATAAAACTATTCTGGTAAGCAATGGAAGGCAGTGCACTGAAGGTAAATAAAGCTGACACGGGACCCAGGAGCTGCTCCCTCCTCGCTCGTCCCGCAGACCTGATTCCCTGATCGTTTGGGGGAAGACAGAGGAGAGCTGGGAGCTGGGCACTGGCTGGGGGAGGGAGGATGGAAGGAGATAAAATACAGGAGAAAGGGGAGAAGGGCAGGTGGCTGGGGAGCAGAGCGGTGCCCCACAGAATGGGGAGTTTGTGGATATAGCGTTTGTTGGAGTTTGGGAGGAGCTCGGTTCAGTTCCAGAGTATTCCGTGATTCTCTGTGCGACCTCAGGTTAAGGAAACTTCCCCTCTCTGGCCATTAATTTCTGCAAGTTCAGTTTGCAGGAGTTAGCCAGGCTCCCTCCCCAGGCAGCAGGAAGCAGAAACTGGAAATGTACATTTTACATGGTACAAAGAAAAGAACCATCATGGTTATTGGAGAACCAACATGAAGGAGTGTCCTGGATTTACCCCAGCAGAAGAGTGTGACAAAATGTGGCAAGGAGAGCTGAAAGAAGGGGGGGTGGACTCAAGAGTTAGAAGTGAGAAACAGAATGATAAAGAGTCCTTTGTGGTTCGAGGAGTCAGGGATGCTTGCAGGGAGCTGACAGGCTGGGGACCAGCGCATCCAGCTGCATTTTCCATCCCTTGCACCCCTTAAGGTCCTACCTCTTTGTTTCCCTGTCTTGTCCCCTGCCTTATGCATGGACTGTAAGCTCTCTGGGGCATCTCTTAGCCTCAGCTTGCCTATCCCAGCAGAAATCTGCACTATGAAAGGACTCAACAAAGCTATCATGGCACAAAGAATGAGTTTGCATACCAGCTCAGGAGCCCCTGGAGCCCAGCTCAGTGTAAGGGATCCATTGTTCAGGCACCACAAGAGTGATTACTGTGAGTGCTGCAGACAGAGGATGCAGAGCCTTCACTAAGAGATCAGTTGGTTCAGGAGGAGGTGAGAAAGAAAAGGCATCAGCTGGAATCCCAGATCAGCTTGCTCTGGGTTGGATATCTGACCTTTGTAGTTCTTTGATTTGAAATTGTAAACCCTTGTAATCCTGGTGGATTACATCTCCATAGCTTTTAATATGTGCATCCCTCAAAGCCATGCAAATGCAGAGAGAGAGGGAATGGGGCAGCACAGCAGCCCCACAGACATCCCTCCCGAGGAAGGGCCCTTCTCCCCTGCCCTCTCCTTCACCTTCAATAATCTCCATTAGCTCTGGAGTAGAAGCAGAGAAACAGAGGACGGAGGTTAAAAGTAGGAGGTTGCACAAGTTTAGAGAAGTGCCACACAAAGCAGCAGATTAGAGCAGAGGAGATAAAAGCAGAGAAGAAAAGCTCTTTTCAGACTTAAGGGGATAATCAGGCACTTCGCTGGCTAAAGATCTGTGGTGTGAAGAGCCACTCCAAGGTACAAACCTGTTTATACTAATCAGGACTCCGAAGAGAGGCCAAACTTTTCACACAAGGTACCACTACCCCTTTTCAAGCTGAAACAGAGGCAGCAGAGAGGGATCGTTACTGTCTGGGTGTGTTTGGAAACGATAAAGGGATGAAAGAGAGGAAGCGACAAGACAGGGAGGAATGGCTTCAAACTGCCAGAGGGCAGGGATAGATGGGATCTTGGGAAGGAATTCTTCCCTGTGAGGGTGGGGAGGCCCTGGCACAGGGTGCCCAGAGAAGCTGTGGCTGCCCCATCCCTGGGAGTGTCCAAGGGCAGGTTGGAGCCACCTGGGACAGTGGGAGGTGTCCCTGCCCAGGGCAGGGGTGGCACTGGAGGGGCTTTGAGGTCCCTTCCAACCCAAACCGTCCTGGAATTCCATGGTTTTATGGATGCTGTCTACAGCCAGTGGAAGGAATGAGCAGCTCTGGAGGACAGTTTGGATTTGAGGTGGAGCAAGGGAAGTGGCACCCTCTGCTTCCCCCTTGCTGATGGACAAAGCCTGGTGTGACGCAGCTCCTGGTGCAGATCCTTTTGTTGCCTGCCTTTTCCTGAGGTGGGAAGCACTAATTTTCTCTGTGCTGTTTTCCTTTTAAAGCACCATTTCCGCTGTTTCCAATTAGACAATTCATAAGCCCGGAGTTAATCACACACTTAAGTGCTTCCCTGGAAGAAGGCCAGAGTGCCCAGCACTTCACAGAACTGCACCCTTGGAGGATTCCTGTTGCTGTGGGAGTGCCTGGAAAGGGACTCTGGATTTAAACTTTAAAATTGAGCTGGTGGGAAAGGCACTGGGTTAAACTCAGAAGATGTGGACCCTTCTCCTCATTCTTTCACTGACTCGAGGTGTTGTTTAGACGAGACACTTCCTTTCCTTCAGCATTTTCCTCTATAATAACACAGTGATTGCATTATTTTTGCTCTTGAAATGCTCTAAAATCTGGGCTCTTCCAAGAGTGGAAGAGCCAGGCAGCAGAGCCAACAGCTCCAACTCTTCTCTAGGGTTTCACCTTGAGAGCAGCCCTGTAATACTTGAATTCATCCCTTCCACAGAAGTGCTTAAAGCAGCTGGCAGAAGAGGGCAACATAATAACAGCTGCACAAACGTTCGGGGCATTTTTTCGAGCCGAATTCTCCCTCATCTGCAAGTTTTATCTTTTAATTTCATAATGAATGAACTGGAGTAACACTTTGCATTTATAAACCGCAGCATCACTCATTGGAAGATCTCAAAGCAGTTTACAAACATTCATTGATTGCTTGACAAGCATGAAACGGGAGGGTAACTGTTCTACGAAATGACAGGAATGCAACAATAAGCTCTTGAATTTAGGGAATACTGGTGCCTTAGTTCTTGCAGCAGATAAGATCGCCGACTAATGGCAGTCACTTTGGTGTTTAATTAATAATGTAATGCATCCAATATCCAAGCCCGCAGATAATGGGCTTGTAACACAGCCCAACACGCTCCCCATATCATTAAGTTTAACTGTCACACTAAATACCAGATTGTCATGCAGCCTTGTCAGTTTTTCTTTCTTCCTTCCTCATGAGTATGGAACAAGAGCAGCTGTGGGGAAGAGGCTGAAGAGCTGAGATGATGCAGTGTGGCAGTAAAACACCCTTGAGGGACAAAAATCGTGGCTTATTCACCATCCCAGCTCTGAAGGAACAGTGAGGCAGCGAACACACACACAGAGCCCCTGCTGCTGTGTCCATCACATTGCTGGCTGCTTCCAAGACTCTGCATTTCTTTTTTCTGGTTTTTAAATACAAACCCTTTACCTTCAAGTTTGTTTGGGTTTTTTTTTTCCCAAGAAAAATGTTTGTTTTCTACAGATTTTTTTTGCTTCTTCAACGAAATACCCTCATTACCTGGAATGGAACACGTTACAGCTTGGAAATATTATTACATATGTTACATCAAATATGATCTCAGTACTGAATGTGATAATTTATATGGCCCCTGCACTTCCCCTTCCACCCTTCAGCTGTTTTTCCAGGATGTACCAAGACCCCTAAGGACACATTCTTTGCCAGGACAGGTTGAGCAGCACAGGGGAGGCAGTTTCAGGCACAGAGCCTGAAACACCCAAATTCCTCCTTCCATTCAGCACAACAACCATAGTCCCCAGGCAAAACCCATCAAATGACTATTTTGGCCTTAAATCAAACTAGTTTGATTTTTAAATTTCTACCAAAACAATCAGTTTCTTCAGGAAATGATTTTTGACCACATCTATTGCTGTGCTGCTCATGGGGCTGAGCCTCCATTCCCTGGGCCTCTGGCTCTCATTTTTCTTCATGAAGATTTATAGTAATTTCTCCCATATCACTGATTTCTTCATAAGAGAAAAGATCACTTCAGGGACCTCCTGCTGTCTCCAGCTACCCTGTTTAACACCTCCAAATATTCCTATTTATGAACTAACATCTGGGTCAGTCTACACAGCCTAGTTTGAAAGCCATTAAGACAGATGCCTGCATTTCATTAAGCAAGATTTGATAAGGTGGGTAGGGTTACAGGGCAAGATTACTATGGGAATTCAGTGAGTTTAAACCTTCACTCCAGTTAATAAAATCAAACAATACATCATAAAAGTGTCTGGAAATTGGCTCAATAATTGAAATAGAACTGTGTGATGGATGGAGATTTATGGATGTTAATGCAGAAGCAGGGCTACATTAGAACATCATCTCTGAGTCTCTTCTGAACCCAGATCCCTGAGTTCAAATCTGTCTTTTGTGCTGGTTTGAGGTGGGAGATTTTTTTCCAGAATGAAGAAGATTTCACAGAATGCTGTGTCCAGTTTCAATCTAAAGTGTCACAGCAGTGTAGACACGATGCTCTTGTTACATTGAATAACAAAATCAAAGTTCAATTTAGCCAACATTTTTTCATCCTGAACTGAAATATTCATGAAGTCTTAGGGTCTTGTGTTCTCTGTGCCCACCAAGACTCTTCTCCAGGGCTGATCCCTCCTTCCTCACTCCACTGCTTCTCAGACCACGTGGATTTTTTCCCCCAAAACACCTTGGTTATCTCTCAGGAGCACACGAGGAACTCTCCCTCCTGTAGACAACTATGGATGCTCCCTCAACTCCATCCTTCTCCCAGAGCCTCGATGGCAGCCCTCGGTCTTAGCTGCTTATAGCAAGTGTCCTCTCTGCAGCCTTAATGAAGTGTGTGGCAGTCCTCCTCATTAAGACTCAGTGTTGTCAATAAAAGAGTCATTAAAGTAGTTTGATGAGGATTGGGAGAAAGGGAAGAGGTGCTACAACACATCTACAGGGCAGAGGGCAGCTCCATCACACATTGTAGCCAAACAGCGAGGGATCAATATCACCTTTGCATTAAAGGGGAGCCCATCCGTCAGCCTGAGGAACAGCAGCTCCACAGGAGCTCAACTCGCTGGGGCTTCCTATCTTCCTAATCCTTCCCCTTTACAGAGCATCCTTCCCTTCCTGATGCTGGACAGCTTTTCCCAGAGATTGCAGGAATGCTGCCTCACAGCTGTGTCCTGCTCAGATGGCAGTGGTGTTATCTCTCCCCCACATCTTCCTGCAGGATCACAATTTCTCGGAGAACGTGATGTTGGGAGATGCCTCCTGTGTGTTGTCACCTCATGGAGAGCACCTCCACCTCTCTGCCCTCTGTGAGTGTTCCCAGAGACAGATCTCCCTGTCACAGGCCGCCTCCACATGGAGGAAGGGATGGACCAGTGGAGAACAATCGCTCTGAAGGGGAGAGGATGTTTGTTCTGTATGAAAAAGGCATGTGTGCCCCATCTTCACTGGCTCATGCCCATGGGATTACATGTGAATCTGGGCTGAATTCTAGACTTGAACTTGAGCTTGACACAGGAATGGTGAAGCTGGTCCTGGCTTAAGACTCAAAGCATCCTTCCTCCCTCTCACCTACAACTCCTCTGGCTCAGCCTTTCCCTTTTTGGGGTGCTGTTCCCAAAGTGCTGATGTGGACCTGGATAACTCAAACATCATCCTGGGCACCACCCCTCAGATTTCCTTCCCCAGAGTCTTCTCCTGAGATGTGTTTCTTGTCTATATTTCACCTTGGCCAGTCAGACTAAGCCCTTCCAGGGGTTATGTGTGCCAGTGGGACATTTTGGTGGGGTCCTGCCCTAACTAATGTGCTGATGCGATGAAAGGCAGTTCTGATACATTCCCAGTTCCTTTAATAAATACAACTCATCACACCTGCTTGCTTCTGAGGAACCTTCACAGCAGGGAAAATGCAGCGTGTCTGGAAGGTAAATGAATCCAGAGTCTGGCAGTCTAAGCCAGGAGCAAGGTCCAGTCATTTAGTTTTGCTTTGGGACCAGATCTGTTTACCATAACTCAGGGCTGCTGACATGTTTTTGTTTCTCTTTGGCTGCAAAAACTGATGAGCAGTAACCTGTGAGCCCTCGTGAAGCAGAGGTGAGGAATCGAATTATGAAGACAACGAAAGCCCACTTAGCTTTAAAAATAAACGAGGTTTTATGAGGATTGTAACCACCCTTCCACTGAATGACTTGGTCACACGGAAGGATACGTGAGCTGTCGGACAATGGGAATGACACAGGCACGTAAATTCTGGGATTACAGGGGAGCATTAGCATGGCATAGCTGATTAGGAAACCAGGAGACATTATTCAAGCAGTCAGGTGCATTACCAGATTGGAAAGTTGCCTTTTTTCTGAGTTGTTGGTCACTGTCAGAGGCGGCAAATGACACCCAGTGGCCCAACAATTTGCCCTGGAATGGCAGGAGCTGTGATTCAGAAATGGATGGAATAGCATCTGCTCTGAAAAAGGCAGGAATTAGAGTCTGCTTTGAATTGGCAGGAGCTGCAGTACCGGGAAGAGAGGACAAAAGGGCAAGTCAGTGCACTATCCAGGGATATCGAGCAAGATGAATAAAGGGGCTGGAAATGTACTTTCAGTGCTGCAGCACCAGACTAGGTGAACAAATAACCCGATCCAGTTTAATGAAGCCTGTGATCCTCCACCTCCTTTGTGCAATGGGTGTCCCAGGGTCAACGTGTGCCTGCACGAGCACACACACATCCTTATCTTATCTAATTACTCGAAGTTTCAGATTAATTTCAGTGCAGCTGCTTGAAAGGGCTGTTATCAGCCAGGGCTTTGTGGTTTAACCTTGTTACCCTTTTGTTGTTAACCTTTCTGGATGGCAGCGAGGGGAAGGCTGAGATCCTGATGTGCTGGGGGGGCTGGGAGGGGGCAGAAAAGAACTGGGGAATTTGTACCCCCAGATTTGTGCATCCAGCTCCACTCCAGGCTGAGATCCTGATGTGCTGGAAGAGCTGGAAGGCAGCAGATGGGAACTGGGGGAGTCTGTACCCCCAGATTTGTGCATCCAGCCCCACCCCAGGCTGAGATCCTGATGTGGAAGGCAGCAGATGGGAACTGGGGGAGTCTGTACCTCCAGATTTGTGCATCCAGCTCCACTTCAGGCTGAGAACGTGCTGGGGGAGTTGGGAGAGGGCTCTGCACCCCCTGGATTTGTGCATCCAGCTCCACTTCAGCCTGAAATCCTGATGTGCTGGAAGAGCTGGAAGGCAGCAGATGGGAACTGGGGGAGTCTGCACCCCCAGATTTGTGCATCCAGCCCCACCCCGAGCTGAGGACATACTGGGGAAGCTGGGAGGGGGCATACAGGAACCAGGGACTCTGCACCTCCAGGATTTGTGCATCCAGCTCCACTTCAGGTTGAGATCCTGATGTGCAGGGGGGGGCTGAGAGGAGGCAGAAAGGAACTGGGGACCCTGCACCCTCTGAATCTGTGCATTGAGTTCCACTTCAGGCTGAAATCCTGCTGTGGGAGGGGGCAGATGGGAACTAGGGACTCTGCACCCCCCCGATTTGTGCCTCCAGCTCCACTGCAGGCTGTGACAGCCCAGCTGGCTGCTTACCTCTGCTGACAGCTGCTGGTACCCAGCCACACAGAACAGCCCATAACAGGGACACGTCTCCTGCCAACCTCTCGATCCTTTGATATTTCCGACAGCGCAGTAAAGGACTCTGCCTCTCACATTTTTACCTTGCATCGCTCAGCTCCTCTAAGGCTGCCCTGCTTTGTTTCCATAGCTACACCCAATCGCATCTGGCTTCCTGGGAAATTGGATTTCAAAGCAAGACAAGCCTTCAAAGAAATTTGTCCATTTAACAGAATATCATTAGGAGAGAGCCTGTCTGCTGAACTTAAGACCTAAAATGATTAAGGTGGGGTTTTTATCGTGTAGGGAGGCAGCTTTACATCCACAGCCCACAAAGCTTGATGCTACATAACAATGATGTGCTCGGGGGAAGGTGCTGGTCACTGCCAGGCACCCTCATCTCCTTCCCAGCTGACCACAAATCTGAATTTTTAACCTATTCACACACTCAAAAATGCAAAGTGGTGAGGAAAAAAAGAAAGGAAAAAAAGGGCATGTGCCTGGGAATCAGTTTGCCTGCTTTTATCAGCTGCTGCAGAAGGCTGAGGGGAAGGTTTGGCTCAGTGCAAGGATTTCAGGTAAGAGCACCAATGTCTCCATGGCAGCTGAGGCTCCGTATCTCGGTATTCCTCAGTAAAATGGATTAAATAATATCAAAAGCTGCTACATGGTCAACCTGGTCTTAAAAAAACCTCTCCCTGGAGGGCCTGAGGGGACCATTCCAGGAGCTGGGTCCCGTTTCTGGCTGCTGGGACCATGGGATGGATGTGTGGTCCAAGAGCATCCAGAGTGCAACTGTACCAGTCTCCACTTGTGATGCTGTTTCCAATGCTTTGTGATCGCTTCAAAAGACCCCAAATCACATTGCAACACATTCCAGAAGTTGAGCAGAAAAGATCTAGGGCTTTAGTGATGCCATAAATGCTACAACAGGAGGACATTTGTGGGGTGAAGCCCCTACTTCTCTGATTTCTGCTCTTAAGCAGAGACACCCAAGGCAGCAAAGGAAGGCAAAGCCATACAAAACACCTGCAAAACAAGATCCACACGAGGAAAAGTTTCTTCCATACCCTAAATATGATAAATCAATTTAACTCTTGGGCAAGGCTCACTGACCAGGTATCTTCTAGTTCCTTCTTTACAACACTGTGCTCTCAGACTATTGTGTGAGCTACAGAAATGCAGAGAATGGGTGAGGTGACTCTTTTCCTTGCAGTTGCATGAACATTCCTTCCTCTGAGATTTGCATTGATCTGGTTTTATCGATCTTTCTGGCATATCTGAAGGCAGTTTCTTCCGTCTAAGGGACCTAGTTCATTCCTTTATAAACTCATTTTTAGAGTTAGTCAGTCTCAGCAAGCAGCTGCTTTTATTTGTAGTCTGTAATGAACTGACTGGGATTTCTACACAGCCCTGTTTAAATATTTATCCCTAAACAGCTCAAGGTGAGAACACGTACACAGATCCATCATACACATCCACCCACACACACCATCCTTTCCTGAATACAATCAGAGCCACTCAGACGTGTCCAGAGCCTCAGGGAGCTGACAGAGATCCACATTTTCCTCCCATAGGAGACTTAAATTTTCAAAATCCTGACTCATGAAAGCCAACCTGACTGGGAGATGTAATGGGGCAGGTACTGAGATGTTTATAATTTCGAGCAAGACTATTTCCTGTGCAAGGCCCCCTGAACTGCAGCAACATTTCCTGTGCTTTGAGAGCCCTGCATCCGCTGGAGGATGTAGATGTAGGTGCACAATTTCTTGTACATGTTGTCCTAAAAGCAAGATTCTGCTGCAGCAGTGTTGTCAGTGCGGGTGAGCACACACAGAGGAGCACAAAGCAAAGAGGGAAGGACAGAAATTGAGCTTCCTCAGAGCAGGAAACGTGGAAGTTTGGATGGATAATGTCAGACACGAGCTCTGCCTCCAGGTTGTTCTGAAATGATGTGTGTGTGTGCAGAGCCAAGTGACAAATCAGAAGTGGTGGCCCGTTTCTTTTCCCCAGATCTGGAGAGCAATTGAGCCTCCCAAAGCAGGAGAAGAAACACACTGCCTTCTCTTCCCTGTGACTAAACCCCAAATGGCAGCTGCCACTTCAGTGTTATCACAGAGAGACTCGAGACACAAAAATACACAGAAACCACTGCACTGTCTTCTGGTAAATCAGCTGCTCGTGGTCACGGTGTCTTCACTTCTCCATTAAAATCATCCCTTTTGACAAGTGTTGTTTATATGTGAGTTATTGAGGTGCTGTCCCTGGGCAGAAAAATGCACATTTCAACCAAGAAGTCCCAGAAGAACTTTGCAGCTGCTTTGGGGGTTTCTCCTTTCACTCCACTGGCTACAGTGCAGACAATGCACTAGAACTGCTGGCACACATCCCACCCCCAAAACACAAAGCCCTGTGCTTCATCTCATACCTGTTTCTTATCTGATTTGTACTGACAAATAAAAACGTAGCGGAGTCTTTTCCCCTGTTTCACCCCATGTCTCAGAAAGCACCTGATGGCCTATAGGAGATCATCTCTCTCATAAAATCATGGAATATCCTGTGTTGGAAGGGATCCACAAGGATCATCAAAGTCCAGCTCCATACTCCTGTCAGGTATTTCCATCTCCTCCATATCTGAGCCTTTGCCACCACAGCTCTTCTATCGCAGGTGTCAGAGGAGCCTGGAACACCCAGACTGCCTTGAGTGAGCCAAGCAAGAAGCTCAGGGAAAATCTGGAATCTGCTCCAGGTTTCCTTTACCCCAGCTCTGCTGGTCAACAACTAAACCTTTATTCCATCCAGGTGATTCATCCAGAGAGCTACAAGAATCTGATCCTGTAATTGTTTGGAATTATGCTCAGCATTATCCTGCTGAAGCCAATGGGACTGAACCCGATGCACACTTCTATTTTCCTTTTCCCTATGGATTTTGTTTTCCTAGCTCATGATAATTACTGTGGCAGGCTGGCTTGCCCAGAGCAGGAGGAGAGCAATAATAATAAATACTTGTTTGATACCAGGATATTGCAAAGGAAGGACTGAATCCTGTACACTTCACCTATGGGAAATCTTAAACTGATGTGTGAAATCATTGATGAGCTTCAGATAACAGAGGCTGCCTTTGGATTTGTCAACATCGAGCCTAAAATTTGGGAATGCAAGAATGAAAAATAACAGTGGTATCCTCTATTAGTTTGTGCTAATCCATTTCTGTGGGAGAGGAGCAGATGCAGGGCTGGGGGTTAATCTGGTGCAAAGCCATTGCTGGTTTGTAGAGTGCAGTTTGCATTTATTGCCTGTCATAAAGCACATTCAAGTGCACAACCCTGTAATTTCTCTGGGCAAGACACAGAAATACGAACAGCTATTACAATCCAACCCCCTTCCTATGCAGGAAGAGGGGAAGTTTTATTGCAGAGCAGTCAAGTACCACCTTCTTCCCCGGTGCATTAGAGGAGGGAGCCTGGAACAAATCCAACCCCCAGCTCCTGCTGTGGCAGAAACGGGCACAGGAGGTTCAATCCACTGAGTTGAGCTCTGGAAGGAGACGCCACCTGATGGAAATGCTGACCCAGGGGCAGGTTCGGCTGGGCTGGGGTCAGGCACTTTGGCAGCTCCTTCGCTGGAGCTCTGGTTTCCCGGTGCATCTTGGCTGCCTGCAAGAAAGTCCCACTGAGACTGTAAAAGGAGGAGGAGGTATTTGAGTAGAGCCCAGTGGTTCCTCCCACTTTTTTTGGGGTGTCCCCGCCCTCTCAGCTTCCTTTCTCCCTCTGTCCCTGCCCCTCTGGGACAGGAGCAGTCGCAGCACTTTTGGTCTCTGTGGGAAGGCAGCTGGCAGGTACCATGATCCCAGAGGAGATTCAGAGACTCCTGGAAGGTAACAACAAGTTCCTCCTTGTCCCCCTTGTGCTTAGTGAGGGAGATCTGCTGTGGTTGGAGGGGAAGAGGCTGGAAAGGTTTTTGCACCTCGCTGTGCTGAGTCAGGAGGAGCAGAGGAAGGACTGTGGGAGCTTCTTCTCTAAGACTGATGATTTGGTGTCTCAAGGTTACATGTGACCTCGTTGTCTCTGCCCCTTGTGAGAGTTTAGGGGATGTGGCTGCCTGTCCTGGTGGTTTTGGGGCTGTGCTCCTGGTTTTCAGGAGATGGCAGGTGGGTCCATGCCTGTGTTAGGGGTAGGGAAGCTCCCTGGTGGTCCCATTGTATGGAGGATTGAGGGGTTTCTCCTGGCATGGTCAAAATATGTCTTCATTGAGAGCTTTTAAGAAAGATGTGGAGGATCCACTGATGAGCATCACTGGGGTGAGGCTGCACTGAGTGTCCTCAGCAGGCTTCTCTTGGGACTGGGATAGTGGTGTGTGCTGGTTTGAGATGTGGAGGTGTTGTGTGTTGCACTGGTGTGTTGGTTTTTCTGTGGCCAGGTTTTGGTGGCAGTGGGGGGGGCTGAGGGAGAAGCTTCTTCGAGAAGCTCCTGGAAGTTTCCCCATGCCCAGGCTGGGCCCGCTGCTGGCCAAGGCCAGGGCAATCAGTAGTTGACAGAACGCCTCTGTGATAAGATAGTTAAGAAGGAAGAAAAAAAAAAGCTAGTAGGAAATGAGGATGGCTGCTGGAGAGGAGCAGGGTGAGAGCCTGTGAGCAACAACACAGACACCAAGGTCAGTGCAGAAGGAGGGGGAGGAGATGCTCCTGGCGCCGGAGCTGAGATCCAGCTGCAGCCCATGGTGCAGCCCATGGTGAAGCAGCTGTGCCCCTGCAGCCCATGGAGGAGCACAGGAGTGCAGAGATCCACCTGTAGTCCGGGAAGGAGCCACGCCGGAGCAGGCGGATGCTGGGGAAGGCTGTAGCCCGTGGGAGACCCAAGGTGGAGCCGGGTCCTGGCAGGGGACTGTAGCCTGTGGGGAGAGGAGCCCACTTGGAGTAGGATTCTCCTGTTAGGATGCGTGGCTCGTGGGGCCCACGCTGGAGCAGCCTGTGCCTGAGGGACTGCACCCTGTGGAATGTCAGCCATGTGGCAGCTGTGGGTGAAGGGCTGCTGCCCATGGGATGGACTCTCGCCGGAGCAGTTTGTGAGAGGAACTGTATCCTGTGAGGGGTGGGACCCCATGGAATGTGGCTGGAAGGACTCTTCTCCCCAAGCAGCAGCTGAGAACAGCAGCTGACCACAGCAACACCTCCCCCCCCACATCGCCTTTTGCCTTGAACGCTGCAGGAGAATAGGTTGGATGTAAGAAGGAGGGGGTGGGGGGTAAAAGGTGTCTTTTAGTCTCTGACTCTTAGCTCTGATCTTGTTAGTAATAAACCTGACTATCATTCCCACATGGAGTCTTGTTTTGCCTGTGATGGTGATTAAGAAAGAATTTGCTGTAGTCCTTATGAATAACAAAACCTCTCGTTATATTCTCTCTCTCTTCTATAGCTGGGCAAGGGGGAGTGAGAGAGGGGCTGTAATAAGCCCCTGGCACTCAGCCTGGGTTAAACCACCACAGCTGGGGATGTGCAGCTTGTGGGAATGTGTCCTCAGAGAGGCTTCAACCCTGTTGAAAATGAGGGAACAGCCAGGAGAGCAGTGCTGGCCTCAAGCCTCACTCCTTGATAATCTGGATGTGACCTGAGGGCTCAGCTTCTGAATGAGCTGTGCTCTGTGTGTCCTTCTGAAGACATTCCAAACCCACGTGGATGAATTCCTGTGGCCCTGCCTGGAGAAGGAGGCTGGACTGGACAGTCTCAGAGGTCCCTTCCAGCCCTGGTGGCTCTGTGAAGAGTGTGAGGTGGCAGGTGTGGTGTGAGGCTTCTAAAGCTGTTTTTTATGGCTTTCTTCACACACTTGGTATCCAACACCTCCACTCGTGGAAGTGCTGGGTCAGCCAAGCACAAACCATGCTCAACTCTACTAAATACCTCACAAACCTAAATTCTGTGTGGACTTCTGCAGCTGTTGCTCTGGTGACCTTGGAAATAAAACATCAGCAGCATTAGGCTGGAATAGGAGTGTCAGCCCATCACCAGACCCCCTGTGCACGTGGTACCCACACATGCTGCTGCTGCAGGTGTGGCTGCTGGGGAAGGAGTTGGTGGCACTGTGCTGCTCTCTGCTCAGAGCTGAGGCTTGTCTTTGAGGCTTTGAACTCTCATTTCCTGCTGTGATGGCTCCCAGCAGCTCAAAAGGACTCATCCCTTCCCCTCCAACACACAGGAGAACTCCCAGTCTTGGCATCTGTCAGTCAGAGAGTGTGGAGACTCCAAGCCCGTCAAAGCTCCCTCCCAAATGCTTTGTGTCTTCCCCCAGATGTAGGTGTAGATTTTCTCCTCTGTTTTTTAATCACAGGGGCTCTGCTGAAGTTCACCCTTTCACATTTTTGATGTGCAGCACTTTATTGTTCAGGGCTGACACTTTTGTAAACAACTCATTTCTGCACCTGCCACCTTCCTTTAACTCGGATTATTTTCTTGTTAGCTGACTGTTTTTAATTGAAGGCTTCAGATCTCCTTCTAAAGCTCAGCCTTTGTTTGCTGACAGGTAGAGCAGGCTATGAATGGAGATTAATTGCATGTCACATACCTCTGCATCAAACTTGCTGTGTCTTAACAATCTCTGCAGTCCTGAGGCCTTCCAGTGGCTGGGGAGGCTTCCAGCTCTGCAGGCTGGGAAAGAGGGAGCTGAACTCCTTGCAGTGCATTTTATATATTTTTATATGTGTTTATATTTATTATATATATATTCTTAGCCTGGAGAAGAGGAGGCATTGGGATGGTTTAGTTGAGACCTTCCCTGTGAGGGTGGGGAAGCCCTGGCACAGGGTGCCCAGAGAAGCTGTGGCTGCCCCATCCCTGGGAGTGTCCAAGGCCAGGTTGGAGCCACCTGGGACAGTGGGAGGTGTCCCTGCCCATGGCAAGGAGTGGCACTGGATGGGCTTTAAGATCCCTTTCAATCCAAATAATTCTATTTTTTACATATTTATATATACAGTTGTGATGTCCAAACCACATTACCATAAGAATTCTTGTATTTCAAGTTGAAATTGCAAAGCCAGGAGGCAATAACACCTGCTTCCTTTTATGAAAGTTTGCTCCCTTGTGCAGCCCTCTTTGTGCTGCAGGTACTCAATGGCTTCCTACTAAGGGCCGTGTAATTATCAGATGAGGCATCTCTGAGGTTGCAGTGGTTGGAACCAGCACAATATGCTGTTCTGCAACACTTCAAACACTTATTTTTGTCTTATGAATACAGCTGGTTGCAAAAATCATTACTTTGAGGCCCACCTTGTAAATCAGCAATTCAAATTTCGTTCACACTTTATTAACAGTTAATTGCACAATTTCACTTTTGGCTCTGTCAGGTCTCTTTTAACACTGCTTTTCTTAAGAGAATTTCATATTTGTTAGCACAGATTCCTTCTGAAGGCTGACAAAGTGGTTCTAAAAATGTGATATATCTCTGACAAACACAGTGCTGCTGCTGGTTTTGCTTGTAGAAGCAAAGTCAATCTGATTATCTGCCCTTCACCTGCCTTTTTGTGCCTCTTCATCTCAGGTGGTAGATCTGGAAAGCTGATTTTTTTTGGAGTTTGGGCACCAGAAGGATCAGGAAGGTGCTGCACTGGAGGGCTGTGGTTGCACCTGCACAGCCAAGCAAAGCTGGAGGTGGCTGATGGCAAAGCTGTTTGAAAAATAAACACTAAAATGCTGTTCTGTGAGGGCTAATAATGAGCATAATGAGTAGCTCCAAAGTTCAAATATTCAGGCATTGGGGCTGAGACTTGGAAGATGAAAATTGGAGGTGTTCTCAGTTCCCTGTTGTGCCTTGCACAGGGAAGTGTCCCACTGGGTCCATGGCAGGAGGATGGATGAAGGTTTCTTCAGTTCCCAAGGTTTCCTCTGATTCAGCCCCACAAAAGCAGGAAGGCCCATCTGAAAAATGTTGTTTCACAATTAAAACATCCTTTCTTGAGCTTCCAGAAAAGTCAAGAAACACTGTGCAACAGTTCACAGATTTATTTAGACAAGTGGGATGGGATGATACAACCACCCTTCCAAATCCCTGCCTGTCTTGGGACACATCCTGGAAACATTAATGCAGTCCCAGGGAAGCTCAAAGTATCTGTGCTCTCAGCGTTGATAGGTGTCCTAAACTCTTTTTTAAACTCATTTTTCCAGCCAGCTGGGGTGATAAACTGCAGGAGGGATTGAGTGAAGCATCAAATAAGTGTTGGAACAGACTGGTTGGCTCAGCATTATCTTACATGGATCCTGTGGGACTGTTTCCCCTGCACTTGGAGTGTAGGATTTCTGATGGCAGGGGAGCAGGAAAGAGTAAAAAACCAGCTGAATGTGTGTGTGCATGGAGAGACTACACATGGCATCCTAATACCTTTCAGCTCTGCTCATTGAGTGCTGATTAACTCCTAGAATTTAGTGCTGCCATTAAAAGGTTATTTACTACCTGGACTTCAGTGGCTGTGACATAATTCTTAGGATGCTGTTCATCTCCTGCAGGATTAAAGTGGATAGCTGCAATCGCCTCTAGAAACTCCCCTGAAACACTTGATGAAATCTCCACTATTTTTCCCCCCCTCTCTTACCTTTTTAGCCGCAGGAAATGAAGAGGAGAGTCCTGTAAACTTTCAGAGTGGATCGCAGAGAGCAATCTATAAACATCAAGAATATAATGTTACTGACAAGCAGTAAAACTAACATTAGGGTGATTTACTCTAGAGCTGCTTACATATTGCTCTTCCTGATCCACTTTGAGAGTTTATGGTTAGGCTTTCTTTTTCATTTCCTGGTGCTATAAACATAGTGGCTGGCTCTGAAAGGGGCTCTGCCTGCTTTGCAGAAGTGCCCCTGCTTCTCCTATAACTTATCCAGCAGCTGATCTGTGCTGACATCCCAGTAAGTAAATGCTGTATTAGAGCTAATCGTGGGCTCGTGGAGTTAATCTGCGCTTAAAAATGACACACGGGTGTAACTGGTATTTGCAGGACTTCTGGGAGCAGTTTGTTTTTCTTGCTTGTTCTTTCACTGTGGAAATACTGTATTTTTCTCTGTGTAGTTTCTCTTGCTGGCCTATTTCTCCTGTGTTGGTTTTATGTTTGTATATAATAAATTGTCCCCTCAGCCTCATCTGTTCTTGGAAAGCTCCTCAGAGCAAGATCTATTCTTTGTGCTTGGATATATGCACTTGGGTACTTTCTAGAGCATTTGTGATTTAAGCCTCAGCATCATTAGACCTGTCATAAGCTGAGACAGTGTCTTTGTGTGCAATTAAAACTGCAGAGTGATGTACCTGAAAATGAAATTAAGCCTCAGGATTACAAGATTGGCCTGGGATTTACAAAACCTCACTCAGCTGCTCTGGCAAGGGTTACTCCAGGCAGGCAACCCAGGGTTAAATTACTGTCTGTGGACTTGGTATTTTGGCTGGAATCTGTGCTCCTGGAGCTCCCAAACTGCTGCTGGATGTAGGTGTGGGTTTGAGAGGGGTGCTGTGAAATGGGGTCGATGCTCATCTGCTGGGACGTGGATCACAGAATCATGGAGTGGTTTGGCTTGGAAGGGACCTTAAAGCTGACTCAGACCTGGCTCCTGTGGGTCAGGAGCTCTCCTGGTAGGAGGAAAGTCAGGGAGACAGAGGCAGGAGCTGGTGAGGCCCTGGAGGAATCTGCATTTGGCTGAAATGTGGGAACGAGCAAGTCCTCCCCAAAGGAAAACTGGATTGTTGTGGAGACAAGTGTTAAAATCTGGAGTCACTCCTCCTTGCCAGGCTGGTGTGGACAGAGTTGAGTCTCCCTAATCCTGTCACTCTGAAGCCAGGGAAGAGGCCCCTGTTCCTGGGGGATGCCCAAACATCACCTTGGTCCCCCTCCATGTCCTTGCTTATGCTCTTTACTTTGAAGAGCTCCTTTTTATTTTCTCTGCCTTCCCCTTCATGCTCTAAACCTTTCTTGAGCACAGACCAGTCAACAACAAAAAAAAAAGAAGGATCACAATTTGAACAGAAAAACTAACTTCTCTTGTGGCATTTTGACCTTGAGACGTGCTTGCAGGTGGAGGAGCTGTTTTCAAGGAGCTGTGCAGGTTCCTGGGGTGTGCTAAACAGTGCTGGCACTGGCCTGGCAGCTGAAGCATAAGGAGCTGGAAATCTTGCAAGCAGGATATTAAACTGACATTAGTGGCACAGTGTGGGGTGGGAGTTAAAGGTTGGAGGGGCCTGTGGATGTACAACACCAGAGCTCTGAAGCCAGTCTTTTCTCTGCTAAAGGAAACTAGCAGTGGAGAACAAGGCTGGTGTTGCCCTGTACAGAGCAGGTGTGATTGGAACTCTTTTGTTTTCCATGAGTTTGTTGATTTTTTTTTCCAGGTTTCTGTAAAGAACATAAATATTTATGCAAATAGAAGGCACTTAATCCTTTTATCTTGCAGTTCAGATTAAATTTCTGCATATAGATGTGGTTTCCAGGTGAGAGAAATGCTGTATTTACTTTTGTCTGGCTGCCTCTGTTGAGCAGGCACAGGGTGTAGGATTTCAGCAATAACCCTGCAGGAGAACCCATGGTGTGATACAAGTGCACAAAGCCAACAGGGCTTGTCCTTCATGCACATCATCCTTGTGAAAATCACAGCTCTCCTTGGAGTGTCAGTGGATATCTTACACTTGTTTTAGAAATGCTTTAGATCCCCCCTGAGTGAAGTAACCTGTGTCTTTAATACCAAAAGCCTTTCACAGCAACAGATATTTGGGGTTTGAGGCATGTTTCACTTCACCTTCCTCATCCTCTCTTCTGCTTGGAGGCCTCTTTTTAGTTGTTTATTTGCCTTGGACTGTTGCAATTAGAGAGAAGCTCTGTAATCACATTCAATATTTAGATCCTCTTTCATCCACCATCACTTCCATGTCTTAACTTTTCAAATGAAGTCTTCAGGATGACTCATGTCCTTAGCTCAGACTGCTTGGTGTGGTGCCTCAAAGGCTTCCCAGGTCCAGATTTCTTATCCAAGAACAGGAATCTCTGAGTTTTAACCTGTCATTCCTTCTTCTCCAGATGCTGAAGACTACCTGGCACGGCTGCAGAATGAAAACTTGAGTGCTGAAGCCAGGGAGCAGAGGGATGCAATTCTCTTTGGCTTCCAGCAAGTCAAAGCCAGGTTGGTGTTTTCTGCAGTACTTTCTAATCAGAGTGCTCCAGAATAGTGTCATATCTTTGGGTACCTTGTGCTGGTAGAGTTGGCCCATGCTTTGATAATTAATGCACATTCAGATATAATGAGTGCCCTGACCTCAAAAATGTATTGTCTGGACTTAGTAAAAAGGAAAGAAGAGGACTTGTTGACTCAAATCTCAGGTCTGACCTGGATTCCAAAACCTCATTCCAAAACCTGAACTGGGCTGTTCCAGTGCTGCATAAGAACATGAGATGCATCATTTGGAAAAATGAGTGAAGCAAACCAAGTTGTTTCTGTTGTGCTGGGGGAAAATTGAGGAACAAAAACAAAAATCAGGCTGCTGAAGGCTTAAATAAAACTTTCAGCCTCAGCTGCATTATATTTTTGGCTAGAAACATGATCCAGAGCTTGCTGTTAATGCTCTAGTTACAAGATATGAGTTGTGTCACTTGACATTAAGGCCTGACAATAAAGCTCAGGGTGGCTGACTGAGCTGAGCATCCAGTTTAAATAAAACTGCTGTCAAGTCCCTGAGAAGTGGAGAATTTTATCCTTTGGAAGGGCACAGCCAGACTTTATTCCCTGCAGTCCCACTGAAGAACTTTGCAAGATACCCTGCTGGATCTTAATCGATCTTTCCTGCTGGCTAATTAAGCATCAGTTTTACTCAGCAACTCGGGACTGTGTAATTATCAGCCTGGGTTGCCCTGAATAATTGAAACAAGCTGAATGCAGAAGATGGAAACCTTTGGAAAATGGGGCTGGAGCTCATCTAATGGAGGCATGGGGATGTGTGTAGCTGTGTCCTGTAATATTGCAGAAAAAAAGGGCTTGATTGTGTGTTTACTGGTGTGATTCCTCTGAAAAATTCCTTCTCCTTGGCAGGAATCTTGGATGAGGAAAGTTGAATAAGCAGAATTCTGAAGTATTCAGACTTCAAGTGAAGCTTTTTTGTTTTTCCCACCATCCTGAGAGCACACAGCTCTCCAGGTGACAACTCTGTATTTTCATACAATGGCAGCTCAAGGTCTGGCTTTAATGAATTAAACCCAAACAGCACAAAACCTGATAAATGTGGGAGGCAGCTGGAAAACTTGGAAACACTGGGTTCTCCTTGCTTCCTGGACTGGGTGGTCTGTCTTGCTGTGCAGTTGGAGTTGGGAATGGTGCTTGGGCAGTGGGGAAAGGTGCTGCCTTGGCCATGTTCCATTGCCAAGGTGCTGCCTTGGCAGTTGTTCCATTCTTGCCAGAGATTGTTCCAATCTTCCCAGAGGTTGTTGGGCTTTGACTTGCTCAAGAAGGAGCAGCCTTTAAGGTGCTGGGGCTGATGCTGTGACACAGAACTCAGACTTGGCTCTTACCTCCTTCTCAGCCTAAGGATACAATTTGAGGCAAAGCTTTTGGAACAAGATCACTTCAAAAAAGCAGTGGGATTGCTGAAGCAGCCTTTGCATCAGGAGAGGTGAGCTGAAATCCCTCCTGGATGCTCAGGTTAAGATGTGGGCCTCAGTCCTGTTGCTTATTGAAATAAATTGCAGGTACTTGTGGAAAGGAAAGTGAGACCCTTGAGCAAAGCCTGCAGGGCACTGCTGATTTCCTACCGTGCTTTATTGCTCAGCAGCATTTGGGAAAGGGAAGGGGGGGAAGAACAGAGGATACAAACATCCCTGCTCTGCCCTAAGCCATTAATGCAATGATTTGTGGTGGGAGATTACTGTAACGATGACTGCATGGTTTGATTTGAAAGGATCTGAGCAGGTCTTGCTCTTGGGGATGGGCTTGTCTCCTCGGGGAGCTTCCTGTGGCTTTTGTGGTGGGTGTGCAGGAAATCATCAGCCTTTGTCTTCAGGAAGCTCCTGCCTCCCCCCAGCAGCCCCTTACCCCTGCGTGGGGTGAAGCACACAGCGTGTAGGGCTTCATTATTTGGGTTCATAATGGACAGAAGTAAAGTGCTCAACTACTGGGGAGAGACAACTCGTGTCTCCAAGAGGGAAGAGCTTCATCTCGGGTGATTATCCCGAGCCAGCCTCAATAACTGTTCTTGGCTGACAGGTCTTTCTATCCCTGCTCTCCCCGTGGCCTTGCAATATTCCCCTTGCAGGAGGCTCAGTGATGACCATAATGTGAACAAGTGGTTGGGCTTTATGTCTCCACGTGCTGCCTGGCAGGATATATCATCCCCAGCTCACTGCAGGAAGTGTGGGAGGCTGGCAGTGGGGTTGTGGCTGCAGGTGATTGGGGTTTTTTGGGGTGTTTTTTGCTGGAGGTGGCTGTTGGGGGGCTGTCACCCCATGCCTGAGTTAGGAGTCCCTGCTCTGTTTTACTTTCAGAATCCAAGTGGTTATTTACAGTGAGTTGGGGTGAAACAGGTTTCTTATATTTCTGTTTTTTCCCTTTCTCTGCTAACTCAAATCCTAGTCTGCCTTCTTATATAGAAATCCTGGCCTGGCAATTTTTCTTCCTGATATCTTTGATTTTCACACAATAGTCTGAGCTGGAGGGGATCTTTAAAGGTCCCCTGGTCTGACCCCTGTGCAACGGGCAAGGACATTTAAACTCGCCTAAAATGTGCCTAAATACCTCTGATTTTTTTTTTGTATTTTATATAAATTTGTTGATAATCTATTTTATTTGCTTTCCATGGCATCCAGGAAAGCCCCAGAGCAGAACCAATGGCTTGATCCCCAGGAATTATCAATGTGAGGGATGAGGATCTCGCAGTTACCTGCATCCTGATCACAGGCTGAGGACCCTTCTCTGCTCCTGAATGGAAAATAAAGTGTTTAAGGGATAAAACTTGCTTTGGATTGAGGGGAGAGCAGGGGATATGGTGCTGGGGAAGAGTTGTCCTTGACTTTCTGAACCCCCTGAAGTTGTCAGTTGCTTCTGGTTTAGGTCTGTTGGTGCCAGGGGTTGTTTCCAGCTTGTTCCTTGAACGTTGCTGCTGTTTCTTGTGTCCTGACAAAGCCAGCAGCAGCTGTCTGACACCTGGGAGGCATCGGATACATGACCCTGCTCAGGAACACAAGCCCATTCTTGTCCTTTGCAAGAGCAATAACCAAAAAACCCCCCCAAAAAACGAGTCTTCTTGCTGTTAAACGACCTCACCTCAGCATTTCGACATTTCTAGAGCAGCTACAATGGCAGGGGGTGGGATGGGGAGAATGGGATTTCGTGAGAAAAATATGGAGATAAATAGTTCCTCCATCCCTCGGAGTCGGCCAGTCATTTCAGCTCCCTGTTGGAAGGCAAGTTTGCACAAATTTAGTGTTTTTTTCTTCCCTGAGGTGAAATTTAATAGTGCTAAAAGGAGAGCGAGGCAGGTCTGTTGTGTATCAAAGCAGCAATGAAGAGAAGGGGCTTTAATGAATGTTGAGTTTCTCTCATAGACCCACCAGGAAATCCAAAATAGACACTGAAATTCTGCCTTTAATTTGCTCTGCTGTGACAGAAGTGACACGAACCTGAGGCCCAATCCTGCTGCTCAGAACTAATCCTCAGGACCATTTCCTAAGATTGCAAATACATTAGAAATAAATAAAATATAAATATATAAAATATAGATAAATAGATATAAATAAACATAGATAAATAGAGAATATAGAAATGCTTTATATAAATATTTTATAGTAAATTATATATTTTAATATAAATATATTTACATATGCATATAGTTACATATACTTGTTTATTTATATAAACATATATAATGTGTTATAAATAAATTATATGAAATATATAATATATATAACAATATATAATATTTATTAATAGAGTACATAACCTATAAAAATACATGTTATAGGGATAAATGTAGATACAAATAAATACAAAGACTTTATTAGGAAAAAAACGTCCAGGCCAACATTTACATATAAGAAATAGGATTTGAGTTGGTAGGGAGGAAAATTAAAAAAAAAAAAAAAAAGAAATAAAAGAGAACTGTTTTAAGGGTGCTGCAGAACATGGAGGGATCTGAGATGCTCCCAGTACCTGGAGATATGTTTCCATTCTCTAAGCAGTAGAAATGGTTGGTTTTGGGGAGCAAATTTGGGTGACATCTGGTGCTTTGCCATGTCTGGACCCACCAGTGTCAGTAAAAAATCCTGTATTTGCTGCTGGAGCTGGAACAGGGAGGTTTGAGAGTGAAAAGGTCAAGGCAGTGTGGTGAAACAGCCTCTGGTTTGGGTGTTCTCAAGGTCATGCTACAAATCCTGTCAAGTTGTTGTAGGCTGTGGTTCATTCCCATTGTCACAAACCCATGAACTGCTGGTTTACAGGTGTAGTTGAACCACAGATACTCCAGCACCAGAACTTCACCTAATTATCATCTTGAACTTGATCCTTTCAGTGACAAAGTGTTACAGGAGGGTTTTAAAAGGTTCTCTAGTGGAAATACATCCAAAATTTTCTTTAAAGCAGCATATTTGGCCTGTTTTAATAAACTCCTACCCATATTAACTACATTTATTACTTCAATTTTCAACCTTATTTTAAAGTTTTAAGATTGAAATTAAGGAAAATGCAATTTCAGGGTAATTTTGCTTCATTAGTGTAAATGTACTGCCTATAATTCCTCCCAATATTAAACTCATTACGCTGAATAATGTGTGATACCAAGATAAAAAGGAATTTAAGGATGTGACCTGATGGGCAGATAATTGAGCTCAGCACATTAATGCCAGGGCTGGACTGTAGCCCCACCACATTGTCCTTAATTAGGCAAAGTGCTGTTCTCCTCCTTCATGTTCTTCAGAGAGCTGAAATTTATTTGCTCAGCAAGGAAAGGATCTTGCTGAGCAGGATTTCATTCACACTTTCCTTGGCCATTAAATACAGATTTGTTCTGCAAAAAAAAAAAAAAAAAAGAGAGAAAAGCAAGTCCTGCCACTTCAGTGTGGAGCAATTTGGGGATTTGCATTTTTTAGCCTAAAAATGAGCTGCTCAAGTTGGGGTTTTTTCTTCTATGTGGAGGAGATTGGTGCTGTTTGGGGTGGGGGAGTGTTGGGTTGGGGACACCAGCTGGTGTTAATGGAGATCTGAAGCCTCTCCTCACCCTGCCCAGTCCATCTGGGAGCACAGGCATTCCTGGAGTTCTCAACAGTCAGATTTAATACTGACCCTGCTGATTATTTCTTTTTCAAGTTTCTGCTGGGATGTTCCCAATTTATCCTGTAATCTCAGTATGAGATTTTTTTTTTCCTCCCCTTTTTCTTTTGAGGAAGGAATTCTCAGTGTGAGTCTACAACAAGGCAGGGGCACAAATTCAGTTCAGCTGTTTTCACACTCCACCTGCTTTTCTACCTGGGGTGAGCATGGCCATTCCCTCTGCCACTAATGCAGTTTGGTGCCTTTTGGTTTAGGCTCCATTCAGTAATTTGCATCATTTTCCATCCCAGCTGATAAAATTACCCCTGTTTCCCCATCCATTTCCTGGTGGATGCATTGTTAATCTGAAACCTGAGGACTGTAAATGATTGAAGCTGTGTAACCAGAGTCTTTGCATTGTTGCTGCTGCTTCTGTAACTGAGAAATGCATTTGAAGTGGTTTGTAACTGACTTTGCTAATGGTGAGCTCCTCAATCTCATTTTCATCTCTCTCTCTCTCTTTCTTTTTCCTGCTTGAAATCTTGTACAGCATTGATTTTTTTTAATTTTTTTTTGCAAACATTAAAACCCGACGAACACTGTGCACCAAACAAATTAGGCTGTCTCAAAATATCTAATTTAATAACATCTGTGGTGATATTAGTGTTCTTAATTGGACAGGAAAATACAGGAAATTTGATTGAAACCTGACTTTATTTTATGGTTCCTGCTGAAATTGAGTCTGAGAGGAAAGTGGGGTTTAGACTTTTATAGACTTTAGAGCTGCAAAGAGACCATTATACCCATCAAGTCTGACCCCCTGCATAACACTGAGATTTCAGACAGTGATTTTTTGCTTCTGGCCCCAAATGGATCAGGTTTGATGCCTTTAGCTTTGGGATTTACTGATGCTGGTCAGCAACTCTGAGTTGTGGGTGGGAGGAGGGGGGTGTTAATTATGTGTTTTACTGGATTTCTGGGCATTGATGGGATTTGTGACACCCCCCTCATGCAACAAAGGGTAGAAATATAGGAATAAAACTCAATTATCTTGGGAGTCCTGTGCTCATGTCAAAGGCCAAATCCAGACCCAGTTTGGCAGGGGAAATACTGACCTAGAAGGGAATTTCATCCTTGAGTGTTCCAAGCCTTAAGCTCCATCATTCCCAGCCTGCAGCAGGAGACTCTGGTCCTTGCAGACCATCATGAGTTGTGTTCCAAGGCTGTAGGACAGTTGTTCCTGTTGGGAACAAGGCTTTCTAGCAAACCTGGCTGCTCTGTGATTTGATTTCTCTCCTCAGCAGCATTTTATCCTGCTCTTCCTCATGGCAACTCGCCCTTTGAGTTCTGCCTACACAGCTGGGTTGCAGTTTTGATGGAGTCTGGATTAGAAGTGGGGTCTGGGTGTTTTTCAGGTGTAAAGGACATTTTGAGAAAGGTGAGTTCTCTGTTTGCTACAAGGGCTACACAATCAGAAGAACAGAACAGATCTATGGCCTGAAATGGGCCCTGGTGAGGTGGTTTGTTGTGAACTGTGCGGGAGAAATCCTCATGGGATGTGTTTTGTTACAGCATTGGCAGCACAACACTCATTCCTTGGCTTTGTAGTGGAAATGGGATATTTTTGGGCGAGTTCCTCGCTTTACATAGTGCATCAAAAATCCGTGGATTCCCTTGTGAGCTCGTTTTGCTGAATGTTGTTCATCGTTTGACAAGAATTTTTCCCCATCTCCCTCTGCTTTCTTAAGGTCTGATGTAAATTGGACCTTCCTGTTGGGCTGAAAAACTCTTTGCTGTGATTCCATGGAATCATGGAATGGTTTGGGTTGGAAGAGACCTCAGAGATCATCCAGTTCCACCCCCTGCCAAGGACACCTTCCCTTACACCAGGCTGCTGAAAGCCTTGTCCAGCCTGGCTTTGGACTGGTTCTCTTCTTGGGTGATTCTTACTTGGTGTGCTTAGAAGGTTTGGTCATGTCTTGATGTTTCTATCTCCTATTCCCAAATTTTCTCGTTAAGAAAATGAATGAGAAGCTTTTACTGGTGTTTGTGAGATCTAAAAATTGTTTATTAAGGATGAAAATGTCAAGCTGATCCCAAAGCAAATAACTTCCAAAATAAAGATGCAGTCGAGTAAGGATTAGGCTTTTGGTTTCTGAGTTAAACTGGCTCAAGGGAATGTATGTGGAGCAATTACAATATATTTTTAATTATTTGCTGTAGGATGTTGTTGCAGAAAAATTAGTGTTTTGCCCAACTAGCTGCATTTCTGGCAGGAACAAAAATGAGAGAATATGTTGGTCACCTCTCAACATTGTGAAAGTATAAAGTGCTGATGAGCTAAGCTGAAGTTGCCTGCAGGAAGGGGTGGGGGAAACACCAAGTCATCCTTTCCCCACTCTCTCTCAGGCAGAACATCAGGGGAAAGGAAAATTCTAAAAGTGAAAAGACTGTGGCATTGTACCCAAGTGCCTTCTGTGCTCTGAAGAGCTGTAATTTATTCAAGATTTCCATGCACTCGGTGGCAGATGAAGGAATTAGATCATTACTCTTCCATTTTCCATAAGAACAAGACTGTCTTCCTCCCACTCCCGATTAAATTTTAAACTAACTTTCATTCTCTGCTTAAGCCTTTCCAGAGTGAAAATGATCAAAGCATGAGATTAAAGACACATCTTGATCTGGTGAGATTAGAATTTTTGACTGTTTCCTTATGCTAAAAAAAAATAAACTAAGGCAAAAGCAAAGCATCTTTTTGATATTTCCCCCCCTGTCTTAAATTTGATCAGAGTGAAGCTTAACATGGGTTTGCTGGTCCAGTAGGAAATGGAACTCAATTTTACATTTTTTTAAGCCATTTTACTGTATTAAAAATGACAGAGGTTAGAAACAAAGCTCTTATACTTTTATTGAACTGGAATTACAAGTGACAGAAAATCATTTTGGTCCTAGTGCAGTAAATGTTATCACTAAAACATGTTCAGGGGAGATTAGGACAGTCTCTCAAGCACAAGAGACAAAAGTTCACAAAACAAGAAGTGATTTTTGCCGTCCTTGTCTGTTCAGGAGACAAAAGTATTTCAGCTCTCAGGGATGGTGGATTTCAGGGGCTGGGGGAACTCAGGGACCTGTTGTAGAGCAGGGAATGAGCCCTGGGTGGATGTTTCTCAACTGAAATGTTGAATAATGTTGGAATGCTCAAGGTAAGTGCTGAGTAACAGGTAACAGGATGGAGCTGCTCTGAGCCTGACCTTGGGAGGTGGTTTTTGTCTCTCTGGGCTTGAGAGATGCCATTGGATGGAGAGGAAAGAGCTCCTTGTCAAATTTGGGAGCCACTGCCAAGAGCATCCAAGGGCCCAGAGAAATTTGCAGCCCTTCCTCACTGCAAGGCACGGTGGTGTGGCTCTTTCCACTATAATCCAGCTGCTATTTATCACTCAGCCCAGTCTCCCAGGAAAGTTTCTTCTGTCTGAGCACGTTTTTAATTTTTCTTTTTCATCCAAAGCAAACAAGTCAAATAAATATTATGCCCTTAATCAGAATTCTGTTGTTGTGTTCTAATTAATCTGTGTCAGTAGCTTGAATGTTTGTGTTAAATCATTTTCTTCATGAAAGCTTTTAATGAGGAAACAAATTGATTGGATTTTTACACACTGGATTCTTGCCACTAATGCCTATAGACCAACCTTTTGTTACACATCTTGCCTGTGAATGGGTCACTTTGTGGTTTATCCCCAATCCTTGATCTGTTTCCAAAACTCCCCAGTAATGTTCCCTTATTAAAATGACTCAGATGTCAACCCAAGATGTGCCCAGAGTGTGAGAGAGGAAGAAATCCATTTTTCTGGTGTGGGCAGGGTGTGTGTTGTCCTCTGTGATGCTGCTGCTGGTGGGAGATGAGACCAGGAAAAGAGTCATGGAATAACTTGGGTTGGAAGGGACCTTTTAAAGGTCCTTAATCCAGGCTGTGAAGCAAATCCTTGTGTTTGGAGAAAGAAACCTGTTCCAATGGATGGAAGTTCATGGAAGCAGTTGGGTTGGGAGGGACCTTAAAGATTATCTTGTTCCAGAGCCCTGCCATGGGCAGGGACACCTTCCACTATCCCCAGGTTGCACCAAGTCCCACCCAACCTGGCCTTGGACAGGGATATGGGACATCACAATTCCTCTTGGAGCTTCCTGCCTGAAATGTGTGCTTGCCATCCACTGGGTTCCTGTCAGAATTGTCCCATCTGTCACTTACTCATCAGGTTGGAACAAATAATTAAGGAAATAATTAATCTTTTGTCTGTTTTTCTCTTTGGTCTTTCAGGTACTGCTTGGATTTTCCTCCCCGAGGTGAGTACGACTGGGGGAAGGAGGGTGGGCTCTCACTGGGATGAGTTTGAGGGGTAGGAAGGGCTGGGTTTGTGTGTTCTCTGTGCAAAATCATCAAGGAGAAGAGTTTAAACTGAATTTATATCTTTGTGGCTGTTCTGAGGGTGGAAAGAGGCAGAGCTGTGGCAAAGGCTGGAGCAGCAGTTGGGGTTGTTCTGCTGAGCAGAAGTTCATTTCTCCTTCCCCCTGAGAGCAAGAACACAATGTGTGTGGCTCTGGCATAAATTTATTGTCTTGGACAAGCCCAGGAAGTTTTTCTGCAAAACTTCTGTCTCCAGAAAAGCTTTAAAGTTTGGAAAGGGCAGTGTATTCCCATGGACCATGGGCTTGGGAGCAAAGACTGTTGGGTGACCTTCAGTTTGCTGAAGTCTCAGTTAACCTGAACTTGAAACCGAGTCAGCCTCCAGGTGTGGACAAATGGTGAGGCTGTAAATTTTTCAGGGCTGTGACCATCTCTTGTTATGTCTGTTAACAAGCTGGGAGACTCTGATGGTGACTTTGATCTTCATTTCCTCAATAATGAGAGCGATGATTTAAACTTTCCAGGGTGCCTGTGGGTCATGAGCCATGTCAGTGGATTCTTCTGCATATTAGGGACAATTGATGGATCTGTGTTTGCTGGGAGCTGACCTGGAGCTCCTGTGGCTCTGGATTGGATTGGGGGAGCTCAGCTCCAGTTCCTTATTTTGGAGCACTGGGTCCAATCCAGCTGAAGCCAAGGCACAGGGATTGGTGGGTTTCTCATTTTTCCTTAAAAAATGGTTGTGATGAGTGAGCACAGAAGGATCTTCCAGTGTTCAAACAAGATGGGAGCTGGGGCTGCAACAAAACTCCCTTCTGAGTGTTCCAACTCAGCTAATCCTTCATTTACTCTGGGAATAAATTCCAGTATGTTACCTCCTCGATCAGGGCCCACTTCCAGCACATCCTGCCTGTCTGGCAGCACAGAAATGTCAGAAATGCAGCAGCGCTGCAATTCCCACTAGAACAGTGTTATCACATTTTAATATGAGCCTCGGTGCAGCCTCGGTGCTTCTAATTGCTTTCAAACCATTGTTTTCCTGCGTTTGGTTGATGAACCCAGCATCTGGCATCATTTGAGAAAGTACAACAGACAGCTGTGTGCAAAATTAAAAAAAAAAAAGAGGATTCAAACACATAAAAGGCTCAAAATTAGGTTTTTAAATTGTGAGGGTTCATATGTTTTGAAGGGTGGAAGGAGGGATGCTTTTGTTCTTTTGAAATATTATTATTTTGGAGAGTTGGAAGCTTAAGTAATGTTTGGAAGATTGGCCTGTAGGACTGTGTGAAGATGTGTAAAGAAGTGTTTCATTCACTTGAATTCCTGTGCAGGTGGTATGGGTCTTCAGGTGTCTCTAAATGTTTGGAAAGAAGTGTGCTAAGGAAACAGGACAACTTGAGAATGAAAACAGGGACTTGGACATCCCCTGGAGGGGCTGGACTCCAGTTTGTGGTCCTTGCTGGGGGAAGGAGAGGTGGTGACAACTTGGGGCTGCGTGGGAAAGAGCCAGGGAACTATAAAGCTGGGGGTGGTTTTTATAAATAAAAATAAATCTCACATGCCTGAACATCTTGATAAGAGGATTGTGAGAACCAGGTGTAAATTAGCTGCACTGCCAGGGCTTTTAGATAACAGACTGATGTGGCAGAGGAAGAGGTTTCTTCTGAGAAGGTTTGGGATTTTCTTTGGAATATCCAGTGAAGAGTTTTCTAAAGTTAAGCACAACATGTATCACATCTGAGCTCCTGGAAGTCAGAGCTGTGCTGTGAAATCCCCCCGAGGATCTAAACCTCAGTGTTTGCAGCCACCCCAACCTGTTGGTTCCCAGTAAACGAATAAAATCAGTCTTGAGGTCTCCCAGTAAGGAAAAATCTGTATGAAACAGGAGTGTGGGTCTGGAGGGTGAGTTGAGGAGGTGAGTGTGGCTTCAGCAAGATGTGAGTAAATTGGATTTAGGGTGTGGAGCAGGAGTTCTGTGCCCAAACCCCGGGCACCAAACGATGTCGTTGGACATCGTGTGCAACTTATTTTTTGCTTTATCCCTTAGGTGCCCTTGCAACGGAGCCTTCATATTCCCTTTGGGGGAGGGCTGGCTGCCCATGGGAAGCATTTGATACACTTTATATATTCAGTGCATGCCCTTGGCTGTCCTGCAGCAGCCTCCCCTCTGTGGAGAGAGATCTCGGGGCAGTGGGCAGAGAAAACGTGGAGAGGAGCCGGGTCAGTGAGAGCCCTCCCCCGAGTTCCTTGGTGCTCTTCCCATCTCATCTCATCAGTGCAGGGGAAATGTTCTGCAACAGCCTTGATTTAGAAGGAAGGGAAGGAAGGAATGGTCTGAGGGAGCGGCGAGAGGCCGTTCGGAGGTACTGCAAGGGACTGGTGTCAGGCAGGAGGAGAGGGATGTGGGAGTTTGGGAAGAGGACGGAGGGATGGGGAGCACTGCAGAAGGAAAGAGGAAAAAGGTGGATGCGCTGCTAAATAAGAGCTGTGGGTCAGGGCTGGAAGCTTGGCTTTGCTGGAAGAGGGATGCACACCAAATTGTCACCAGTGTGTGTCAGTGTCTCAGTCCCAAACTCGTAAGGTGTGTAAAGGGCAAGTGTAAAAATAGAATGTGGCACAAGTTAAATTAAAGCATTAGTGTCTGTACAGGATTTGGGGTTGATTTTATTTTGATTGATGTCTATGCAGTATTTTTTAAGTGTTCAAGGCCATGTTAGACAGGTTCCACCTGGGATAGTGGGAGGTATCCCTGCCCATGGCAGGGGGTGGAATGAGATGATCTCTAATGTCCCTTCCAACCCAAACCATTCCATGGTTGTATGATCTTGGGATACTCAGGAGCACGAGGGACTCTAATCTCTGCTTGGAGACACAGATCTTAAGAGATGGAGAAATGTGGCTCTGCCCTCCCAGCCCAGGTGTCCAGGTTGTGTCTGACAAGGAATTATCCCTCCAAATCTTTTTGTGGGATAACCTGGCCCTTCCTGCTGGTTGGGGGTCTCCTTTGCACAGCATTGCCCCGAGAACTCTTAATTTCCCTGTGCTCCTCCCCACTAGAATGATTCCCAGTGGATGCAATGATTTTTTTAGTTAAAATTAAGGGAAACAACCGCAGATAGATGAATAAAACCAGATTTATTTTTGGTGAGCTGAATACAGCACTTGTTTTTCCATCAACAATTCATCCCAAATGGTTTTCTCTGAAGTGCTGTGTGTGTGTTTGCTGAGTAGTAACTTCCTGAAAATATTCATAAGCTGTTCCCATTTATGAAATTTGGGAAGCTGAGGCTCAGAAAATGGGCTTAAGGTACCAGAGCATCTACAGATGTTTCTAGGAGTTGGATGGAGATCTGCTGCCTCTCCCAGCTCTGTGCCTTAACTCCAGAAAATATCATCTCCATGGAGTCAGGAGCAATAAATATAACTGTAGAGCAGGGAGATGGGGATAAAACATGATTTAAAAATGGGAGCCTTCATGTTCACTAAAAGGATTAAGTATATAACAGTGTGGAAAGTCTTAGTAGGCCACTTATCTCATAGGATAGACTATTTAGATGAAGTGTGGATGGTTTTACCTCTATCAGCCCTGGATGGTGAGTCCTTCGCGGGTCACTGGCTGCTCTGGGGGTGGATGTTGTAGCAGGGCACGAGGTGTGTTCATACCTGGAGCGTGTTTGGAGTTGCCTTTCATGACCTGGCATTATACAAAGGCTTCCAGTGTAGATTTATGGAGTAGTTTTTTCTCTGTAAAGCCTCAAATCCATTGAGCTGAACCGAAGCAGAGCTGGAGGGGAGACGGAACTGTGCATTTCCCCAAACCACTGCTCCCTGCTATTGCATATTTGGTCCATGTAGTTATGACAAGTACAAGTAGCAAATCATTAAAGCAGCAAAAACACCATCTTTGCTGCAAAGATCCCCTTTGAAGCTGAGGCAGAGTGTTCCTGAATTAATGGAGTGCACAGTGATTTTAGTAAGTTTTATTTATAAAAACCCCTCTTTGCATTCATGCCAAGAGGCTCCAGCTCCGTGGTGAGCAGGGTTCATGCACAGAAACCTGGCCTAGATTTATGATGTGTTTGAAAACACGAGGGGAAAAGTATTGAATTGACAATATTTGTAACATATTGTTAAAATATCTATTCTGTCGCCATGTGTGGAATTCCCCTGCTCTGTAAACACCAGTGCCAGCCCTGGCCCTTGAGATGTCATAACACGCAGAGACAAAAAGAAAACAAAAAAACTTTTGTTAGAACGCCTTCTAAAGCCCAACATGTGTTTGGGTGGCGTGTGGAGCAGAGTTAATTAATGAAAAATCAAATATACACAAAGGCATGTGTTCTTTAACTTGAAAAAAGCAAAGCTTTAACATCAACACTGGTGACAGGTCCCTTTATCAGCGCTGAGGTTTTGCTTCCTGCAGCTCTGAGCGTGCTGTTCTTTGCCTCTGTGTGTGTGTGTATTAAATTCTGGGCCAACTTAATCTGTGCACAGACAGTATTTTTTTGCATTGAAGTCCCTCCTGTTCCAGGGTTTTGCAAACTCAGAGCAGCTGCACAGCTTTGCTTTTACAGGGGCTTATAAATTATTCCTCTACCTGAGATATTGGGAGGAAATTTGAGAGGGAAACAACGATTCCAAGAGAGAACAGAACATTTCTTTTGGGGAAATGTCATGTGTAGGAGGCAAGTGGTTGGGCTCTGGGAAGGGCTGGACATGGGGGTGGTTTTGCATATCTATTTGCATTTATATTTTATTTACAAAATCATTACAAGTGTTCAAACCAGAAACCAACTCCCCCCCCCTTATCATAAGGCTTTGAAATCTTTTAAAAACTTTGGAGCTGAGGCCAAGTGGTGGGAAAGAAAACTCGAGCATTGGAGTGTGCTGACATCCAGCCTGTCCCAGTATGGGACTGGGACCAAGTATTTTGCCCCAGTGACCCTTGAATGTGGTTCTAGTGGTCAGAAGTACATTTAGCTGGTTGTCAGCAGACAGTATTTAAGGGGGAGGTATTTACTATATTTAAGTTCGTGTTGCTATATCAGATTGAAATACAAAAGGCTTTTTCTGCATTTCATTAAAATATTAAGCACTTTTTTCTTTCTGAGTGTGTTCATTGCATGAAACGAGGGGAGGGAAAAGCCTCCAAGAACAAACATGTAATTTGATGTAAAAAAAAAAAAAAATCATGTTCACTGTTATCAATCTTTACTCAGAGCCAGCAACTGAAGAACTTGCAGAATTTATAACAGGATTGAAAACCCAGGTAACAAAGCTCACAGTTTGGCTGGGTTATTCTGCAGTTAATGTCAAAACTTTCCTGACCTTTATTGCGAAGAATTAGGTTAATGAGGAGGGCTTTTTGAACTCTTTTTAAACCAGCCCATTGATTTAAAACTCCTTACAAACTGGAGGAGAGTTTCCTGGGTTGGATTACTGGGTGCTTCTTGGAGATCTCGAGGTCATTAATCAAAGTGTTCGAGTGTCGGAGTCACCCACAGTCCTGTGAAACTCATCCCAATTGTAACTCCTTGGGGCAGAGTTTGCCCTTTTTGGTCACATTTAGCACCGGCCTGTCCTTCCCCCCCTGCCCAGGGAAGGTCAGAGCACACCAAACTCTCCAGAATAAAGCAAAGCACCATAAAGGAGGAGGTATAAAAATGTCAGTAAGGATGTTAAATATACAGCAGTTTGGGGAGTGCTGGGAAGTTAAATATTAACAAGTTCTATTGCTCTCACTTTGGGCAGTTAATAAAATAGTGTAATTATTAGATTGTCTAAATTGCCTGATGGGCTGGAGATGCAGAACCTGCTCAAATGAACCCGCTGTGTTTTCTGGACTTGTTTGTGGAATAGGAATGTGCTGCAGTTTTCTTTTGGTAAAGAAATCTCAGGGGTTGTTATAATGTTCTGGGATGAATGTGCAGCCCAAATGCTGGTTTGTGCTCAGGCAGATCAGAATGTTCAAGAAATTTCCCCCCTGGGGATTGAATGGGAGAGTGTTCTTGGATATCATCACCTGAGCTTTCTCCAAGTGGTGATAGACCCCCCCCGCCCCCTGCTCTGCAGAAATAGAGGAAAAGGATGTAAACTCTCTGGTTTAGCCACTGAGATGTTCTGGAGGCTGTGAGGAAAGGGGTGATGTGTTGTAACCTCTCTGAGCTTCACTGGGGAGCAGGAAATCTGTGCCCTCAGCCCTCTGTCCCCACTCCTGGGTCTTCAGATCTGGAGTTTTGAGCCTCTCCCTCCTTCTCCCCCACAACGATTCTGTGCTGCTTTACTTTGTAGAGCAGTAACAGCACCCAAACCACCTATAGAATAATATAGTTCTGCCCTTTAGTCAGGCTCTGTCCCAAAACACACCTGGAAAATCATCCTTTGCATTGCCACAAATGCCTGCCGGGCATCTCCCCCCATCCCTGCTGTGGCTGTGCTGTGCTCCCGGCTCAGCATTCCCTGATTTTCCTTTAACGCTGGAAATTGCTGCAGATACGGGCAAGACAGCCTCCTTGTGTCTTGTCATTGGAATGTGCTTGCTCAACTCCAGCTCCCTGGCTTCCTTCTGTTTATTCCTCATCCCCTTGGAAAGGTTTCAGGGAAGAAATTCCGCTGAACCTCCTGACACTGCCGTGGACATTACTCAAAACCAGTTGGCCTGGAGTCTCCTGTCTGGAGCTGATGATGTTGACATCTTCCTTTTTTAGCTCCCAGACTGTATTTGCAGAAGTATTTGTTAATTATTGCACAGCCTCACGGGCGGTTCTGCTGTTTTTTCCAGCAGAGCTGGTACCTCAGAAGGTGAACCCAAGTGTGATGTTCCTCTGCCTCATTCTCCCCGTCCCCTTCTCTTTCAAGAGAAATAATTTATGAACAGCCAGAAATACAAACTGTTGGCAGCTTTGGGCCGCATTTGCTCACGTTGGAGGGGCTCTGTGTTTCACTGCTGGTCACAAAAGAAAGAATAAATCTTGTTTACTTGTTTACATCCCGTGGGAATGCTGGGCCGTGCTGGGTTCCAGGCTTGTTCCAAGCAAGGCTGAAATGTGCTGTGCTTTCCCTGTCAGGCAGCTGCTCTGTGTAGCTGCTGCCCACTTGAGAGGCAGAATCTGCAGCGCCTTTGCTGAAAGGGTGCCAAGGATTGGGAGAGAGGAGCCGGAGGGAGGACGCCAGAAGGGGAGGGAGGCACAGAGCAAATCCAGAGTGAGAAAAGGGAGAGAAAAGTGGAGAGGGGAGCTCAGCTGGGGGAGGACACGAGGGGCTGGCAGAAGGTTTGAAAATACAGAGTAAAGGGGAGATTCTGTGAGCTCAGCAGCTTCTTGCCTCTGTGGATTTGGGGGATATTGAGGCCCCCCGACCTCTGAGTTATTTGGATGCAGGAGAATGAGCTTTGCTGTCTGACAGAGCAGCCCTGCCAAAGTCTTTTTTGGGCAAGGCTCCCAAGTTGGAAACTTCTTGAATGTCATTTGTGAGTAGGGCTTGGTTTTTCTGTTGTTGCTTGGTTGTTTTGGTTTTTTTTCCTTCTTTTTAAAAATAACCTCACAATCAGTTGTGGGAAGACATTGGAATATCTGCATATCAGATTAAATATCTGCGTATCAAATCAGTAACCTCCAGATTATTTACTGTTTTGTGTAGCCACAAAGTTTCCCTGACATGTGACAGAGAGAGAATATAATTTAACCCCAGACTTGCTCTGAGCTTCTCAGCTTTGGATTTGTCCTCTCTAGGCTGAGTCACAAAACTTCAGCTCTTCACATATTGATTCCTTATAATGTAATGAAATGTGCTCTCAGGGACATGGTGTGACCCTTGGGGGTGTCCTGTGCAGGGCTAAGAGCTGGACTTGATATGGGTCCCTCCCAGCTCAGCATATTCTGTGATTTGGGTCCACTGTAGAACCCTTACTAATATTTTCCCCCCCTTCACAAGAGGTTTTTCACCCCAAAATCCTCTGTTTCCCCTCTCTCCGCGCTTTAGGAAGCCTGCTGTCGGTATTGCTGGTATTGTTGGTATTGTGCTTGATGGACTTCATTAATCCCAGGAAGTTTGTGGCCTTTCTGTGCCCGGGAAAGGGGGGGTTTGGGCTGTGCTGGCAGCGCATCCCCGGCTGCTGCTGCGCTGCAGCCCGACCTGCTGGGCACTGGGGATCATTGCAAGCCCCATCCCGCCCAGCGCTGCAGCAAAAACCAACCTCCTGCCAAAAGAACTTCCCGCTTTCCAGTCGGTTTTGAACATAAGTGGCATTTTTAGTGGACCATTAATTTGCTTTACTACACGTAATTAGCAAAAACTGGATACTGAGTGGAGAAAATTAGGCTTGGAGCGGATTCACTTGTCAGCCAGCCAAGACCTGTTTGGGTCGACGTTTCTAAAACAATGATAAATCGGCTCCTCCTGTGTGCAGGGAGGTCCCTCCCTTTGCTTTTGACCCTTTTGCCGTGAGGGAGACCTGTCCCGCTGCTAAAACACGGCTTAAGCAGAGCTGGGTCCTGCTCTTACCATGGTCCCGTCTGTCTTGTGAGCCAGGGATGAAGTTACTTTCCTTCTGTGCATGATTTCCACATCCAAAAAAAAAAAAATAAAATAAAAATTATTAAGCAACACAAACGCTTTGAGATCTATATATAAAGAAATTTTTCTTGCAGTTTATTTATAACTCTGTTGGTACAGACTGGGGAGGGGGGATGGACATGTGTGTGCAGCACAGTGAGGTGGAATAGAAAAATAGGATTTGAAGGCAAATATAATATTATCCAGGCACTGGCACTCTAAGAAAGTCAATAGTCTGTGTGAGGAAGGTGCAGAAAATCTACATCCACCAAACCCTCAGCTCTTCCCATATTAATCACAGGGGTTTAACCACACAGATCCAAATGGGTGCTTAGGAGCCGATGGAGCCTTTAAGGCATTCAAAAAAAGAAACATCGTACATTTTCGAGCACATAAATGTGTTTAAAAAGGTATATAATTTATAATAGCAGTGTTGACAGAGCTTTAACTACATTACAAGAGCTAAACTATAATATATTTACATGTGAGTGGTACTTACTGTGTGGGTGCATCTCTGTTGATGTGTTTCCATGTGATTCTCCATAATTTCAGCAAGTGATTGTAGGAAGGGATATTAAACCATAGTATTGATAATACTTTTACAGCTCTGCTTTGGGAAATGCATTACTGCTAAATTAGTCCCTGAAAATCTAGAGATATTAACACTGTCAAGCATGAAAGCAGATGGGATTTGGATCAGAGACCTTTATTTGTAGTATGATGCTAAGGAGTCATTACTTGAAAGCAGGAACTTTGTTTCCTTGAATATTAACTGGAGTTGGGGATTTTACTTCCGCTTTGGCACCAACGAGCTCATCATAAAAGCATAAATGGAACTCACTTGGTATTGATTTCTCTTATGCTCTAAAAAGATGCTTAATGAAACTCTGGGTACCTGGATAAAGACCTTCACTGAATGCAAACTAAGCTTAATTGCAGTTCCCTTAACAAGCTACTGGAGATGATTTTTTTTTTCTGTGACACAGCCCTGTCACCTATTTAAATTGTTTCTCTTCCTGTGTGTGCTGGGGTGTATTAATTCAGCTTTTTTTTTGTATTCCCCATGAGACCCAACTGCAGATCAAAAGCAGGAAAACCTGTATCCCAGCTTGTGCCTGAAAAGAATTTTAGTCTTGGGGAACTTGGCTTCTGAAGTTTCAATAAGGAGTTTTAGCCTTAAAAAAAGGGTAACTGTCCCTCTCCTGCTTCTGCAGAGGGGAGATGGGTATGGAGGAATGTTCTGACGCTGCACAGCAGAATTACAGCAAAACCTGAGCCTGAACTGAGGTTTTAATAGTATTTGTCCCAAGATCTGTCACCTGCCAGGTCCTACAACTCGGCCAGAGCAAAGACAGGACTTTTATTTTTACTTTTCAGTGTTGCAGGCCCCAAATCAAATAGGAAAGGAAGGTTCAGGTTATTCCCTGCCTTTCAGAGAGCAGTGTTGGTGCTCTGACCTTGTGGAATACAATCATGGAATGGTTTGAGCTGGGAAGGGCCTCAAAGCTTATCCCATTCCACCCCTGCTGTGGGCAGGGACACCTTCCATAGACCAGGACCCTGGACTTCTTCCCACTTGTGCTGGGGACACCCTTGTCACCAGGGACACATCTGTGTCCTCTGGAACCTGCTCAGAATTGATATTTACAAAGCATAACTTCTGTGTTATTTGCACAGAAAGCCTTCAGACTCGTTCTGCTGCTGCAGGAAATTCCAGACAGAGCTCAAAGTTGGTATAATTTAATTTTTCCTGTGTCACAGCTGCCACAAAACAAGAAATCCAAGTACTGAGCCCACTTGGAGACAGCAAACAGTGCCAGAGGAGCCTCTGGTGAGGCTTAAGCCCAAGAAACCTCTCACTCCTTCCCTTAGTCAATCTTGCTTTTGTTCACGCTCCAAAGAGCGACAAGTTGGGGAATTTTGCTGAGGATTTGAGTAGGAAGATGGAGCAGCACTGTGTCAGGTGCAGAGTAATTATTTGCTGGAGTTCTGTGCCTATTTGGTTTTTATTCCCTGTGTTTTCATTAAAAGCTAATGAGTTTTTTCTTCATCAGAACAATAGCTTGGCCCCTGACAAGTTGTTGGTTATTTTTTCTGCTTGGACTCAACTAGCTGTTGCTGCTCCATAAACTTTATGGAGGAGTGGATTAAAGCACGAGAAGTTCTCGTAATGCAAACCCAAATGGAAAAGCAACGGGATTAGTTTTAGGCAGCGAAGTTTTTGTTGATTCTTCTTTTGTTACTGAAGCAATAGGTGGTGTTTGAGAATATCCCTGGTGCTAAATGGAACCAGACACCTTTGTGGGTGTTGATTTGTGCTGCAGCAGCTCATGCAGTTCCGATTCCCGCTGTGCTTGGAATGATCCCTCTGTGTGGAGATTTTTATACTGGATTATTTGATAGCCGAGGTATATTTGGGTGGATTATGGGATCTTGCCTGAACACGTGAACCCCCAGTTTCCCCTCCTGCTCAGGGACAAGAAAGAGCACAGTGACAATACTCCGTATCTGGGAATGACTCTGCCAAGACAGAGACCTGTGGCTCGATGGTTGATGCGTGGGACAGCTTCTCCTGCTGTTCAAACTGGTGACTTATTCTTGCAAGGAACTTCCCTGATTGGGGCCCTTGTTCTTGTTCCAAGTGGTTTAGTGCAGCCACGCACCGGTGCCTGAGCCGCGTGTTCCCGGTGCCGCGGAGCCTCCTGCCAGTCAGAAACTGGGAACAGTCTGCTCGTTATCACAATCATCCTGCACCTGTATCTCGTTATACAGGACCACCTGTTACCTCCGTGTTGGGCTGGAAAAAACGGCTTTAATACAATGTGGTTGGGTGGGAAGGAAAGGTTCTTTTTAAGGGGCTCAACGGGCTTGTGGAAGGCGTCTTGTGGCGCCAGCGCGTTCCCGTCCCTGCGGCGCAGCACGGAGAGGCTCCTCCTTGGAATGAAGGCCGTGTTTTCCTACAGTGCTCCTTGGTTGCAGCTTTTTATTGGAGCCTTTTTATAGGAGTAAAACAGGGGAGAAACATCCTCTTGTTACACAGAGCTGAGCAAAGCGCTGGGAGGACTCGGCCAAGGTCGCGTGGTCAGTGGAGCGCTCAGGGATGTGCTTGGCTTCCCGGATCCTGCTCAGCAGAGCAGGGGATTGTCCCTGCTTTTTAACCCCTAATTGGTTGGTGGTTTACCTCATGCATGAATTTTTGGTGTCTTGTGGCATAGAGGAGCTTTCTTTTCTTACTCTTTGTGGCTGAGAATTAATCCACGGATGGACGGCTCCTGCAGCACCATCTCTGCCGAGGTGTGATCCCGTGGGAGGGATCAGACAAGGAGGGATCCATCAGGAGGGATCTGAGTCTGCCCTTTTGGGCAAAGGACCTTCAGCTCTCTCCTTGGCATGAGATATGAGCAATGCAGATGGTGCATGATGGCACCTCCCAAAAGGAGAAAAGTTATTTTCTGAATTTCCTTTTTCTCCAGGAGCTGATGTTCTGCCCCGAGGCTGTTGGAAGCAAGTGAGAATAGAGCTGGGAAAGGATTTTATTGCTCCTTGGGCTCTTCCCCTGTTAGGAAAGTTGGAATGGCTTCAAGGGTGGGCTGCCAGGGACCCCTGTGTTCTGTCATTGACCCCCAAAGGCGTTTGGTAAATCCCAAAGTCAAATCTTCCGTCAGATTTTCAAGAGTTTTTACTATCAACAAGACTATCACAGTGTCTGGCACCCAGTGTGATTTGGGCTTTAATGAGCTCATCTGTGGGAGGACAATCTTGTGCATTATGTTCTTCACAGCCAGATTGTTCCTTCTGATGAAGAACTGGAAGTTATCTTGAAAATGTGCCTTTGAATGCAGAAGCCTGAGGGTCTCTTAGAGCCTCATGCAAGGGAAGTTAAAAATTGGGATGTTAAAAATAAAACACATCCAAAATATTGTCATGTCTTTCTGCAGCTGAGACTTAATGGCATCTCCACCGTGGTTCTTTGAGGGAGGAAGAGCATTGGGACCTCCCTGCCAGGCCCTGGTGCCCTTTCATCAGTGCTTGATTTAAACTCCTCTGTTTGCTGAGATAAAACTTGGGTTTAGTGTGTGAACACAATTAACATCAGTTGAAAACTCACCTTTCTCGCTGTTTGTCATGTGTTGAATGAGTGAGCAGCTGTCTTTACCCCTGTTATCAGCAGTCTGGGCTCTGTGTGTTCAGGAAATACAAACTTGAAAGACCCCCTTTTTCACTTTGTTTAGGGCAAGGAGTATTTTTTCCCTTACAGGTAGATGAACTGCACTTGATTTATATGGAAATTTGATATTAACATCTGTTCCTGTAGTATCTAAGGGCCTTCTGCACAAAATCCAGTATGAGTTCTAAATTCCCCAGTGGAAATTCAATGCACCATCAGGTCTGGGGCTTTAACAGCTCCTTCCTCCACACCCAGATGGGAGGCTGTGTTAATTTGTGACAGCCTGGCATAGAGAGTCCTTCTTTTTATCCCTGTCCTGTGACATCTCAAAGCTTTTTCATAAAATACAGAAAGATTCTGCATTCTAGTGAAGCAGGTGGTCTAGTCCTGTTTTACACATGAATGATTTGAGGAGGTGTCATGTACTGAGGGTAAGAACAAGGAGTTGGACATAACTCTGGTATTTGGTCCCCAAACTGGTATTTTGAGCTTTTTCCTTGTGTGCCCTCCAGGTGTGGAGTCTGTACATGTCCAGCACGAGTGTGGTTGCAGCAGGAATACCCTGCTTGGGCCCTAAACCCACCAAAGTGGTTTGGGGTTTTATAGAGAATTTCAGTGGGACCCAGGAGGAAAAAACAATGAAGGCAATAACATTTGGGTTTAAAAATGTGTCCTCTTCACTAAAATCAGGGTCTCCTTCTCTTTTTAGGAAAGGATCAACATGACCCTGGCTTTGGACAGGACAGTTCTGATGAGAATCAGAGCTTCAGTTTGCTCCCTCACGTGGCATCTGATGCTTCACTTCCATCAGACTTCCAGGATGATGGTAAGTCACTGAACTCCTTGAAGTTCTTGGGTGAAGATGGAAAGATAAATGTCTTCTATCATGACCTCCCTGTCTTTCATCCATCTTATAATGCAGTAGGTGGTTTGGGGGGATTTTTTTGGTGACTGGTCCCTGCTTTTTTTTGGAATTTGGGACTCCTCCTTCCTGCTCCCAGCTGGGCAGTGGGGAGGAGCTGGATCCACAGCCAAGGGCACTTTCCAAAGAATTATTGTCGGCTGAGTGTTTTTTGGCCAAAGAGCTGCTGTGTGATGTTTGTGTCTGCTATGAGTGATGGGTTCAGGGTGATGGATTTGTAACACAGCTACAGAGCTGAGGTGGTTCTGATCTTCTCAGGGGTTATCTCTGGGTCCTAAGGAAGGCCTGGCTGCTTTGGTCTCAGATATCCAGTCTCTCACTTTGCACAGATCTTGTTTCCTCCTCCTCTTTCACTTCCCTTGCACTTTCCCCCAGCTCCGCCTTGTCCTTCCTCTTTAATTTTCTGTTTCCATCCCTCCTCCACCAACTCACTCTTTCATGTCTACTCCCATTCTGGCAGGGATCAATAATCATCAGTCAAAAATACCAAGAACTGGGGATTTATCTGGGGTGAGACCCTAAGAGCTGACGGGCACCGAAGTTGACTTTGCACAGTGTAAAACCCCCACCGTGTGGGTTGATAAAAAAAATAAACATCTTGGTTTAGACTGATTAGAGACAAGGTTGGCCTTGATAGTTGTTGGTATTTGCAGCGTGGAAAGAGGTGTGGGGCTTGAGGTTGGTTGTTTAGAGCAATCCTCTTGCTCAGATATGAGGAACTTCCACGGAGAAGGCATGACAAGGATTATGGATGTTGGCCCAGATGGGACATGAAAGGGGGCTGAAGACCTCAAGCTTGGCCTCCTGAGGCTGGATGAAGTCTAGGCTTTCTCCTGGCGTGTTTATGAAGCTTGTCTGAGGAGGTATTTGCTTTGCTGACTCCGAGTGGTGGTTTTTTGGCAGCTCTGAGGGGCAGAGTTTGACAGAACGCTTGCAAGGTATGCAAACACTTGGCACCACTGGAAGGTTCCAGACACAGATGGAAATGCCAGGCCTGATGGAAGGATGCCCAGATGGGTGAAGGACAAGGGGATTGATAACTCAGAAAAACTGCATCCTACAAAAAAAAAAAAAAAGGAGGGAAAAGAACTGGTGTGGAGAGCAGTTACATTAAAATGAGCTGTTAGTTGTTGGAAGCTGGTAAAAGCCCTGAGAAACAGCAAATCACGCTGTGTGTGTCCACCCTGGATGGAAATCGAGCTATTTTGGCTGATTGGATGCGAGCAGTTGGGAGTCTGAAGCAGGAATATTACAAGGGAAAAAGGGCTGGACATGGGGTTTTGGAAGCTTTTCTTTGCCCTGCCATGGTTTGTAGGGGCATCATCAGAATGAATTTTTCTAGATGTTTGCCAGCAGGGTGGATATGGATCAGGGCTGGGATTTCCTGTGGGTTTTTAAATTTCTCTGCTGACTTACTATCAGATTTTTTTTGTTTAGGTGAAGGATTTTCTCCTTTCTTATTTCCTTCCTTTTTTCACTCCAGAATTGGAAGCACAACAATTTTTTGTCTTTTAAATGAATATGAAGTCGCCTCAGAGTTAAAATAATTACTTTGAGAGGTGGACTAAGCTAAAGGGCACCAAACAGCCTTGATTATTTCAGAATTACAACATTCCTGTGAGAAAAGTAGAAACATTTAATATTTCACAAACTGATTTTCATCACAATCCGAATTTGCCTGATTTCCCCGAGTGCACAAACCTTCACTTCTCTTTGTGACCTTTTTTTTTTTTTTGTTTCCACCTTTTATCTTCTCCATTCTGCCACCAAGTCCCTGGAGCCCCCACCCTGCTCCTCCCATGTGCTGGCACAGAGCCTGGATCCCCTTGGAGCCTTGGGGTGCTGCTGTCCCACCGATCAGTGATGGGGAGCAGCTGCTCTCAGGTGGCATCAGAGGTGATGATCCATCTACCTGCAGCCACAGGAATAAATTGAACACACTCACCATTCCTGTGGCCTTTTTCCATCCCTGTTTCACAGCCACAAGAGGTTGTGTCCTTCAGTGCAAGCTGTTAAATGCTGCTTCTCCTGCTTCCCTGCATTTCCCAACTTGATGAAATCAGGGTTTAATGGAAGCAGGTCTCTGGCTTGGGGTGATGTTCACAAAAAATGGGGGAGTTTGGAGGCAGGGGGAAGCAAGCCAGCAGTGCTAACTGTGAGCAGGCTTTTCCATGCTCTGAACTCCTTGTGGGAATCAAAGAACCTTCCAAGTTGTCTCTGGAGGGAGCAGGAGGGCCGGGGCGGGGCGGGGATGGCTTTACTCAATGAGCCATGGCCCAGCTCCATAGGATTGTCCCTAATGAGTGATTAGGAAGCCAATGTTTGTACAGTGCTGGGAGGCTGGGAAGCACCGTGGAAGTGCTGAGGACTGTTCTAATGATCAGTATTTCTTAGGAGACACTTGCAGTGTAACAGGCTCTGCTGGGACTGCTGGGAGAGTCCTCCAAAATGGCTTTGTCTTGTGAACTGGGAGATCCCTTGATTTGCTGGTGCTGGTTCATTTAGTTTTACTGAAGTGTAAGGTAGATGCCAGTGGTGCTGAGGGGCAGGAGTTAGGCTGAGAGAGTGTGGATTTAGGTTGGATATGGGGAAGGAATTCCTCCCTGGGAGGGTGGGGGGACCCTGGCACAGGGTGCCCAGAGAAGCTGTGGCTGCTCCATCCCTGGAAGTGTCCAAGGCCAGGTTGGAGCCCCCTGGGACAGTGGGAGGTGTCCCTGCCCCATGGCAGGGGGTGGAACTGGATGAACTTTAAGGTCCCTGCCCAACCAAACCATTCTGGAGTTCTATAAACTGTGCATCTTAATATTTATTAACACCTTCAGGTGTTACTTTATCAGTTTGAGTTTCTCTGTGGCTCCTTAGTGGTGCTTTCTGAGCCTGGATCTACTTGTATCCAGCCAGATCCCAGAGAGCTGGGGGGGCTCCTGCCCCACACCTGCCTGTGGGCTGTATGTTCATGTCACAACAACAGAAAAGACAATATATTTTGGTTTATATTACACAGGTATCCATTAGCATGTGGAAGGCAGGGTAACTCTCCCTGACAGGAACTTGCTTTATGGGCTCTGTTAGGGTTGGTCTCCAGGGTAAGAAATCTTGCCTTGACTTCCAAGATTTTTCCATCATGTCAGCAGGGAATTTTGGCCAAACATACTTACAGTTCTTTCAATACTGTGTTTTTCTTTTTTTTTTTTTTGGTCTTAAAATCAAATCCTTCAGCAAAAATGGCCTTTGCTGCATGAAAACATGTGGGGGCTGGTGTTGGGGGTGTCCATGAGGGGTTTCTGGGATGCTTCCATGAGCTCTGGGAGGGGGTGGGGGGGTTCGGTGGTTACATG
>VXBA01000516.1:81814-174212 GCA_013399895.1 Serilophus lunatus | reverse complement strand
GAGTTCCGAGTTCTGCAGCGCCCTCGCGTGGCCGCGGACGGCGCCGCACCCGCGTCCTGCGCGGCTGGAAACCCGCGTGGGAGCCCCTTTTTTCCGTGGCTTTGGTCACAAAGCGCATCAAACGATCAAACCTGCCGCCCCCCAAACCCCACCCAGCCTCCAAACCCAGCTGTTTCAGCGAATTTCCCCCTTCCCACGGCGAGAAGTGAAGCAAAACCCTGGTGTTGCTGGAGGAGCAGCAGTTCTCGCCTTCTCCATCCCGAAAGTGGGAATTGTGGCGGTTTTTTGTCCCCACTGACAACCCCATGTCCCGCACTAGGACAAAGGAGGGTCCCAGGGAAGGCAGCATGACCCTGGACTGCTCAGCCTTTTCTGGTCCCTGAAGGAGCCACTTGCCCCAAAACTGCCAAATATGAGGTTTAATAAAAAAGTGCATGAAATAAAATGCAGACTAAGAACCTGTTTCAAAAACGCTGACTATCATCAAGTCAGAGATCTGTGTAGCTCACCCGCAGAGGAGTGGAAATGCCTCCTGTGCTGGAGTTGAAAGCTTTACATTTTTCTTTTAAATACCATTAGAAGCAATTAGTGCTGCCTCCCCAATGTCCAGAAATGGCTTTTGTTGCTTTTAACTGGGTTATTATAAACTTGCTGTTGATGGACTTTTAAACCTTATGAAACAGCATAAAAAAACGTTTGGGGAAGGGGGTCTGTGTCCAGTGAGATGCTGGTGAAGAGGAGAAACCTTCATCCATCCTGTTTCCTCATTCCCTGGGCACCATCCAAACAAACCCAGGGAGTGAGAGGTTAAAACCACGCATCAGTTGTTTCTCCTCATTCCTCTTCATGGCCTGGAGCAGGTTTGACCAGTTCAACCCGAGTTGGCCAAGGGGAGGGGAAAAGGCACAGATCCATGTCAATGAAAACAACACCTCAAAAATACCTGCTTCTAATAAACACCTACTCCTGCTGTGGGACATTTTGTAAAGAAATGGGCCTCTCTTCAAGCTACAGAGCTCAGGGTCTTTGATTTATCCTTTTTGGAAAGGAAATGCACCATAACATTAGTGCTTTCAAGCCTGGTGTGATCATGTCTCTGGCATCGTGCAAATAAGTTCCTGGAATGGTTCTCGGGCTGCTCAGAGGGGTTTGGCCATATTTTATAAGGAGCGACTTGGTTCACCTCTATATTAAGGGTTAGTTGTTTGGGTTGGAGAGGGGAGGGGGGGTTGGCTTGCAGGTTGCTGGAAATAGATGCATAAATTGTCCAGGAGAGCTTTGGAGAGAACAAGCAGTGGTGAGAGTAAAGCCACCAAGAGTTCAGCCTTCGCTTAAAACAAACCCCCAGCCCAAAGTGGCTTCGTGGTCTCATTTGGGATTTTGAAGCTGCAGAAATCCCAGCTTGTGGCTGCAGATGCTGGTCCTGAGGGCAACCAACAGAGTCCCCAGGTTTGTGGGTGCTCATTTAGAGCTCAGAGTTGTTTATCCTCAAGCCAAAGACATTTAGAAGTTGGTCTGAGAGGCTGTTTCTGGGCTAAGGGCAATTGCATGTGCCCCCCTCTTGCCTGATCTCCCCCCTTCTCTTCCCCTGGACCACATAAAAGCTCTTTTTCTTGATAAAATATTGAAACAACACACAGACACTGATTGAAGGGAGGACCAGAGGGTGAATCCTGCTGGTCCTCAGCCCTGCATGGAGCTGACAGCCTGGATCTCTGAGGAGCATCTTCTCTGGAGCCTCCTCAGTGGTTTCTTTGGGATGTAATCCCGACCCAAACCGGATCAGACCCCGAAATGTTTTGGTCCAGCCTATCCCTTAAGCCCCCCCATTGAACTGGGATGGAATTTCATGGTGGTTATTTGGAGTTGAGGGCTCTCAACCTCAAGATTTGGTGTTGGGTTTAAATTAGGAGTTGCTTTCACACAAAATAACTTGTTTGTGATTCGTTTTTTTGGGTGTTCTGTGCCTCGGTTTGTGGTTTGGAAAGAGGTTTCTGCCCAGCCACAGTGATGGTTGTTTGTTTTTTAAGCTGAGATTTCTCAAGTAATTCCTTGATGGCAAGAGCTCGTAAGAAAAACAAAAATGTTATGAAACATGTGGTGTAAAATCCCAGCAGTTTGGTGGGGCCCCAGCCAGGAGTTATAATTGAAATCACTTAGAAGTCAGAGAAAAACCAATAACTTATTAATGCAGCTTCTCTAAAGCAAAAATCCTGCCTCCTTTGCTGTTTGCCGACAGGGAAAAAGCATAATTAAAGTTTCCTTGGATTGCTCTGTGAGTGCAGGATCAGAGGGAGAGATTTATTTTCCGTACCTGGAGGACACTCTTTAATGACAAGGTGTTATTTGCCTTTTTTAGTAAGCGGCTTAAGAGCAGCGAATTTGTGTGAAAACAGGGAGGGCTGGCTTATGATCCAGCTTCAAATTAATTGCAGTGCAGGATGCCCTCAGCCTGTGGGTTATTCCAGCTCGGAGCTGGTGCTGTGGGATGTGTGTCCCGGGTGCTGTGGCAGCTGTCACAGCTTCTTTGGATCTTCCCCGTGTCAAACACACGGGAATTATCAATGTGCGGGGGGCTGGGATAAGTGTTGCCCCCGCCTCCGAAAAGCCTTTTTATTCATGAGTATGTAAATCTGAGGAATAAACGCTTTGTGTCTCTGTGTTCTCCCCAGCAGAGGGATCAATATGCAGGAAATGTGAGTTAACAAAGTGTCGGGGAGGAACTTCATCTCAGCTTCTCTTCTGCCCTTTATTCCCAAAGGGAGTGATTCCACTGTCCTAAAGAGGTCTCTTGTCATCCACCTGCACAGGTTCTCTCCACGGGTGGGATGCTGGAGGGTGGGATGCTGAGGAGTAGCGGCCGAGCAGATGCCAGTTTTGGATAGTTTGGTTGGTGCCCTGTGACTGTGCAGATGCCCAGAACCCTTGGCTGCCACCAGGACCTCCTTGGACTTGGGAAATGGGATTTCACCCTTGCCAAAGTCCCAGGGGCTGGGCAGATTTGGGCTGGTGATGATGGGTCACAGCAAATCTGGGGCTGATGTTCTTTTACCAAATATATGAATACTAAGATGAAATATTTTGTAGGTTCTGGGTCCATGCTTCGACAGGAATAAGGGTGAGAGATACTCAAGGTTCTGCACTTTAAATACATTGGGGTTTTTTACAAAGAATTGAGGGGAGTATTTTTTCATATTGGAGTTCTGAGTACACTGAGGTCTTCAGTGGAGGAGGTGAATGAGACTCTTCCTCTGCTTGATGGCCAAGATGACTTGTCTGAAACTACTCTACATTCCTCTGTGGGACACATTTGTGTGATAATTCAAGGCCAGAAAGGTCAAGGAAATGGTGCTTTTCTTGTTTTCCTGGTAGATGTGCACAAAGAGCCTTGAGCCCCTTCTCCTCGGGGGCAGAGACAAGACCCCTTCCAAATAATGACAACCCCAGTCCCACAGGCACGTTCAGAGCTTTATCTGCTCCCCTGGGTGGATCTGCTCATGGGAACAATAATGATTTTACAATATCTCGCAGGGTCAACCTTTAAACACTAACAAATCCTGAAATATCAACTTCCCAGCTGAGAGAAATGGTCTGGCCAGCAATAAAAGGCCCTGCTATATATATGTTAACACATGCTAAACTACTGTTGACTTCATTCTGACTTAAGCATGTGCTTAAACGTGTGTTTCAACGTGAGCCACGGGGAATACATTAAATTATTACTCGGTTATGTAGTGCTGAAAATCACTGTGTGCAAAAAGAAAGCCACTGTCCTGAAGAATTTAATTTAAAGACTGGTTACGATAAATCCTGAAGTGAAATGCATTAAAGGACAACTGGAGGGAAGAAAAGGCCTCTTCTCTTAATTTTTTCTTTTTCTTCACATTTAAAGGGGAAATGAAAGAAATGTAAGGAGTCAAGTCTTACTTTATTCAACAAGCTTCTCCTTAGAGCTCTTGTACCTGCTTGTGGGTTTACTCAAGCAAAGAGTCTCCATGGGCTGTTCTGTCACTGTCATTTTGCAAGAAGGCATTTTGTGTGTGTGCACATGTGTGTTTTATAGAGTAGCTTTGTTTAAGGCTTTAAGGTGATGAACTACTTCTTAAAACAAGTTAAACTTTTATTGTTTAACCCTGGGAGAGATGTGGCAGGTGAAGGAGATTGGGTGTCCAGATTGATTTTGGGCTGGTGTTGAAGGGTGGCTGGACAGAGCTGGGTGGGGTTGGAGCAAACACTGGGACTCCTTCAAATCCAGTGTCACGGGAAGAGCAGCCGAAACAATCGGCATCATCCTTCACCCTGATAATGGTTTCTCACCAACTAATAGCTCCTTGTTCATCAAGGAAACGAATGTGTGTGGAGGTGACACGCTCTTCACCCACTGCTCTTTGTTCTGGGGTCCTCCAGACTGATTGTATCAGCTCCAGCACTGACAAATAGCCCCCCAAACTTTAACACTATGTAAAATTGAGTTATGGGGTTTTAAGGTTAGACTCCTCTGGCTGAAGGTTGATTGTCTCCGAGAGATAAAGGAATCAGTACTCAACAATAACAAAATCTTTGCCATAGGATAATGCCTGTTATTGAGCTCACAGCTCTCTTTATTTGGTTACAAAGCTTCACCCCTATTTTTTTTCCTGCACTCATAGTGGGAGCTGCTGCTTGAAATTGGTGAATTGCTGCTGTTCCTCTCTCCACCCTCAGCCTGTGCTTGAGCAAACGCTCTGGCAGATAGATCAATTCCTTGAAACATCCCATCACCCAGGGCTGTGTGTCTGCAGCTGCAGTGTTTAACTGAGTCGCCCTCGCTGTGGCACCTTCCCAGCAGCGAGGCTGCTTGGGCAGCCTTTGGAGGAAGGAGCCTTGTCTTCCTTGCCTGGACAATCCTGTTTGATTTGCCTGTTAGGCAAATCAAAGAGTTGCAAGAAGAGAGAACTGAGCTGGTTTTACAGTAAAATTCATCCATTGGCGGGGAGGAAATAATTCTCATTGAGATGCAGTCACCACAGAGTTCAAGTGGCTTCACTCGGGTCTAGTGAAGAGTCCTAGGATGGTGTGGGTTAGAAGGGACCTTAAAGATCATCAGTTCCAACCCCCTGCCCGATGCAGGGACACTTTCCACTGGAGAGAAGCATCTCAAAGCCCTGGAGCCCCAACCACCTTGCTCAGGTTCCTTGGCCAAAGCACTGTTTTGCATTTAGTAAAGAAACTTGACCATCTGCTGTGAAGGAAGATGGTCTGACATTACCTTTGCAAGGATCAAAGCATTAACAAAAAGGATGGAATTTGGGAGGAGAAATCGGAAGTTTATTTTAGCTTTAAACTGATGGTTTCTGGGGCAAAGTCACTCGGTGCTGAGAGGGCAATGAGAGAGGGCAAGAGAGAGCCTGCCAGGAGCTGCCTCGGAGGGGCAGTGGGTGAGGAAATCACAAAATCCAAGGGAGGACAAAATTTAGAGGAGTGAAGCTCCTTGTACTCTCTGAACTCCTTCCAAATCCTGGAAGCACTCTGCTGTTCCTGATAAACACCTGATGCATGAGGTGTGTGGAGAGGATGTGTGTGATAGGGATGAGCTTCCCTTGAAGACTTGGAGAAGGCAGGGGGTCGTTTTCAGTCTCTGGGAATACGTGTAGGATGGTGCTCTCCACCCCCATCTCTGCTTTCCCTGCTTTCAGTTCCCTAAAAACACAGAGCTCTGCTGTCCCCCAAAGGCCATGGGCATCAGCTGGAGAATCTTTGGCTCTGTGAAGTTCTCGAATTTCCCTTCATTCCTGCTTCCTTAAACTTCATTTATATCCTTATGCTTCAAAGCAGAGCTCATTATTCCAGGGAGCTGTGGACTACAGGATGAGTTAGAGATCCTCTGCCTCTGACCTCGGAGGGAAATGGTTTCCATCCTGTTCCTGTGCACACCCTTCATGTGGTCGCTGTATTAGGTGTGAGTTGCCAAGATTTTGGGCCAGATCCAGCCTTGGGGTGTAGCATCGTTTTTGTTGCTGTTGGAAGAAGCCTCCTGTTACCCTGGCTCCCTTCCTGTCAGTGTCAGAGCTGCCTCACCCCTGTGCAACCGGTTTATTTTTGAGCTCCTCAATTACATCACAGATTTTATTTCCTCCCCTTTTACTCCCTGTCTTTCCCTGATGCTGGAAACGCTCAGGGTTACATTCTTGTTATCCTAGTTTATCCTCTAGCAGGATGAATCTCGTTTTATTATTCCAGCCATATTCCTAACCTCTCCATGTCCCCTACCATTATTTCCTCTGCTTTCACTTGATATTTGCATTACCACCTAATTTAGTGTCTTCCTGCTCATTGAATTAATGGACTGTTTACTCGCCTTAGATAAAACGGGGACTAATACCCTGCAGAACCCCAACACAGACGCTCCTCCCCACGTGACAAAAAGCCATTTATCACCAGCTTTTGTCTGTGGCCCTTGGGCCAATTTTCAGTGTGTGACGATTGCTTCTCTCCAAGCTGAGGGAAATTAATTTTTTCAGTGAGATTTGCTGTGGCACCACATCAAACGCTCAGTAAAGTCCCCAGATATATTGCACCTTCCACATTCCCCTTCGTCTGCTAATTTTGTAGCTTGATCAGAGAGGCTGACCGTGGGTGCCTAAGGTCATTCTCTCTTCACAAACCCAAAGGTTGCATGTTGCTAAGAAAGCAATTATAGCTGAGATGCTCATAAAGTCATTTAGTCCCTTTTTGATTACTTTTTTTTCAAGTCTGTTATTTTACGAGTCTGACATTAGATTGGCCAGAGCCTTTTTCACCTTCACCTTGGCATTGTGTCTTTAAACTTTGGTGTTACCTTTGCTTATTGTCCTCTCTGTATTTCTTAGTTCTCTAATATGATTAGAAGGGAAGACCAGTGGTTTGGTAAATTTGGGAGCTTTGTCATCATTCCTGTAAGAGTTCATGCAAATGGGAGTTGGTGGGAAGGAAAACACAACCTTAGAAATAGTTTTAGTTTTAGTTTTGACTCCTTTCCATGCTCAAACCCCAGTCCTTAGCTCAAGCCCATGGCTTGAGTGATCCCTGCAGCCATCAAGGAGCAGAACAGGACTTTGACTCCCTCAAGCAGGTGAGAAGTCTTCACTGACAACGTTTGTTCGTCTCTGAGTGGACATCAAGGTGGTGACACTGCTCTTAAGATTGGTTTCCACTTTGCTTTCTGCCAAGGTTGATTTGAATTTACTGTATTTTCATCTGCAGGTAGAAGTTTCAGGTCTGCTTTGAGTGTCTCCCTGGATGGGATCCATCAGCTTCAATTATTTTGTTGAGGGAGGGCAAAAAAAAGGCATCTTATTTTGAATCAAGGGAAAATACTCTGTCTCTTCTCCCACCCAGTCTAGGAGAAATCTAGTTCACAACAACCACAACACCCATGTCCTTTTATTTTCAAACACAATTGGAAGAAGTTCGTCAGAAACACTTTAACTTTGAGGTGTTTGAAAGGTCTCACAAAACCAGACTTCACTTGTTTAATCAAAAACCCCAACCAGCAGAAAAGCCAAACAAGAAGGATGAAAAACACACAAACTTTTATGATGGCAAACTAACCAGCCCCACCAAGGGGAAGTAAGGCCAGACAGGATTTGGTATTTGAATATTCTCTTTTCCTCCTCCTCTTTGATATGCAAACTTGCTGCTGATCAAAGCACTCTGGGAGGAGGACAATAGTGCAGATCGTGGTGGCTTTGGGCTCTGGTTCCTTGGTTTGATCCTGTGATGGCTGGGGCAGGTTTGGAGATGGGGACAAGCCCTGTTTCCCTCTCCTCCCTCTTGGTCTTCCCGTTCAACCCCTGAATTGAGGGATCAGCAGGGGAGCTGAGCTGTCTGAGCCAGGGGCACCAGCACAAGCCCTGAGGTTGCAGGAGCTGCCATAAAACAGTTATAGCTGTGCTGCCTACAAAGCCTCCATCCCTCCTGGGTACCCCAGTATGCAAAACCTGTGGGTTCAGGCTTGGGGCAGGTGGTAGGATTTGCTCCTTTAATCTTCAGTGTCTATTTATTACAGTGAAGCTCCAGGGCATCTGAGCATGGCCTTTCTCGCCAAGAGACCATAACAAATGGCTCTGCTACCTCTGCCACACACCCGAGCCTTGTGCTCCACCTATCTGCACGACCCGGAGCTGGCTCCTTCCATCCCTGCTCCTTCTTTTGTTGTAGTGCTTAAAAACCCAGGAGAGGGGAGCCAGGGAGGGATTTGGAAGCCAAGAGCGGCTCCAACTGAGTGTCCACACCTGCCCTCCCCTCCTCTTTCTCGGCTCATTTTTCATGGGGGGAGATGCTCACCTTGGGGATGAGAAAATGCTCTGCCCCAGGCCATGGGACCATGACTTAGAGTCACCCTTTTCCCTTTGTTTACTCTTAGGTATTGAAGCCTTTCCCGATTGCTAATTATTTTTCAATTGCCCAAGACAAATGAGAAGGTTATGGAGGTGCCATTTCTCAGTGACCCTGCCTGTCAATGGCTGGGACTCTTTATTAATGGTGGAGCTGGTTTTGTTAGATTTTTCTTGTTGGTTTTAAAGAATAAGAGGAAGAAGGCTTAAATTACCTCTGTAATTTAAGCTTTCTCTGTCTCTCAGAAATTAGCAGGGTAATGACACTGGTGGGGAGTTCCATCCCCTTGTTTCACTTTATTTTTAAGGGAAAAACTGCCCTCAGAGAAGGTGGGGGTCCACAGCAAACCTCAACCTTGTACAAGAAGGTGCAGCACTCTTGTCCCAGCCTTCTAGAATATAATTTAATTCTTATTGCAGTGGTATTTCTTGGTAAGACCCCGTTTCCAAATCTGTTTTGCATGAAGTTACAGCTCTGAAGAGCTTGCAGTTTGAAACAGATCAGGTAAAGGATGATGAGGGGGGTGATGGTAGAGGAGTGTGAAATGGTTTAACTCCAACACAGCGGCTCTTAGAGGTGATGCCAGCCCCAGCACCCTCAAATTCCCTCCTGAAATTTGGAAGGGGAATTAGGGGGGTGGGATGTGCAGATGAGTCCTGGCTTTGCCATACTGGCTCTGTTGAAGCTGGAAATATGACTGAGAACATTGATTTTGGGCACTTGAGTGACCTTAGCTCACAGGCCAGGGGCTCTTTACTTGGATTTGGGGGACAAGGCATCTGTGGGGCCACCCAGACCCCAATTCTTTGTGCTTATGTTCCCAGTGCAATTGCTTTGCTTTGGAGTTGCAGGAAACATTGGCTTCAGTCTCCATGCCAGAATTCCTGTTCCCTGGCAGCTTTTAATCCACTTAACACAACCATCTCAGACTTCCCTGTGATGTGGGGTGTCCATGCTGGGGTCCGAGGCTGCTCCCTGAACTCACGGGTTTGTGTGTTTCCACAGGAGACAGTTCTTGGCAGCTTTTTGCAGGGCTGAATCTCCTGGTTCCCCATTGAATGGGGAAGCTTGAAAAAAGCCTTTGCTTTTCATCCTGAGATGTATTTTCCAGCCTGTCTCCAGGCAGCTCCCAACCCAAAGGGCATCACCGAATGCGCCGGCAACCAAATAGCAACTGGGGGGAGGGAAGAGGAGGACAGAGGAAGATGGAAAACCTCCTATACAATAATTAGAATAAAATTGGGGTATCAAGAATACAGGGGTCAGCTTCTGTTCACACCAATATGGCTTTCACCTTGTAGAGAAAGGCCTGCACCAGGTAATTAGGTCAAGTCAATGATTATATATCTTTAAGCGAAGTGGAAGGGACTGTAATTGTGATGAAATTTGTTTGAAGAGGGAAAGCATGGGGAATTTTGTTTAAAGGTAACGAGTTCAAAGGGTAAATGAAGTTCAAGGTTCAGTTCCTGTTCACTCCTAACAAAAAAACCCCACACAACAACACCCACGCACACCAAGCAGCCAATATTTCTATCAGACGAGTTGCTTTATCTTTTGGGGAAGGGAATGGGATCATATCCCTGTAGGAAAACTGGAATTAAACCAGTGACAGCTCTTTAATGGGGCTTTCTTTCTTTAGGAGCCAACAGAAGGGTAAACCTCGTGTAATGGGTTTTTTTCCTGGTTGGTTTATTCTTCCCTTCGGAGCTCTCTGCACATGCAGCCACCTTGTATGTAAATCAGGGACACCCTAGAAGGGCCTTGCCTGTGATATGCAAATATCCACTTTGTTTATGGGAACTTTTCAAGGGAGGGGAAGGCAGCTGGGCCACGGACAGTGGGGAAAACTGCCCATCTTTGGGGATTTAATAGGATTTTGACTCCCCATAAATGTTTTTGGTGGAAGAAAGATGTGTTCCTATTCATGGTTCTGAAATGGTCTGTGTTTGTCCTGGTAAATCTGTGACTTCTGTCGATGCTGGCGGGTGTTTTGGTGTGGTGGAGAGCAGGAGTGGATTTCCCAGTAGTCCAGCTGGGAAGTGCTCAGGTGTTCTTGGACATGGGAGAAAAGGGCATAAGGAAAAATAGTGGTGGCTGCAAGTGGTTGTTTTTAGGTCGCACGCGTAGGTGTGGAAAGGTGAGATAATAGTTATGATACAAGGCAGGTTTTCTGGGCTCTTCCTCACAGCATCATTATGTGATCTTGGAATTTGGACCAACATTTGGGCCCAAAGAGTTTGGAACAAGTGCTTGGAGGTGGCTCTGCAGGAGGGTTTCTTTGTGCTTGTTCTCCCCTTTTGGAAACAAGGAGAGGTTCACAGTGGTGATCTTGGGGCTGGTTTTCTCACTTAGGTGTTGAGCTTTGCTGCTTTTCCCCTTACGGCTTAATTGTGAGATGGCAGCACATAATAATATCATTTGACTTCATCTTGAAAAGCAAACTGCAGAAGTTTAGTGATCCCCTCACCTGAGAGGAAGAAGCAGCCAAGCAGCACCCCAGAAAAGCTCTAAATTGAGTAGAGACAAGGGGCAGCTCCAAAATGTCTTGGCACTGTCAGTAAAGCTCACTGTGAACTTGGTCTGGCCTCGGTGCCGGGCCTGGCTTTGGGGACACACCACAGAGGAGATGGTGGCATCCTGACCCACCCCTGCCTGGTGTGAGCAGCACCGATGTGCTGGTGACCAGCACCAGGTTTGGGGGTGAGGGGAGGCTGGAGGGGTGAGAAGGGTAGAGCCTCACCTCTGCTGAACCCGAGCTGCAAATATTTGCACCCTGGCAAAATTTAGCCGAAGTTCAAGGAACAACATTACAACAATATTAATGACCTCAAAGGGCACGGAAAGTTCAGAGTTCGCCTCCTGTTTACACCACTGATCCTTTTCTCCCTTTTCCTATCTCACCCCTCCTGTCTTCGGTCTAAATTCGACGCCGTTGCTGCTGTTGAGATGTTTTGTGACATTTCAATCTGTTTCAGTTTATTTTTCCATTGGGGGGCGGGTGGAGAGGGAAAAAGATCCAGCGGTTTTGTGCGGATAATAGAAGGCGAAGGGTGGGTGCCAGAGCGGCTGTTGGGGGGGAGCAGGGGTGCTCCCGCCATCAGTTCAAGGTTCACTCTTTGTTCGCCTGCAATAAAAACTCTTCAGTTATCAGGTATTTAAACCCAAATCAGCAGTTCCATATCCGTAACCTGAGCTAAGTGTTCCTCCATCTAATGGCCGCGCGGGCTGTCGTTTGCAGCGAGTTGGGTGACACTCGATTTGTACTCGGTGACGGGAACAGATGGGTCTTCATTGTGAGAGCCCGCCTGTATGCAAATGTGAACGGAGTTTCACCCGCGCCCGCGCCTGACCTGACCACGCACAGGCATTTACCCGGCGCGCTCAGCCGGGGGGGCGGCCAAGGGCGATAAAAAATGGCACTCGGATGGTACCAGCGGCAGGTCAAGTTTACCATCCGTCTTTCAGCCGAGGACCGAGATGGCAACACAGTTATTTAGTTTCAGTGTTGATGTTGGTTGCAATAAACTCCATCATTTCACCTGTTTATGAACCCAACCGGTTTCTCGGTGGGGGAAAAAAGGGAAAAAAAAAAATAAAACAGAAAGGCGGCGAGCGCTGGGCGATCGGCTCCGTGTTGGTGTCGGGGTGAGGAAGAGTCCTGCTCGTGATGATGGGGTTTTTTTTCTCTTTTTATTTCATCCCCCAAATCCCTCATTTGACTATCGTCCTCCCTGTGCTTTGTGTTTTTGAGGTTTTGTTTTATTTCTTCGGAAGAAACGGCAAACCCGCCTGTGCCGAAAATGGGCTTTTTTATTATTTAAAAATTGAGAAAAATGATAATTGATGCCAGGATAAACAAGCGGCGTTTTAGGCGCCGGTGAACAGTTTTGCATGTACATAGGCGGTGCACAATATATAATAAATCTCACCATTTAAATGTGCAACCCTTCATTAGAGTGAAAATATGAACAGCTGTAATCGCACATTTACGCCGGTGACAGAGAAAAATCTCGTTACAGTCGTAATTTTTCATGCTGATGAAGAACTGGGAGCAGGTTCGAACACTGAGTCTGTAACTGGGTGGAATTTTATTCCTCCAGCCCCTTCTTTTCCCCCCCACCTCCCTCTCCCCCCCGCCGCCTCTCCCCAGCCACATCCAGTAGTGTAGCAAATTAGCGTCTTTTGCTCACAGCAATGCTCTGTTTTTATATTATTCTCCGGCTCATCAGAAAAGTAGATTTCTCATGCCAATTGTAGAGCCCTCTTGGCTGTCGGCTCCTACGGGACTGACCCCCCAAACTGTGCTTAGGATGAATGGTTACACGTCCCCAGGACATCTGTTCTTCAAGGGATGCTGTGAGCTGGAGTCTGGAACTGATATAAAAGAAACACTCACTACAAATATAGTAAAAGCTTCTCGCTGCAGTAAATCTTATTTCTTGCAACTTGGCTTCCAGCAAGCGACCGGCACATCATGGCAGAGGAGGGGGGCTGAGAGGGCAAATGCTTTTTATTTTATTTTTTTTTAAACAGTGGAAATGTCCATTTTGTACAACCACAGCCTTGAAATGCAGGAGCTGGAACTTCAAGCATTTTGAAATCTTCCTGTCTTGTTTTTATAGTTTATTGTTCCTTCCGTGGGAAGAAAAACCCCAACAAACAACCAACACCCAAGCAAACAACCCCAGAACGGAACTCATATATATATTTTTAGGCAGTTGAGCCTCTGCTCAAATCATCATGAATAGAAATGAATGGCCAGAATTGGAGCTGGTATTTGTCCATTCGGCACTTGTCATAACTGACAGGAATGATGAAAATAAGGCACTTTGTCCATATCGAGAAATTGAGGGCTTCTGAAATGGTTTTATTCCCTCGTTTTTAGTCATTGAAAAGTGGGGAGATCATTAATTTCCTGTCCTGGGTTAAGGAACCGCTTTGAACATGTGGAAGGTTTCGTACGTACATTTGTAACACAAACATCCCCGGATTGTTGCCATTCGACCCAATATTCTCACCTTAATACGCCAAGGTCTTTATTAAACCATTACTTAAACATTACTGGTAGGAGCTGTGGGTCACGGGCAAAACTCTCAGCCAAGTCAGAATAATTACTAAATAAAACTGAATAAAGACTTGAGGATTTGGCCCATTCTTTGTGACCTTGAAATTGCTCTCCGAGGAAATCCTGGCAGGTAAAGAGAATTGGATTTATATTCTGATGTATGAAATTCTGGTCGTCTCACTTCAACAGAAAACTGACTGGAGGTTTGTTCAAATTTATGGGACTAACTAAAGAATTTGTGAATTATTTTCTTTTTTTCATTATTTTCCGGGGGAAGAAAAGCTAAGGGTGATGATTAGAAAATTATCGGTCACCTGAAAGTGTAATTTTTATTGCCGCAAGCAGCTTAAAACAGAAAGAAAATAAAAATCCAACTTTATTTCGAGCAAGTTGATTTTATTAATTGCTGCCTTATCAAAACACGCTTAACAGTTGCTGGTTATTTGTCAGGCTAGAGGAGCTCTTTTATTTTTAAAAAAATATAAAATCTTGGGAAGCTGGAAGCTGCTGCTGGCTGCAGGAGTGCATATGTACTTATTCCAGACGAGCGCCCGTTGGAAAATTCCGGCGGCGTTCGGCCGAGGTGCAGCAGCTTCTCATTATCGCCGCCGACTCGAGCACCCCTCAAAGTGTGACTGGTTCCCATTAAACGAGTTACAGAAACAATCTGGCTAATTTTCCCTAAAAGGCTGCAGTGTGTTTCCAGAACACTCAAATTTTATTATTTCAGCCTCATCCTGCGGCTCCCGGCTGGAGGGGCTCGGTGGGACCCAACCCCACACCAACTTTCCATATTGGCCCATCTGAGGGGGGTCTAATCCAGCCCTTCCAGGAAAAGGGGGTCCCCCTTGGCATCTTCTGTCTCTCCCATTTTTTTGCCCCTCATCTCTCCTCTTTTCCTGCCCCAAAAGCCCCACCTAGGTGAGTTAATCAAGGAAAATTTATTATTAGAATTTTTTTCGCTGCGCAGCCACGGGAAACCTTTTCTCACGGGAATTTTGGGTGCTGTGCTATCTTATATTTTTTAAACAATATCCCACATTTTCTTTTTTTTCTCCTTTTCTCTTCTCCTTTAAGAGCAGCAAAATGCAGATACAGTTTTGGGTGTAGGTTTAGGTGGTCAGATGGAGTCGGGGGTTCTCCCCATCCGGGGCCGTATCCCGACTCCCGGCCCTGCTGGCCCCTCGGAGAATTTCTAGACCCTCTGCAGCCCCCGGAGGTGGCCGGAGAAGGGGTCCAGGAGCCATCTCGTGGCCACGGCACCGCGTGGCAGCTCCAAAGGTGGGACCTTAAGGAGAGGCGAGAAAGGGGGGAACTGTGTTCAAATATAAATCAAACCCATCAGTCACTGGGAACTCGGAGAAAGTGGCACGGGATATAAATAGAGGCTATAACTGCAGTGACAAGCAGGGCTGCAGTTGTAAATACTCATTATCTTTCTTAATATGACACCGTGTGGATTGGGAGAGCTTGGGAAATTACGGAGGGAGGGGAAAAATTAAAACCAGGGTGAAGGGAGTGCGGCGGTTTTAAACCTAAAATCTCTGTCCAGCTTTTCTGTAAAACAATAGAAGGACTTTCCCTCCCTCCAAACATTTATATATATTATTAATATATATTAACTTAGCACCCTGTCTCCTCCCCAAAGCTGAGTGAAAGCCCCAAAGACATCTGTTTGCATACATTGTGTGTCAGGCAACATCAGATCTGAATAGAATTTATCTAAATTTTATATGCATGGCTTGATGTAAATTGAAATAAATTGTACAGCATACTCTGCGTGGACATATTGGTTTTTCCTTCGCTGCTTGAACTTTTAACCTCGGGGTTTGAGCCGGTCACACGCTGACCCGTCTGAACTCTGCTGGTAGAGCCAAGTCTGGAAGGATGACCTTGCAGCCATGGCAACCCCCAAAGATAGTCCAGGCCTCCTCCACCCACCCCTTCCCCCAGCCCTTCGAAACCGCCGACAAATTGGTTGGGTTTCGGGGAGTTCAGCGCGGACACCTTTGGCCAAGATGCAAAGAGTTGGGTTTGTTCCCCTCTTCTCATCCCGCTTTTCCGTGTCAGCGGCTGTGTGAGGACCAGGAGGAAGAGGATGGGTGCTGGGTGCTGCTGTGGGTGGGCAGGATGGGTCCCTGGTCTTTCTGTGTCACTGGCCTCATTGAGAATTGCTGCAGAGTCTTCTCTCCTTCTGCCTCAGCTTCCCCATGAGTTTTATAGCGTTAATTTTGGGGGCAAATTTATTGGTTTTTAACAGGTTTGAACTTCCCAAGCGATGAATATTCCCTGCTTATTTGTTATGCATTTGAATAGATATCACTGTAGTTGTTGCTGCTGTACCTGGTCTGCATGAAAATACAAATTCTGGCAGTTTGGTGGGGACACACCTGAGCCCCATCTCTGGGCTGGCCCTGGCCGATGCCAGGAGGGGCTGAAGGGGCTCAGAAAGGGCAGGTTTGAAGATGGAGAGCTCAGGGTCATGGTGGGATTCGGAGCCTGTCAGTTCTTTGTGCTGAGGAAGGGATGAGTTTCCCTTCCCAAGCTTTTGTATGGAAGGCTGGAGGCCTGGCACTGTGAGGGCACGTTTGGGTGAAGAATATTTGCCTCAGTAGCATCAGCAAGTTTCCAAATGTGAAGAGGTCTTAGGGTGGCTGAGGAAGGTCAGTTCCTGGAGCCAGGCAGCAGGAATGGGCTTTCTGTCATCCCTGCTTCAGAGCTGCCTCAACTGGAGGCACTGGTTTTGCTATGGAAATCCAAGGAACATCATAAAATCATGGAATGGTTTCTTTGGAAGAGACCTTAAAGCTCATCCATTCCCACCCCTGCCATGGGCAGGGACACCTCCCATTGTCCTAGGTGGCTCCAGCCTTGGGCACTTCCAGGGATGGGGCAGCCACAGCTTCTCTGGGCACCCTGTGCCAGGGCCTGCCCACCCTCACAGGGAAGAATTTCTGGATTTGTGCTGCTGACACAATGAGTGTTGTCTGGAAGCTGAGTCCTTTACCTTCTCGGTGAACCCCAAGTCCCCATGTGTCCCAGAAAAGGTCTTGGTCCAGCCTTGTTGAACTTGAGGGATGCTGTTGAAGTTATTTTGTGAACAATTTTCTCTCTCTCCCTTTCTGAGCTGCAGAACAAAAAATGATTTTTCATCAGTTCCACACACGTCAGCATATGTTAAATTGGTTTCCTGAGCCGAGGTGTCCAAAGGGCCCAAATGTGACTTCCAAAGACCTGGGAACAGCTGTGGGAATACTCAGCTTGCTCTGAACAATGCAAGTATAAACACTAACAACGTCATCTACTTGGCCAAAGGCCTTGGAGGTGATGCTGATCCTCAGCCCACAACACTTGGGAGAGCTGGATTTGGGAGAGCTCTGGTTTAGTGGTAGTGGTGATCCCTTTGGACCCCAGGACCAGTTCTCAGCCCCAGAGGGACCCCAGGGATTGGTACCTCTATCCCTGCACATCTCTTGGGGTGGAGGAAACAGGAACAAGAGGTTCTGGAGTTTGCAACCAGGAATTAAGGAGCAGAGTGTCTCTTTTAACCTTTTATACAATATTGCTTGACCTGAAAGAGAATGTTTTTCCACTTCCCCCTGTGTCACACTTGTTTATCTGTGGACATGGTGTCATAACCTTTTAAGGTTCCACAGTATATTCCCATCCCTGGAAGTATCCCAGGCCAGGTTGAAGGGAGCTTGGAGAAACCTGGGATAGTGGAAGGTGTCCCTGCCCATGGCAAGGGGTTTGGAACAAGATAAATCTTTATGGTTCCTTCTCACCTAAACCATCCTGTGAATGATTCTGTGAAATACTCTGGAAACCTCAGATGGAAAATGCCATAATGGGGCTTTATTTACTTCTGTTCCCCACCTGGGCCACATTTTGAAGTTTCAGCCATGTGTGGTGTTTTCCAGACACCAGAACTTACTGATAATTTATTTAATAGATGTGGTATTAAAAAAAATAAAATTCTTCTTCCAGCTAACTGTGAGCACGTCATATTTCATCATTACAAAGCAATAAGCAGGCTGTAGATCCCTGTTTATGGCCTATTTTATCAGTAAGACTTCATTGTCTTATTTTTAAAAATTGTTGTTATAACCCTATTATTGTAAGTGAAGAGATATAGGGGCTGTAGCCATAATGTAAAACAACTTTTGCAAATCCTCTGCAGCCTGTGTGACTGAGACCTTTGTTATGCAAGGAGCAGAGTAAGGGACTGTGAGGGTCCTTTGCTGTTGTCTGTCACCACATGGGGCTGGTAGAGTCAGTTTTGTACCTCTGTAGAAGTCAAATACATAAGAAACAAAATGATGCAAACCCCTGATAGCTCCACAATACTCATTCCTCTTCTGTTATGACCCCAGTCTTTCCCATTGGAACACAGGAAAGCTCTCAGTGAGGCACAAGCTGCTTGAATTTGAAGGACTTTGTGGTTCGTGAAAGAAAAGTGGGATGCAGGAAAATCAGGAGCATCATTTTCCATGCGTGTGTTTGAGTGGTGCTTGTCAGTAGAGGGAAGCCAAACCCCCCTGGATGTTTGTTTTCCTCCTCTTTTAGTTGCATTAGTGATGGCAGAGAGGAAAGCAGCAGAGGTATAACCAGCCCAGCGATTAATGTTGCAGCTCCATGTTGGTAAAATTCAATTTTTATATTTATTTGCTTTGCCAGATGTATTTTTAATGCACTGAAATACCATCATAAGGGCAGAACCATGCCAGGAAGCCGTGGTAAAGCAAACAGGGCTGTAGGTTGTAAAGCACCAGGGCTGTATTTTGTGAAAACTCTTTTTGTAGGTACTTCATACCATGAAAAACCTTTTCTGCTTTCATCTCAGCTGGATCTGTGTCTGAAATGTGCTCACAGCCAGGAGAGGAGCTGCTGGGAGTGGGCAGGATCTTATGTGATTCTCTTCTGACAAATATCAGCCCTCTTCACACTCTTTTCTCCTGTGCAGGGGCACAGCATCTCTGCTTCTGGTTTATTAAAAGGGAGGGGAACGTAGGTTGCCCAAGATGAAAGGGATTTAACAGCAAAATTCAGAGGAACACCTGGAGTCCTGCCTCCATCTCTCTGTGCAGCTCCTGGAGTTCATTCCCAGTAGTTTCCTTCGTTCCCCCAGCTATCACTCACTTCATTAGAGCTCTATGAAAACCTGATGTGATTTTTCCATCCTTTTTGGTCTTTTTTTTCCTGGTTCTTTAGTGCCTGGTTTTGTACATCTTAACCTCATTATGGTGGGAGGGTTAATTGTTTGGACAGTGCTGGAGCCATGAGGTTTTTCTGAAGCTGCTCCAGACACAGACCAAAAATCTTCATAAAATCTCCAACTTGCAGATTTGATCATGGTTTATGGCAACATAACAAGGTGGAGCAAGTTCCATATCCATGTTTCAGAGCCAGGTTGATGTTGAGGCTGCTGACCACTCCCTTTGATGGATGATGCAAGTTGGAATTGCGTGGCCTTGTTCATTTACACTAGTTTTTGGAATTCTGCTGTGTGTGCCCAAGATATATTGAATTTTTGGCTATGGCCATGAGGAGCCAAGGCCATGTGTGGCAAACCTTCCTGCTTCCCCTCTTGTGGTGTTGCTGGTGGACTGGGGATTATCTCCATCCTGCAGAGTGTGTGGAGGTGGAGGATGAGCATTGAGTCAGAGGAACTCAAGTTATTATCATATTAAATCCTTAAACACCTTGTAGTCTCCTGCCCTTGATCTTATGTGCATATTTTCCCTGTGTGCACCAAACAGACCTAATTAGAGCCCAGCCTTGCACATAATTTCTTGCATTCTTGATTTTCTGACATTTACTGAACACACACACGCTCAGTGTTGTGCTGTGAATCTTTGCCTCCGTCCCTTTGGCCATTTAACTGAGTGAGAGACAAGCAGCTCCTGGCTAATGGTTTGTACTTTTGTAAAATAGAGCATGAAATTGCAGATGGTCACTAGAAATGTCAAAATGCGGGCGAGACAAGCCCTAATTTCAATATATTCCTTTGCTTTGTTAGTTAAGGAGACCTTCTTTTATGGTTGCTGCTAATGTCAAGTTTTGACCTCATTATTTTTCCTAATTTCCCTCAGTTTTAGCCCAGCTGGAATGCTGATACGACCTCTTTAGTTGGCATTTAGCAGAGTTTTAGCACATTAGTGCCAACATGCAGCCAAGTGGGTTTTGTGGATTATTGAGCATCATCCAGATCCTGCTTTCCCATGGAGTTTATCTCTAGGGAGGAAGAGTATTTCCTTGGAATACCCACCTCAGCATCATTTCCTCTATAAAATTCCTCACATTGCTACTTCTCTTTGGACCAAGTCCTCTCCCATCCCCTTTCCTTTAAGATAACTCCAAAATTCTGATTCATAAAACTTGCCAATTCCCAATCTGTGGGATTCAAAGCTATGGACTCTTGTACCTTCTTTGCTGGGATGAGGGGTGAGAAGGAAATGAAAAAAGTGGAGAAAGGTGGGACTACATTCTTTTTGACTTCTTGAGAACCAGGTTCAAAGGTGTTCTGGGTTTTTTAGTGGAATATAGTGGGTTTGCCACTGCTGGGGAGCTATTCCTGTTAAAAATCCAACCAGTTGGAGCTGGCTTGGGAGGGTTTGGTGTAGAAGGAACCTCAAAGTGAATTGAGGAAAACTCAGTGGTGGTTCTTGACTCCTTCAGAAGAGCCTGGTCCTCGTGAGCTGAAGGTTTGGTCCTTGTGAGCTGAGAACAAGGCTCATTTTGGGGCAACCCGGATCCAGTGGGAGGAAGAGGAGGAAGCTGGAGCTGGTCTCCATCTCTAGAGCATGACAGCATTTTACTAAAGCTGATGGGATCCAGATCTCTCATGGCTCCCTGGGCATTTCTATCAATCCCTTGCCTATTTTCAGCCAGATACTGGAGGTTTGGGGTTTACTCAGCAGAGTCTCAGTAAAACCCTTCACTCTTTGACTGAAGAGTTCAGCAGCCACAGAGTGAGAAATTCAGGTAGTGTGGCTTTTGAGTCTTGAAAATAAAAGCTCTGCACTGCAGTGGGTTGTGTGAGGAGTCTCAGTCAGACCCTGCTCCTCCTGGCACGGCGGGCAGGACGTGAATTAGGTTTCTGTCCTTATTGTTAGTGTGGGAATGGGGGGGGGGGGGCTGGGGGGGGGTAGGGAATGGGAGCTCTGCATCATTTTCTGTGCTGTTTGCAAACCCCTCTGAATAGTGAAAAACAATGCGATTAATTTTCTCTGGCGCAATCATGCATAGATTTAATAAGCATCCAAAGGTAGGATCCATCTGTAAAGTATGCGCTGCATGCTAAATTACTCCTCTTCTGCAATTTTTTTTCTTTCCAAACCTTAATTAATTGAAGAAAAAAAAAATTGTTTATTAAAGTGGGAACAGGCTAGGCTCTGTCTCTGCATCTCTGGTTCAAAAGTTCATACAATTCCCTGAAGGCTCATCTCTGTGTGTGTGTGTGTGTGTTTGCAATTGGGTGTGTGTGCTCACATCTCTCTCACTCCCAGACTTACTCACTCTCTACTACAAGACAGATGCCCAGAAAGGTGCTGTGCTTTAAACAAAGGTTACTTTTAATTTTTTCCCACTGGAAGATTCCTTACTTAGGAGCTCCCTTCCTCCTCTCCCACCTCTGCTTGTCCTTTATCCCTCTTGGCTCAGAAAGGAAGAGACACTTCCAGTGCAGAGCTTAAAACAGCATAAGAGAACAAACAGGGGCAAGGGATGGAGGGCAGGAAAGTGATTCCACAGGTGGATCCGTGGTAGGAAGCACCTGTGTGTGTGCAAGAGCAAGGAGCAACCAAAGGAGGTTCAGGGAGAGGAGAAGGGTTTGGGTGTGCAAGGAATGGATAGAAGCATCCCTGTCAGGGAGTAGAGCTGTGCCAGGTAAGGACAGCGGGAGAGCCACGTGTGTCTTGCCAGCACTGTAATCTCCTCTTTTCTTTGCTCAATGTTGCCCTCTCCTTGAATCCCTGTCTGTCTCCATCAGGCTCCTTATGTTCAGCTTTGAGCCCTGGCACGCTGCATGCTCCAAAGACAACATCACCAGTCCCAGTCTGGGGTTCTGGCTCAGCTCCCCCCTCCTGGGCTGACTGTGTCCTTCATCCTGCAGTCAGTGTTGTGCAGGGTCACTCTGTGCTGGCTGACACGGCCAACCCGCTGCCCTCTTGCTTCTCCTCCCCTCAGTTTGCCGTTTTTCCCACTCTTTTTGGCATCTGGATCCCTTGGAGTGATGCAGCATCGTGGGCTGGGAAAACCTGGTCTGAGGTGGTTTGCTCTCACCTGCTCAGAGCAGTTGGGCTGTTTAAGGTCAAATGTGAAGTCGTAGAATCATGAAATGGTTTTAGTTGGAAGCCAGTCCAGCTCCACCCCCTGCCATGAGCAGGGACACCTCCCACTGTCCCAGGTGGCTCCAACCTGGCCTTGGACACTCCCAGGGATGGAGCAGCCACAGCTTCTCTGGGCACCCTGTGCCAGGGCCTCCTCACCCTCACAGGGAAGTCCCCATTGTGAGATGTAGCTCACCTGAACACACCAATCCAGATGCCTGGGGGGTGGGCTTTGAGACGGAGACGGATTTTTCCATGATACCACTGATCCCCTTTTTCTCAGGACAAGGAGTATCAGTCCCTCTCCACTGACCATGTGCAGAGCTTGCTTAGGTTACCAGGCTCGAGATGGGTATTGCTCAGGAGGTGAGTCTCAGCTCTGGAGGAGCAACGACCCTGGAGAACATGAATTCTGGGTGGGAAGAAGCCAAGAGATTACACGGGGAATCCAAAGGTGGATCCAGACCCTCAGTACGTGTGTGTCATGATGGTGGGACTGACACACGGGCAAGGTGGGACCGGTCACCTTTCTGTGTCAGAGCCCTGAGCAAACACCCTTCAGCTCCAAAGAGCAGAAGAGGAGTTTGGGTGGTTGTGGATGTCCTCCAGCACGGCAGAGGCTGCCTCAGCTTCTTCATCTTGAACAAGGAAATACGTGTCCTTCCTGGAAAAAAGAGGCTTGGTTGGCTTACCGTAAAGCCCTGTGACAGTTTCAGATGAAGGCACTAAAGTGCACTGTCTATTTGGATTGCAAACAGAAAACAAATCCAGTTTTTATTCTAATAACAGCTATGCTCAGTGCTGTGGGCAATGTGGCACCAACACTTTATCCAGTGCGGTTAAATTTGCACCCAGTCAGATTTTTCGAGTTTGATTTCCCCATCCGACCTGCTTCGAGTTGTGTTTATTGTGGGAGTCCTTTAATTTGAAATAATGGCATGATTTTTTTGGTTTATTATTTTCATGCTGACAGTTGGCCAAGGACTCGGCAGCACATGCCACAGATGGCAAGTGTAGTGCTGTCTTGGATTATACAAGTCCTCCAAAATAAAAATTGCAGCTGGATTTTATAAGCCACCTGGATGAGTGATTTGAGAGCGGAGGAACGGACTATTTCATTTTTGCAATAAATTTAAAAGAATTTGTAAAATAATTGCCACTGCTGTAGCAGAATTTCACTGTACAGATGTCTGTGCTCAGTAGAATCTTTATAACCGTTCACTTGAAATCTCATCGAAACTGATGCTCATTTCTTCCAAAAATCATGCACTGCCTGCAGTCCCAGGCATTCAGAAAACCGTGAGATTTTTCCTTTTTAATGGTCTTTCCTCCCTTGGATTCAAGTTTCCTGCTCTTTCCCACAAAGAAGGGGATGACGAATTTGGGAGTGAACTGAAAGTTGAGAATCTCCTGCGATTGTGTTACTCCAGTTGTTGGGATTCCTGAAATATTCTAAATACAACATCTTCAAAAAATTAGCAGGAGCTGCTCGTCCTGTCTGTGAAGGTCACGCATCCAGCAGCACAAGGAACATGGTGGTTTTCCCTTGGGAATCTCTAGAAAAATCCATGAGGGTCTGAAGAATGACAAGTTGAGGAGTGGGCTGGGTGGGGAAGAGAACTAAGTCTGAGGGTTTTTAAGTTAAAGGTAGGAAAGATGACACCCCAAGGGTTGAATATGGTAGGGGTTATACCCCATGGCTTGAATACAATGGGCACCAGCCAGGAGGGAACTCAGGGCAACTTCAGACTATGCTCGGAACCTGGCACAGCACCACCAGCTGCACATCTGCTCTTGGCCTCTGCTGCTCTCACCCCAAATAACTGCTTAAAAGACACCCCTATTATATACCAGGCTGAGTCACCATCCCTGGAGGGATTTAAAAGATGTGTAGATGTGGCACTTGGGGGCATGATTTAGTGATGACATGTCAGGCCCTGGCACAGGGTGCCCAGAGAAGCTGTGGCTGCCCCATCCCTGGAAGTGCCCAAGGCCAGGTTGGAGCCACCAGTGGGAAGTGTCCCTGCCCATGGCAGGGGTGAGACTGGATGGGCTTTAAGGGTCTCTTCCAACCCAACCCATTCCATGAATCTACGCTGGGTTAAAGCTTGGACTCGATCTCAGAGGTCTTTTCCAAGCTAAACAATTCTCTGATTCCATATCTGCAGCTGGGAGGGATGTGCCCAGAGCCCCTCCACCCCATGGACACCCTGCTTTCCACCCCTCTCCCCTCTTGGCTCGTGGGGACCATCCTCCTTCTGCCTCCTCACACTTCCAGAGCTGAGCCCTTGGTGCGGTTTCAGAGCCGAGCCCGCGGTGCTGGTGAGGAAAAGAGGGTGGTGGGAGAAGGGGGGGGGGAAAAAAATGTTGAGGCCGGTGGCTGTAATCATCCTAGTTGCTGTCTATTTCCTCAGACTAATAGCAGAGCGATCAGAGTCGGGGAGTTCAACCAGAGGTTATCTTTCCCAGGTACCATCTCGCCCAACGAGAATTTGATTTTTTTCTATAGGACTTTACTCCATTAGATTAATGAAATTTCAATGAGAGCCCGGCGCCCCCTGAAGCTTTGTTAACAAAACAAATGGGGATTCTGTAGGTGTGACAGCTTGCGAGGAGAGTTACGAGAAGGTGAATACATCCTCGCAATCCACTCAGCCTGCAACACATTGATCTCTATTTAAAGCACCAATCGGATTTTTGTTAATTATAAATGATTGATCTGCAGTTTTCCCCACTCCCATCGCCACCCGCCCTTCTCGTCTTACATGTGCTTCCACCCCCTCCCTCCCCAAGCCCCCCAACACACTTGTAACTTCTTTGCATGCTGCATGTGGAGCTTTTTTGTTTCAGAGACAGCCCTGGAAGGCAAATTGCAGCTACACCCAATGGCAGTGCTCTGTCTTTACTGTTGCTGTCAGCACTTTCATTGCAAACCCCATGTTTTTCATGGTTTATCAGCTGAACGTTAAAATTAACTCTGCGCTGGGTGTATTTTACAGGTTTAACAGAAAAAAAAAAAAAGGCACAAAGAAAAGGGAAAAGAGAACCCTTTGAAGCAAACTAAGGCGCAGTAATTAAAGCAGGGAAAATACATTTGGTTTCTCAGAGGTTTTGAGTTTAAATCTGCAGGAGCCAGGAAATTGAGCTGCCATCCTTAAATCAGCATTTTAAACCTGGGGTTTTGTAGGGGTCACACAGTGTTCCTGCACACAGTGAGGGTGTGATCCACAGCCCTGTTAGAGATGAGGGTCCAGACACCTCATATTTCCTCCCTGGATGGATGAATTCTTCCTTTGGCTCTGGTTTTATCCTGGTAAAGTTGCCCCAGTTTTGAGCAAAGCCCAGGAGAGCAGATCCAACAGTGATCCCTTCTAAAATAAATCTCTCCAACTGCTAATGCTTTTGGAGAGCTGTGGGGTCTTGGTTTGAGCAGGGCTGCCCACTCTGATGCTCACGAGGGCTGGAAATGCCACCAGGGGTCCAGGAGGACCAGGTGCTGTGTGGTCCTAACTGGTGCCTCCCTGGAGACCTTAAGGAACTTCTGCAGCTTCATAAATCCAACTTAACCCTTGGGCAGGTGGTTCCACTTCCAGGGCACTTCAAGGCACAGGTTATTTTTCCTCTTCAAACCATCTCTGTTCATTATTTCTATTTTTGGTGTGGCTTGGTTTGGTTGCTGGGAGGGGAAGGAGGATGCTTGTGATGGTTTCTTCTAAGGATGTGGCTTAAATGATCCTTGTGGAGCCCTTCCAACTTGGGATATTCCATGGTTCTTTGAGATGTGCACAGCAGCCCTTGGAGGATACCACCATATGACTCAAGAGTTATTCTGTGCCAAAGTCCTTGTGCTCCTGAACCCTCATTAGTGTCATTTTAGTGAGTCATGGGGTTTGTTTGACTGTTCTCAGCTCCCTTAAAAAAAAAATTACAAGAAGGGGGGAGGTGATGCTTCTGTGACCTTTATTCTAGAGAATCCACCCCAAATCCCATTGTTTTCCCTCATACTCTCCCAAAACATCTTGATTCGCTGTGTGTGGAGCTCAAACCAACCCGTGCCCCGAACAACGAGTTGCACAAGCCTGTTTTACCAAAGACAGGAGAAAAAATGAATAACTTGAATTAATGCGGCAACATTTGCCATAATAGTGATATGGATGGTGGAAGGTGTTATTAAAGATGTCCCCCATGAGATACTTAGTGGGGGAGAGCTTAAATTAAATGTGCTGGGTTTATTACTTAATGCTCACATAACAACTTGAAGCAAATGGTACCTAATTTTGCTTCTTCCCCCTTTTCTCTCTGCCCTGAGCAGACCCTGGTTGGGTTTCCAGCACTTCTCCAGGTGGAACAGGGATGGTCCAACCTTGGGGCTTGAGTTCCACCATGTCTGAATTCCATGGTTGGACCATGTGTTCCAGCTTTAGGGAAAGACACACAGAGTGTTGAACATTTATTTCTGTAATTAGCAACTAAATTCTGCCTGTACTGATGATGATAAAAAGGTGATTAATCTGCTCTCCTTGGGAAGGCAGCAGAGATTTTCAAGGGACTCAAAAAATCAGGACAGAATTATATATTCTGCAAAAAAAATATTTAACTGTCTCAGAGATTTTGGTGCTCAGCTCTAAACAGCACCAATCAGGAAAAAAAAAAAAGATGATAGTGCTGAATTAACAAGTACCTCGGATTTTCATACACAGAAAAGAGTTGATTTTAAAAGATATTTAATTCTTTTCCTGTTGTCTTTCTGAATAGCCTAACTAATGATTTTCATTAGCGGGGCTGTAATTTATGGGGTCCCAGTGGGTTCTACCAAGGTTAAATAATTTAAAGAAATAAACCCTTTATCTGATGTAATATGGCTAATGAAGGATATGAGATCCTTCGCCAGCGCCGGGTGAAATAGAGCTCTGAAGCAAAGCAGCAGCGGCGTGTGAGGACACAAATCTCAACATAAATATCCAAATGCAGCAAGATGCTGCAAATTTTTAAAGATACGCCATAAAATGAGATGAAGGCAGGGATGAAGCCCCCGCTTCCCTGAATTACAAAGGGATATCATGGGATTGCCAGTGCCGTTCACATAAATAAAAAATCAATTCTTAATGATGAGGCAGCCTTGTTTTAGAGCATTACCCGGGTTAAATGGGAGCAGGCAGAAACAGCAAGTCCTATAAGAGTGGGGGAATCATTGTATATTAATATGATTTACAGAGCCGCAGACCTCAATGGAATAATTGTTATTATATCTATAGAGCCAGATGGCACTTGGTGTAAACAGCCATCGAGCACCTCCGACACAAGTGCTGTCACTGGATCTTTCAGGTGTTGTCTCTTCATCCCCCTCACTCATCTCATCGCTGCAATCTGCATTTCCTTTGGAAAAAAAATGCTTCAACTCTCCAAAGTAGATGCATTTTCTTGACTTATCTTCAACTTACTCCCTCTTCTTTTTTTTCCCCCCCTCTTAGTTTTAATTGAAAGAATTTTTAATTAGGGGGGGAAAAATTCTCTGCTACAAACGCTTCCTAGAAAAATTTGCAGAGCATGAATTTTGCCTCAGTGAATAAAGACAGAGAAGTCACTGCTGCCTGGTTTTGTTTTACACATTTACGATGACAGATGTTTTAAAAGTCCTTTCAGCTGAAGAGCTTTGGACTTTTTTTTCCTTTCCTTTCTTCCTTTACAAAAATACAGGAGATGGACGATCAAAAACTTAGAGGAGCTAAAAAACTGGAACGCAAAGAAATCAAGGCATAAAATGGTCAATAAATTCAGCTTTGCTGAATTTAAGCCAGGTTACATTTTGCATTGCATGGCTTTTAATAAATTTTTATATTCCTGGGTGTTCTTTCTGGGGTTTTAAAACACTGAAGGCTTTACAGACAGGAATTGTGAAGGAGTTATTTTATTTTTCTTTATTCTTTCTGGCTTTTTTCTGTGCCCCAGAATATTTGGTTCTGGTGTTTGGAAACAGCTCGAATCTGCTTTTTCCCATCTTGAGTAGCTGAAATATTGCCCATCCATTACTCTCCAAGTATTTCATACCTTACACATAGTCTGCTACAGGAGTAATCCATTTAAATTCAATTGCTGAGTAGTTCTGGTCTGGCAGAGTTGATCCGAGTGCGTAACTCTGCTCCTCCTCATACAGCTGGAATACTTCTATTTGGGACACCTGTGGCAGGGAACAGGGTCTCCCATGTGGGAAGGACATATGTGCTCCATACACAGAGTATTTTATTTTTATAGAAGGGGGAGTTGCAAGGAAGGAGCCACTTTCCTGCCAGTTTATTACAGATCCATGTAGGATCCCGGCCGTCACAGCAAACCCTGCCCGGACCGTCTCCGGAGGAAAGGTTTACATCTCTTTGTTCAGATCCCTTTTTATTTTTTTTTGCCTGGATTTTGTAGATACTCCATGGAATAGCCAGGGCTTGCAGAGAGGGTGGCGTGGAGAGAATGGCAGGAAGGGAATGGGAGCTGGAGACTGATGTTTTGTGTCGCTGGCGTTGGGAAAGCGCCGGCGTGGTGGTGACCCTGGTCAGCCGCGCAGGGCCATTGTTCCCGTGATGGAAGGGACTGTCAGCAGTGAAATATGGGCAGCGTGGCTGCCTTTCCTGTTTGAGGGAAACAGGAAAAAAAACAACCCCCAGCCCACGAGAAAAGTGAAGCCCCTTTTTTTAATCCCATTTACATCTTTTAGGGCATTTTTTTTCCCCCCGCCCCGCGTGTCTTGAGAAGCTTTTGTTGGATCCCATCCTGCGGGAGAAGAAAAACCTCATTGCTCAGGAAGGGACGTTGTTGTTCTTTTTCCTTTAGATAACAGAATGGTTCTTAGAGGTCTCTTCAAGATGGTCGTGTGTGCTCTGCAATGAACTCTTAAAACTAATTCATTCCCTCCTCCCAGTATTTCTCTTCATTAGACGAACAGATCCTCAGCTGTTGTAAATTGTCATAACTTCATTAGAGGGTTTGGGCAATTTACACCAGCTGAAAAGCTGCCTGGGAGAGTTTTGCCCGGAGGGAGAAGGCACAATTCTGTGCATGGCACTTTGACCCTGGCATTACAAATGTCCTGGGTGCCTGTGATATGTTACCCTGGGTGCCTCATATATTACTGAACTTCAGCAGCAGGACATGACCGAAGGCTTTCCGTCTTCCTTTTGAATTTCCAAGTATTTTCCCTTTTGTTTCATTATCACTGGAGGACGTTTTGTCTCTTAGCCTTGTGTTTAAAGGCGAGAACTGTGTAATAAAGTGGTTTTTAGGCTGATGGTTAGAGGAAGGCAACAGGATTGTGATTCCCACCGCCTTGAGGTGGGAGTAAACTGAGGCACAGATCAGTCAGCTCCGGGCCAGGCCAAGGCAAAATCCAACTGCTTCTTGATTTAGTTGCTCTTCAAATTTTAGTATTTCATCTTTGGTAACTTTATCCTCCCTAGAAGTTTTTTCAGGGCTATTTTTCTTACTTTGCACATTGTGTTTATCAAGGCATCGCCGGGTCCTCGCCAACGCCGCTGCTTCTGCTCATCAAAGCAGCTCCAACTTCCATGGCCTCAATCACAGCAAAAATATTTAAGCATATGCTTAAAACAGCCTTTACTTAACAAATTAAGTCAGCAGGGCTTAACCATGTGTGTAAGTACTTTTTGAATGGGGATTGTCTTCTCAAAGAGTCGGAGGCTCCATCTATTAAAGGCACTTCTGAACCCTCCTGCAATGTTTTAACGGCGCGTTGAGACACACGGAGAGTGTGGAGTTCACATGGAGGAACTGGTACCAGAACACTTCCAGAGGAAGTAAACAAGTTGTACCAACATAAACCAGACCAGTTCTGGTCTCGCTACACATCACTTTAGAGCTATGCACTAATACAATTATTGTAATCCAGCTCAGATAAATCACAGCAGGGGGTCACAACATGTGGGGGGGAAAAAAAAAAATAAAAAAAAGGCCGTTTCTGGAGCGAAGTTTTTTCCAGGACGGGATTCACTGGGAGATTGAATGTGTGGGAAATCCTGTGTGTGTTAGAAATGCTGCAAAGACACTGAACTGAAGGGGAAAACAGGCAGCTCCATCAGCACAAGCGGCCTCCTGGCACCTTTGGGCTTGACTGAGGAAAATACAGTTAAAGAAGAAACAGAGTTTCTCTTCTAAAGCTTCCAAAGGCAAGGGATTTAAACAGCTCTCCCTCCCTTTTCTTTCTTTTTTTTTTTTTTTTAAACAAGTTCAAAATCCTGACACAGTTTGGTGTGAAGTCTCTCCAAAGCATTTGTGCCATTCAGCCTCCCCCCTTTCCCCTCTGATTATAACCCCTCCGTGTGCTCAAGGGGAGGAAACTACTGTTAATTTCAATGAAATTTAACTTACATTGTTGTTTTGCTGCTCAGTAATAATTTTTCCGGGGTGCCCCAGGGGCACCTCTGTTCCCTGTTATAAGATGTCACAATCTCTGGGATACAGTATTGCTGTTCAGCTTGACTTCTCATTTCTGTTGCCTGGAGCTGTGCTGCTCTCAGGAAACCGTAGCGTATAAATCGAGGCATCTCTGGGCATTGTATACACATCTATAATTTATCTATTTTTTTTATTATTATTTAATATTTTATGTATACTTTTAAAAGCCGCCCGTTGCTATTGTGTTTTTCTCACCTCCAATTATTTTTGGAGGTGCCCCAGGGCCAAATTTAGGCTGGTTTTGCTCGCTGCAGCCAGGCTGAAGTGAGCAGGGTTGCACCAGCACCACCGAGCAGAGAATTTGCCCCAGAATGGCAGTTTAACTATGTAACAGCGTGGATTATTTTCCAGAGGAACTTGGCAGCGTCACACAGCAAGATTTGAGGGAGGAAAAGGATGCTCTGGTGGCTGTGGCAGTGGACAGGACCTACAGGAGGATCTGAGCACAGTGTCTGGCTCAGCAACGGCTTCTGCGTGTGCAAATTATCTTTATGTCTCTGTCCCCACCTGCAAAATGAGGTTCATTATCTTCTGTTTAAAATATAATCTCCCCTGAATACAGAAAGGCTTTTTCAACGTGTGCATAAAACACCCTGTGTGATAGGGCCCTGATCTCTGCAGGGACCTCTCCCTCCACACTGAGATTATTTATATATGGGAGTTTTTATAAGACATTTGAAGGACTCTGGAGAATTAACCATCCTTTTGTGCAATACCTGATATTGCATTTTCTGTCACGCTGCACAGTGACAGTCCCTTAGTTCTGAGCCACATCAGCAGCGAGACAGAGCTCCCAAGGTCTGAGCTTTGGCTCCAAAGGGACAGTCCTGGAAGGGGAAAAGGGATAAATTCTCCAAGACATTTTTAAAAATCAGTTCCCTCAACTAGCCCTTGCCAACTGAACACCCAGTGTTCAACTCCAGTTTTTAAATCCCTAAATCTCAGTGGGTGCAGCTCTTTAATCAGTGGGAAACACAGACTTGGCTGGATGCTCTTAAATGATGGGTGTTTGTATGCAAAAAAAAAAAAAAGCCAGAACTATGTGGAAGTAGATTTGGTTGGGTTTAAACCAGTTTGGTATCAGATCTTAGAGTTTAACTGTCCCTGTAAACTCCATCTGATATGGCCTGGGTTGGAGCCTGTGGTGCCTCATGTAAAGCTCACAGTTAATAATTTGTGTTTGAAAGCTTTTTTGGTATTTGGATTTCACTTTATAGTGCCTCTTGGAAATCTGTTAGTCAGGAAAAAAATGACAACTCAGATGAATCTTCAGCAATATTTTTGAAAGTGGAGTCATTGCGTTCCCTTCATCGATAAAATGAAGGGGGGGAGGATAATTATTGTGTTTTAACATGATTTCTAGGACTCTGTAGGTCTCCCATCAAGGGCTGTGGAGCTGATGCTGGAGCAGCTCTCTCTATAAAAGGTCATGCAGCTCCCTCTGTATAAACATATTGCAAATATTTAGTTAAAGTGGGAATGCTTGTAAAGAAGCAACTGGATGTTTTTCGTTTCTCTTGTCCCTCAGTGTGTGTGCAGGGATCTGGTCTCTACATCTGAGGCTGTAAAAATTTGACAGGCTTGTCTTCTTGTAGGGAAATAGTTGGTGTAGTGGCTGAGTCAGTCACCTATCCCAACCAGGCTCAGAAATTGTTAATTCAGGAGCCAGACAGATGTGTCTGGTCCAGGGAGATGTGTTTATCGAGCATATGTTTAGCTTCATGTGCTTATTCTGCAAAAGATTCTGTAATTCTTTTTTTCACCCTTCTCATCTACTTAGAAAAAAGTTACAGACCACAGCTTTGCTCTGAAGGATTTGGGGGTTTGGTGTCAGCGCAGCGTTTCTCTTTCAGGGTCTCAGAAGGTAACTTGGCCCTTCTTCAAGGAGGGGAACTATGAGCTCTAAATTTGGTAAATCAGTAAAAAAATCCCAGTTTCCACAAACTAGACCCATCCCAGCAGGGGAAATATGTGCCTGGAGGATTCAAGCAGCAGTTTTGAGTTGACTGGACCTTGTGTTGCACAGGGACAGGCACCCTGGCAAGGAGGAACAAGGGCAGCTCTTCCCCAGAGGACTGGTGTTTCCCTGCTTTTGCCAAAGATATTTTGGGAGACTGCACCAGCTCTGCACCATTCAAGGGATCAAGGGATGAATGACTGAAGTGATGATCAGACAGATTTGGAGGCCTCTTCCCCATCAACCCTGCATGCAATGGCCATGGTGACCCTTCTTCCATGTGTCCCCTTTTTCCCAACACACTACACAGTTAGAGAGCCCTTACAAGCCACTCTCCTTTTATTTCAACATCTTTATTCTCCCACCAGCCATTCCCTGAGTGACACAGCAGAGACACCTTGAAGGTTCAGCAATGCCCCCAGGGCTCTTGGCGACTCAGTGGCCAAGCAGATGTTTGAGCCCAGTCCCCCCAGTTCCAGTCTGGTGCTGGCCCCAGCAGACCGTGCTTCCTATCCATCAGGTTGGAGCTGCTCAAGCGAGGCCACACTGAATTCCAGCTCCTGATGAATCGCTTTCTTCCCAGCAACACAAAACACACACTTGGGCAGAGCACGGGTGACTGGTTTTGTGGAAAATTTCTGGAGCTGGAGCAACTCTAAAGCAAGCTGGAAATAGGTTCTGTGTAATGTGTAAGGGTGCCCGGGTACCACAGTTAAATATTAATCCCCTGGATTTCTTTGTTTCAGGATTTATACCCACTGGAAGGGCTGGGAGCCACAGGTGTGCTGTGCTGAGGCAGGTGAAAAACAAGGCACTGAGCTGTGGTGACATTCCTGTCCCCATCTGGGGGTCACTCCGTGCCCTCCATCCTGAGTTTCCTTGTGCTCGTTGCCCCACAGGTATTTATTGATACCTGGGGGCATCACACCAGGAGAAATGTTGGCTGCACCCTTTGCTTCCTGCCAGAGACTTGCTGTGTTAATTTTTTGCTTTTATCTGGGTTCTCTGAGGAGTTGGGGTCTGTCTCTCACCTGCCAAGGGGTCAGCTCTTTCACTCGTGTTTTGTCCACTTATTGGCCAGTTTTTGCCAAATTTAATTGAATTTGTTGCAGAAGATTTAATCACACCTGATTTCTGTGTTATTCCATGTCTGACAGAGAGGAAGGAAGGAAAAAGTGCCTTGGCTTGGCACAGGGACTGTGGACATCAGGCCAGACCCCACATGTCCCAGCCCTGGGACAGCTTTGGGTTGAAATCCCATCCATGGGCATCCAACCACCCCAGGTACTGCTCAGCCAACCTGTTTTTCCTTCCAGACATGTGGAGTTTGTGTGTTGTTTGTGCCCAAGCTGCTGGAAAGGTCTCTGTGGTAAATACCTTTTGCCATAAAAATTGTCTCTCTAGCAAAAAAATTCAGGTTTTGCTTTCAAATGAAAAACAGAAAACTTTTAGCTGGGGAATTAGTGGGATGGAGAGAGATGATTTCAGGTTGTAGTCCTTGACCCAGGCTTGGCTTGTTGTGTAAGTTTTCATTAATTTTTTTTTATTTTTGAAACTCCAGAACTTTTTCATTAAAATAAAACTTCACAAACACAAAAAGCCACCACTTCCCTTCACCACAAAACTCGCTGCTACATTTTCTTTTTTTTTTTTTTTTTTAAAAAAAGGAAAATGGATCTTTCTGGCAAATAGTTCATAGCATGGATTAATCTTGGTATTAAAAGCAGGAGAGGTAAATGGCCAGATGTTTCATTTCCAAACAGGTCACAGTGCAAGAGCAGTAAACTCCTTCATGTGAAATGTCCTGTGGTTTGCCAACCCACGACAGCTGCATCGATCCAGTTCGGAGCTGTTCCTGTCTGCTGGATCAATGACCAGCAAAGGAAAGAGTCACTGAGTGCCCATGACACGGGGCTGTGTCGTTAGGACCCATCGTGTCAAGGAGCCTGGTTTTATTAACTCTGTAATTACCTGTTAAGCCAAATTGGCCAATTTTATTGCACATTTTCTCCTACCTGGGCGGGGACCTTTGCCTCCCTATTAGAGCCCTGGGCATCCCCTCATTTTTCTCTGCTTCCTCTGGGATCCTCAGTGTTATTCAGTGTTCCTCATGCTGGGAGTGTGTGGAGTTGAGCATTCCACACCCAAGGGTGGAGTTCTCCACCGTGCCCAGCCAAGCTCCACATCCCATCCTGGAAAAAGGTTTCCCAACCTGTTGGATGCCTTCCCTTGGACCAAAGCCTGAGGATGGGGTTCAAGCAAAGTTAGTTGATGGGACAAGAGGCTTTAAACTAAAAGAGAGTAGGTTTGGATTGGGTGTTGGGAAGAAATTCCTCCCTGTGAGGGTGGGCAGGCCCTGGCACAGGATGCCCAGAGAAGCTGTGGCTGCCCCATCCCTGGAAGTGTCCAAGGCCAGGTTGGAGCAGGTGTCCCTGCCCATGGAAGGGGTGTGGAATGAGATGTTTTTTGAGGACCCTTCCTACCAAAGCCCTTCCATGATTCTATGAGGGACTTCTGTAGGACATTCCTTACAGGATCTTCTCCATGCTCTTCACCTTTCCGTGGAACAGTGTTGGCATAGTTTGGCTTCTCCTTGGCTTCCAAATCTGTTTATAATTAATGACTTCTTTCCACATTCCTTTTAATTCCTTCTGTTCTTCCACTCCTGAGGAAGAGGAAGCTGGGGAGGGGTTCTGAGTGCCATGGGCTGCCCTGCCCAGCAGCCAGGGCTCTCTCCCTTGACTATTTTCAGAGTTTCTTGGGAACTGGAGGCAGAGCAGGGCTGTGTTGGATCAGGATCATGGCCCCACGTGCTCTGGGGGATGTTAATGACTGCAAAGTGCTCAGATGGCTCCAGCAATGCTCTGGGCAGTAATGGAGACCAAGAAAATCCACAGGAGAGGCTCATGATATTGGTCAGCTCAGTAATCCTTGCTATTAACTGTCCCAGTGGAGCCATACCCAGGGGTCTGGGGGGGGGGGAAGAGATGGGGGTGTCCACTGGTGTAGCCTTGGAAACTACAGAGGGCAGGTTGTGGAGTAAAAGGGACTGTTTAAAAAACCCATCCAGGGGAATTCACCAGCTTATTATCAAGTACAGCATCTAGAAAATCAGATATTTTTATCGCTAATCTGTGCTTTGGGCATTTGAGAGGACAGAGGAGCTGCAGGGCTGCTGTCATTTATGGATGAGCTAATTCTTGCTGTGCTGAAATTAGCTGTTCAAGTAGTCCCGGCCTATCCCCAGCATGCAGGCAGAATTCCTGTTACGGGGCCAGCTGTGCAGATAGAAAATCTGGGAGCCCAGAATTAAATTTCTCCTTCTCAGACCCAAGAGGTTGGAGCAAGATCCTGTAAACAGCCTTCGCCACAAAGGGCAGCCTGCCCCTATTAAGTGTTTGATCTTTCCCTGGGTGCTCTGGCTTGGCAAGAAGGAAAGAAAGAAAAAAAAAAAAAGGGAAGATAGATCTGGTGATGCTGAGAAAACCTTGTTAGGGAGCTGAGGGTTCAGCCCAGTCACTGAGCCAGGAGTTTCATGGTCTGCGACTGTGCTAATGTGAGGGGGAGGAGGATGGAAACACCAGGAAGGGGTGTCAGGAGATGATGAGTTGGAGATGGTGGAGCCAGGTATCCCTCGCTGGGAGAAGGGTGGATGTGCCCCTTTGCTCCTTGATCTCTTCTTCTGAAAGCATAAACACATCCCTTTTTCCTTATGCTGCCTCCTGAGAGCTCTTCCTTTGACAATGGGAGGTTGGATGGTGCTTGTGGAAACACTTGAGGTTGCTTGACTGCACAGTGCCCATGGCATCAGGTATTTTAGAGTCATGGAATGACTCAGGTTGGAAGAGACCTTAAAGCCCATCCAGTCCCACCCCCTGCCATGGACAGGGACACCTCCCACTGTCCCAGGTTGCTCCAAGCCCTGTCCAACCAGGCCTTGCTGTGCCAGAGGGACTCAATCCCCAGGGCTGGTGGGGGACCCCCAGACCCTTGTGGGTGAGGGAGAGGCTGAGCCAGCACTGAGCAAACTCTTGTGGAATCATCCCCTCACTGCCCACCCTCGAGTGTTTACTCTGTGCATGTTTTAGTGCTCTTGGGGTCATTGCCACTGACCCAGGGACGAGTCTATCCAGCACTAATGTCAGGAGACTGACATCCATTAAAAATTAACCAACTCCCCTTTACCTACAGACTGTTCCTTGTCTCAGGCAGGATGAGAACAAGACGAGCAACAGGGACAAAAAATGTCAGAGTGATGTCCAGGGCCAAAATCAGGGCATGCACTCTCTAGGAAAAAGGAAAACTTTCAAAGAAGGTGGTTCTAAAAAAGCTTCTGTTTTAATGATGGGATTTTAAAAATTGCTGTTTTTTTAAACCATTACTTTTTTAAATCATTATTAATTCCTTTAATAATTTTTTTTTTTTTATTAAACATGCTTTTTCTGGAGAACAGTCTGGAAATGAGGGACAAAACCAATAAAGACCTGAGCAAGACACCTTAGTGTGGTGAAGCCCCAAAACTTGCAGTGCTGTGGAGATGAGTGGGCTCCCTCCTGCAGGATCTGGCTCTGATCCTGAATTCCCTGGGGGTCAGTTCCTGCCTCCAAGAGTTTGGGAAGCCTCACCTTGTGGATAACTCTGGCTCACCCATGTCCTTAGCCTGGCTTAGCCCTTTGAGGTGGCTCATTCCCTCTCTCCACCTTTTCCATAGGTTTCTAAGGCCCTTCTTTAGGATTTATAACTCCATAACCTCCTCCAGGTGCTGAGGAATCCCGTTTTCCAGCCTCCAGAGGTGCACCCCAAGAACAAACCCTTAATTCCTTGCCTCTTGCTCCGGTCTGTGGTGACCATTACCCTGTGTGAGCTCCCACACTGTGTGTTCCCAGCCCTCCCTCTCCTTTCCCTGCTTCCCCTGGTTTTAATGGGGAAAGGCTGAGGGGGAGGAAGGTTTCAGCAGGGCTGGGTTTGTAGAGTGCTCTCAATGGTCTGTAACGTGCAAGCAAATCTCAGCTATAATGTAAAGCGTAATAAGCAGTTTGCAGGCTATGAATCTGCAATTAAAACAGTTATAGTTAATTTAAATAGTAGAAAATGAGGTTGATTTAATGCTTATTGATTTGGTAATGGGCACTGGCTGCATGTGACCAACTGACTCTGGGTCACAGTGACTCATAAAACCACGATGTGTCTCTTTATGGTGGATTTCCCCCCCACACCCACCTTGCCAACCCATGGATCCCCCCTCCCTGAAACGAGACACATCCCATCATGACCCTAAGGTTGTTTAGAGAGGGCTGATGGCCATAAGAGGCTTCCCCTGACCCCCAGGGCTTTCCATCCAGCTCCCCCATTATGCTTTTGGTGGAAAGTCCTTCCTTGCATATCAATGGTGGCCAGGCAGCACCGAACGTCTCGCCAACAGCAGTGCTAAAAATGACCATGTTCAACATTAAAGCGGTGTGTTTTTAATTAAAATTGATTTTGGACTAAGTCTCTAACTAGTGTTTCTAATGGCTGCCATTTTTTTTCCTGATTGCAAAAAGAAAAAAGAAAAAAAAAAAAAAGAGCAACTCGAAGTTTAAAAATAAAGAACGAGGAGGGAGCAATGGGAGGTTGGGAAAGGGGGGAAGGAGTGAGGTCGGGATACATGAAGCAGCTGCCTTGGATTTCAAGTGTCAGAGCCTAAACAGGATAGAAAAGCTCTGCTTTGGTAACTCAGCCCCATTCTCTGCCCTTCCAAAAGTTTTTACATCCCTGAAGTGCCAGCAAACGGAAGAGATTTGTTTAACTACGGGAGCTGGAGTATCAAAACCACAGATCTCATGTTACAGCTTTATTTCTCTTTTTATTAATTAATTTTTGGCAGAGTCTTTATCAGGATTCTTTTAATTATCAGCCCTTGGTACAGCGTTAATCCTGTGAATACATCGAAGTTAATTCTTGGGTTATTATGTGTTGTAGCCTGCGGGAACCAAAGCTCAGTTGTAATTTGTTAATGAAAGTTGGGATTTCTCAAAGGTGCCTGTGGGTGTTGGATCCTCACTCACGGGTAATTTGGAGTTGGATTCTGCACCTCCATCATTAAGTGCAATTTTAATCCTGTTAAAATAAAGAAATGGGGGGGTTTTCTGACCCTCTCAGGTGAGCTCACCCCATGGTGCAAGGACAGCTTTGTGGGTGCTGGTGTTTGTTTTGAAATGTTACTCATCTAAATGAAGCAGAAAACCAGGAATTTCACGTGTGGCCAAACGTATCTGAATGTCCATCCTTGTTCCTTGGGCTACCCAGGGTTTCCTGGGGAGGCAGGAGGGAAATCCCCAAACTCTAGGACGAGGTGGCAAAGAGCTGTTGAAGCAAACACAGCTTTCCTCCTAGTTTTAAGCTTTAATTTTTTTGTGCCCATCGACTCTGAACTTGAGACCGAGGATTTCTCTGCAGTTCTGTACTGCAAATATTTGGCTAATTACTAAAACATGAATAAACCCAAACAGAGCCTGATGCTGAAAATCTGCTGCACTGGGCTTGAGCCTCCCCCTGGTCGTACTCCGGAGATCTTCAGCCACTAATTCCCTATTAAGAAGATTCCCCAAAGAATCAAGGCACGCTGTTGTTTTCCTCCAAGTGGAAATGCACTCTTCCATGGTACAGCCCTCACCCAGCTGATGACTTTCCTAAAATCCCTCATGGCTGTAGTTTGCCAGCAATTGCTGCATTTGGGGAACTCTCCGTTTTATCGTGTCCCTTAAGCAGCACCAGCAGCATCTTATTGCCCCCACAGTGGCTCTGCCAACTGCTGAGCAGGGACTGGGGATGAGATGAGATGGATAAAACCTCCTGGGGGAAGGGAGGGAATGATGCTCCGGGTGATTTTCTTCACCACTACCAAGTAAATTCGGGCTATAATTTAGTTTAAGTCGCTGCGGGTTTGTGCCGGGTTCAAGTCAGTTTAAACTGCACTTAATTCCCAGCTCGTTTTCCTTCAACTAAATCCCGTGCCTGGGTGGAAAGAGTTAATTTTTGAGCTTGTTCAGAGGGAGAAGGGGGGAAATGTGCCATACTGCAAAGTGGGATAAAGCAGAAAAGATGCAGATGGGTCGGTCTTGCAGGAGGCATTCTGGAGCCAGGCCAGCTGCATTTTCCACATGCCGTAGGAGTTAGTCTTCGGACAGATGGGACTCTGGGGTCACCCGAGAAAACTCCAGTGAAAAGGTTACCTTGTAGGAGCATTAGACACACTTCTCACCAGAGCACAGGGGTCAGGCACACTCTACTGTACAGCCACCGTGCCAGAGAAAACAAACAGCCCCAGCCTGCACAATGTCAGGGGCTGTGGGAAGGACTTTAAAAAAATAATTAAAGGCCCCTGGAAGGCTTTCCTGGACATAGAGAGGCTGGAGGGATCCGAAGTTTCTCGCTGCCTCCTGTTAAGGGGGATTATAAGGCTCCCTGTGTTCTTGGTCTTCACAAAACGAGCTGCAGTGGGGAAAGTTTTGGGGACCCTTTGGAGTTGAATTTCTCTCTGAGTGTGGGGAAAACAGGCTGAGCGTTGTGTTTGGGCGCAGCCTCCTCTCTGAGCTTGGATCTGGAGTACTGAGAAAGTCTGGAGGTTTCAGTGCTGGTTCTGCTTCAGATTCCAGCTGGAGGGGTTTGGGAACGTGGCTCTGGCACCCAGTGCCAGCTTTTGGAAAGTCAAACAGATGTTTCCTCATTTAACTCAGCATGGCTTGTCGGTCATCCCAAGAGGGAAATTAAAATGGGCTCGGGACAAGCAGGGCTCTGTTTGCTGCAGCCCCTGAAAAGGGAGATGAAAAGCTTGATTTTATTATATTTTTTTGCCCCCACATTGTGGCCTTGGCATCTGTATTTATTTACTCATTTTATTTTTAGATGGAGTGAGTCATCTCTTTGGGGCAGGGGGCAGAAAATCCCTCTCCCCCTCAAAGCACATTTTGTTGTTTTATATTAATTTTGCCAGCAGAATTCAGCGTGGTTTAAGCTGGTTCAGGCAGAGTAAATGTGGATAATAAGTGTATTTGTAGCAATTTGTGGGGTTTGTTCTCTTCCATCCGGTAATCTCGGAGCAATTCATAGATGCTCTTTTAGAAAAACCTGATGGAGGAGGATCCATCATTATCCCCATTTTTCAGCTGGGGAAACTGAGGCAGCTGTGGGCATGAGAAGTTTGCTCTCAGAGGTTTGCAGCAAGATGGCCAGAAAGCGAAGATATTCCTGAAATTCTCGTTCTCTTGAGGCAAAACACCTCTGGGATATTTACTGACCTTGACTACACCAAAATCTCCTGGCCTAAATCTCATTAAAGAGCAGAAAGAACTCTGGTTGTCTGTAGGCTTTGGGCTCAGGCCTCGGTTATGAGGTTAAAAAGCAGCAAGACTCTGGTTTCCTTAACCTTTGTGCTGCTTAATTTTGCTCTGGATTAATAGGTTGTTCTGGTCTATTAGCAGCAGGGCTCATTCGCTCTTGCCTCATTTTCCTTGGAATAATAAGACCAAAAAATTATGCCTTGGTAGAAGAGAGGGGGGCAAATAAAAGAAGCCAGGATTCCATCCTCGGATAAAAGCCCACGGACTGGGCTGGACCTTGAGGGATGTTCAGCGTTTATTTGGGCTAGAAAAAAAAAAAAACCAATCCCAGCACCGAGAAGCACAAAGAGGGATTTTCCTCTTCCCTTTTGTTGCAGGAAGAGGGGGACGGGAACGCGGAGCTCCGTACCCTCCTTTCCCGGGGCTGTGTCATGGCTTTCTCAGGCTCGGGCTTTCGGGGGCTCTTTGTGAAAGGCGAGCTGTCGCCTTTCCTTCCTCCCCGGGATGAATCCCCCCTCGCCTTCGGGCCCATAACCCAGCGGGCAGGGTCATGGCTGGTTTAGATGGGGCTCGCTCTCCCCGCGCGGAGCAGCCGAGGGATGTCTGCGTTTGGGGGGAAAGAATGTGTGTTAAAAGGACTAATGGTCCCACTGTCCATCAGGCCGGGCAGCCCTCGAGGTCATCCGCCGGTCAAAACCAAATCATTGCAGCCTGTTCCCGCACGGAGTTCACTGCCTCGTGGTACCCTGCGACAGCGAGGCTCTAATTAGGATTTTTAAGAGGATGCGGCTGAGAGGGATGTTTTCTCCTTAGCAACTGTGTTTGCAGCGAGGGCTGAAGCGCACTCAGGGTTCAGCTTTGCCTCAGAAAGAAAGCAAATTAAATCTCCCCGGACTCCGCGCTGATGGATAGACAGCGGCGGGATGGATCCCGACCCCGGCGCGGACACGGGGGGAGTTGGGGAAGGCTGGCACTTGTGTGCGTGGAGGGAGAGGAGTATTTCTGTGCCAGAGTGTTTATATGGGAAGAGAGGCTTCGCCCTGTGTAAACACAGCGCAACTGCTCCGCTGTCAGATGGCGGAGAAATCCGATCCCGGATTTGGGGAGGGAGATGGATTTGGGGGCTGCTCGGCTTGTAATTGGGGAAAAATGGTGCTTTCTGCCTCCTGGGAGGTGCTGGCGTGGGGTTTGCTGTGTGGGCTTCGTTGCCCTCTGCCGACAGCGGCAGGGCTGGAGCAGGTGGTGGAGCTGGAGCTGGGAGCACAGGCAGGATACTGGGCTCATCCTCTGGGGTGGAGATGCTCAAAATCATCCCCGGGTCTGCAGCCAGATTCTGCAAATGGCAGCAATTCCTGCAGCATTCCGAATTCCTGCAGCCAGACTGTTCGGGACATTTAAAATCCTGGCTCTGCTTAGAAGTGTTTGTGTTTTAAAATTATCCCTAATGAAGTCTAGTTTAAATTAACCAAACTGCAGGGAGAGAGAGAGAGATCTCATGTTCTTCCGACTTCAATCTCAAGTTCTCAGTGTGAATTATTTTTCCCTGGACATGGAAGAGAGTTGGACCTGAGGGGCTCATTATGTTCTTTTGCTACTTCATCAAAATCAGAGGAAACACATCCCTGCCCAGACCCTCCCACCACGGGCCTGCCTGGACAGTCCCAGTCCGGGGAGGGATGGGATCCAGTCCACTTAAAACTGCATGATGGAAAGGCCATTCCCACCAGGATGTGTAGGATCGGGTCCATCCTGGCCCTGCCCAGTGGAAAAGGTGTTGACTGGAGGAACTGGAAGATGCCCAAAATAAAAGCTAAATATAACACTCAAGCTCTGAGTGTCTCTTCCAAGATTTTTCTCTTAGGGGTCAAACCCTCCCTTTCCTGCTCTGTTCTAAATCAGGTCATTCTTTTTCTCTATTCTTAAACATTTCCTTAAAAAAACCCTCCTGCCTTTCCACCTTATCTTTATGGCATTGCTGCTTTATTCCTTACATTGTTTCCCAGATAAGCCCATGTGCCAGAGATTGGGAACATTTTCCATCCTTCAGCCAGGTCTTTTTAAGTCTGTTAATTACACAGGGACACCCTTTGGCATCAGAGACATAGAGTAAACTGTGAGTTCATTGCTGTGTTCAATTGAATCCTTAAAATTTATGCTTAATTACAAGATGGATTAGAATATAGCACAACCTCTCCTTGTAAAAGGCGTTGCATTAGTTATGATTAAAATTGAATGACTGACTATGCTGGAATTACATAGAAGAAAGCCCCAGAGTGGTGATGCTTGATCTCTTCTTGTGCCTTATGTGTATTCCCCTGGTACCTTATGAACTCTTAAAACATCCTTACAAAGCACTATATAAATAGGAATTGTCCATAAAAATTCTGTGAATTTGGCAATTCCTGTGTCCTGTTATCCATGTCGTGCAGAGTCCAAAGCCAGAGGGAGATTCCCAGGCCTGCTCCAGGTTGTGAAGACCTTGAGCATCAGACCTGCATCCATCAGGGTGGCCTCAGTTACCTGCTCTTCTCCCTGCTGTGAAATTTGAACCATAAGGCATTCCCTGCTTCCTATTCTGCTTTCCAAGTGAGCTGTGCTGATTGTTCCTCCCTTGTATTTTTAATATCAGCCCTCTCTCTTCTCGTGGAATCACAGGACAGGCCACTGGAAGTGGATGTGGACTTTTTGTCCTCTTTGGGACTCAGAAGTGCTGGGTCCTCAGGAATTCTTATACCTTCAGGAGCTGGGACTTTGAAGGTAGCAGGAGTCAAATGTGTGAGCTGGACTCACTGCTCCTCTTCTCCAACTGCCTGGGGAACTTCTCAGAGATGGAGTAAGACATTGATCCAAAGGGACCTCTGAAGCTCTCCCTGCTGTGAAGGACAGGGAGGAAGAGGACAGTCCCAGTTCTTTCTCTCAGCCAGGTGAAGGAATTCCCATGTTTTGTGTTCAAGACTCTTCATCAGCATCAGATTTTGAGATCTGATGGTGAGGATGGAGCTTTCCTGAACAATGCAGCCTTTTGGGGATTCCCTTCACGGAATGTCTCCACTTTATCTTGGTCCATAGCTATCCAGGATGACCTTTCCCGTGCTATTTGGATTTTTCAGCTGCATTTCAGACTGTGTTCTGCCACCTCTTGTCACCTGTGAGCCCCAGAACATCCTGTCACCCTGTCAGCAGTTTTCTGACCTTCTAGTCTTGATTTGAAAATGATGAATTGTCAGAGGCCAACCAATGCTGTCCATTCAGGGTTCCACTTTATCTTCAAAAGTCTCCAATATTAAATTGGCACCATGCTATTTTGGGAAGTGCACAGGAATATTGGGCAACTAAAAAAAATGTTTAATCAGCTGTTCGACAAAACATTGTTGAAAACATTCATTTGGACCCTACAGTAATGACTCAGTGAGGGATAGGAAGCTTCAGGGCTCCCTCACAGTGAGCTGTGTGTGCTATTTTCCTGTGGTTTAAAATGAGATTAATAGTTAAAATTGCTAGTTTCTGTTTGAACTCAGCTGGTGAGTTCAAGACAAGAGTAGAACACGTTTTGCCTGAGTTTGTTCATTGATTAAACCAGATGACAACATTCAGTGCCCCTCTTCCTACTCTCCCTTTTCCCAGGAGCAACTTCTGAGCTTTTCTGCTGTGTTTTGGTGTGCTCTGGCAGGAGCTGCTAAATGTAAGGAGAAATTCCCAACTAAAGAGACTCTGCTGTGGAAAACTGTCTTGGCTCTGAGGCCTCGCCCAACTCTTCCTGGCCCTTTTGTTAAAAAGTCAATATATTTGTTATATTTCTGCAGTGCTGCAGGTTCTGTGGCTCCTAGTTTTCCTTCTGCTCTATCCCTGCATCCCTCACTCCATGTGCCACCTCTGTGGTATCCCTTTTTCCAGGGTCTACTACAGTATTTTTGGCACTGTTGGATCACATTTGTGTGGAGTTGTCCCACAAACACCTCCTCTGAGCAGAATGGATGCTCCTCTCCTCATCCCTACGGATCAGGCTCAGGAGGAGTCATCAAAGCAATTGGTTCTTGGTCTCAACTGAGTCATTTGAAGCAAATGGCTTTGCCTCGCTTTCTCTCTCTCCAAAACGGGATTAATGCCATTAAACCTCATATAAAGACCCTCAAAGCCTCTGCATAAAAGCCCCACACAAGAGCAAACACTGTGTAATCCCTGGGTTGCAGCTTTGGCTGCTCCAACGGACTGGCGGCGGGGATCCATTTTTCTCGAGAACATCAACCTGTCATTCCTCGCCCATTTGGCAAATCCTGGAAGTTGTCCTGCTCCAGAGAAACACAAGCAGCTTTGCTTAAAAACGTCGCCTCTTGCCACCCATTTCAGGAGGAGAATTTGTAATGAGCTTCCAGCGAGGCTCCAGTCTCGCCCTCCCTTGTCAGCTGCAGGTTCCACTAATTAAAAAAATGAGGGAAGTTGCTTCCCCGATGGTGGAGGTGGCTCTGTTATTCTTCCTCGAGCGCTTGTTCCTCTCCTCACATGGTGGTTATTATACATGTGGTATATCTTCCCCTCTGTCAGTCCATTTACCTGTCTCTTCTTGTCTTCGGTGACAGATCTGTGTTGTCAAGTGTGTCCTCGTGCTCCCTCCAGTTCCGAGTCTGACGTCCACTAGTCCATTCAATTAGGCTGAATTGGGAGGATAATTTACTGACCCCTCTCTCTCCTTAGCAGGTAAACTAGAAAATCATATACATGCATCTCCCGCACTCGCTGACCTTGGAAGGCAAATTTAAGAGGATTTATTGTTGTCAGCTGCAGGCAAATATTGAAAACGTTACATTTTGTTGGAGGGGGTTGCCAGGATGTTTGTGCCTGTGCGTTGTTTAATAACATTTCACTTAACTCACTATGATTAATTCAATTGATATTAATTACGTTGCAATATCAGAGCAGGGACCGTAATACTTTTTCATAGGGGTTTTCACCAATGAATCATTTTACATGTGGCATTTGCTAATGGGCCCTTTTTAAAAACATTAAGCACTAGTTAGAATGGGAATGGGATGTGTGCTGGAGCCGTGTCCCAGCTCTCTGTGCTGCAGTGACCTGCTGGCACACACGGGCTCCACTTTTAATTTTTTAGGCAACGATTGTCTAAATCTCCAGATCCATCACTTTATTGGAATGGTGTAAAAACCCAGCAGATCTAATTTCCTTTCTTTGACTCTCTTTATTAGGGGATTGGTTCTATCTCGTGTCCCCGCAGACTGATATTTTATTAGCTGTTAACAATGATCTGATAGAGGAAAAGAAGTTCACGTTTCGCGAGGTTATTTATTTGTGTGTGTTTGTTCCTGGGCGAGGGTTGTTCTCCCCCCCTTCTCTCCCTGCTTTGGACATTTCCAGCTGAGAAGCCTCGTCGGGAAATGTCGCCACTGCCACCTGCTTGTGGAGTCGGGATTGACACGCGCCCGGCGGGCGGGATGCGGGATGCGGGATGTGGGATGTGGGATGCCGGGATGTGGGTTGCAAGATGTTGGATGTGAGGTGCAGGATGTGGGATGAGGGGTGCGGGGATGAAGGGTGCGGGCTGTGGGGTGCGGGATATAGGATGCTGGATGTGGGATGTTGGGTGCGGGATGTAGGATGCAGGATATGGGATGTTGGATATGGGGTGTGGGATGCTAGATGCAAGGTATGGGATGCAGGAAATGGGGTGCAGGATGGATATGGGATGCTGGATGAGGGGTGCGGGGTGCAGGATGGATGTAGGGTGCCTGATGTGAGATGCTGGATGCAGGACATGGGGTGCTGGATGTGGGATGCAGGATACGGGGTGCAGGATGCTGTATATGGGATGCAGAATGAAGGCTCCTGGATCCCCCTTGGGACCGGGGTGTGCGCTCCACAACCTCCCCCCCAGCCCATCTCTTAACTGGGGGACACACCATATTTTATTTTTACCAGACATTTAAAAACCCCTCTAGGATGCAGATTTATAAATACCTGCCCAATTACCATGTTAATTTTATTCCTCACTCCCCCAACCCACCTACTATTCCCCTACTACCGCGGCAGACTGTAATTTTTTATTATTAGTCAGATCCTCAACGTCGTGGTTTGATGGATCCATCCACCTCCATCCATCACCTCGCTCCCAGATAGCTCGTTCCTTGTTCGCGTTGACGTCAATGGGAATTTTGCCATTGACTTAAATGGGAGCGGGATCAAGCCTGGGATGATTCAGTGACGGGATGACAAACCAGGGAGGTGTGGGGAAGGAGAGGCCGTAAACACGGGCGGGAGATGACACGGAGCCTTGGCAATGGCCCATGCACAGCGCGCTTGAACTTTGGCAAAATTTATGATACCATTGTATAAAATAAATGACTCATCATAGGAAAGGAAAATAGTCTCGGGGGGATTCGCTTCTTGTGGGCACCGCAGCAAAAGTAGGTTTGAAGAATAGTGATGAATGGATGGGTTTTACTCTTTGGGAAGGAAAAAAAATAATAAAATCCGCAGGAAAAAGAGGGAAGAAATGTGCAAAAAGCCTTTTTTTTTTGGCGATGGAAACCCTCCCCAGAAATGCCTCTCGCTTGGCTTATTTATAACGCCACAGTTTTCCCAGTTAACAGTTTAAATGAAGGGGCCGTTTCTTAAATGCTTTATTCATATTATACAGCGATTACCAGCTATAGCCATATTCCTTAATAACCTGTTATAAAGCATGTTATAAAATCCATTAGTGATGATGCCGGGGAAAGCTGTTAGGAAACATAATGCACCGTAATCAGGGCTCTGCAAAAGTGACAGAAATGTTTGTCGTTTCATGCCGGGGTTTATATAAGAGCTAAATAATTTATTTTGTGATCAAGGCATTTTGGGTTCATTTTTTTTTTTTCGCTTTTTGGTTTCCCGGAGTGTTTTTGAAATGTCCCTTTTTAACATGAAAAATAAACCCATTTCAGCTGCTTAAATATTCTGGGTTTGATTAAAATAAACACTTTTTCCCCCCTGCCTCTCACATAGGATCATTTAGGAATAAATACATAAATAAATAATACTTATAAAAACTTCCCCCCCCCCAACTTAAAAAATTTTGCAGAAGGGAATTTTTGAGTAAGATCTTCCTGTTGCAAAACTGAGCTGTTTTTCAGGGAGCTGAAATATCCTCGTGGTTCAGATTCCCAGTGTTTTTGGAAGTAGGAGCAGAGATGGGTTTAAATGGTTTCTTTTCTATTTAATACCTGGTTTTGCAGCACAAACACCCTGTTTCCTTCTCATTTCAATGTCTCCATAATGTGTCTCCAGCAGCATTTACTGTTTTATTGGGAAGCAGGGAATTTGCTGGAGGTGATAGAAGGAAGCAGCACCCACTTCACGCGCTAATAAAATCCTCCTGCTTCATTATCTGTTAGGAATTAAGAGCTAAAAATCCAGGAATACACCTGGAGCAAGGGGAGTCTGGAGAGCTGTACCCCAGTTCCTTGTCCTGGTGGGATAAAGGAGTCTTCCCACCATGGGGAAAGGGGAGTTGGATCTGAGACACGGCAGTGAACGGGCTCAGCACTGAGGATATTGGTGGGAAATTGGGAAAAATCCGCTGTTTGCAAGATTTCTTTGTGGTTATGTGGGAGCTGGAATAGGGCTGGGGAAATATTCTGGAATTAAGCAAATATTACCAGAAAGAGGGAGTTAACAGTGCAGGGTTTGGTGTGCAGAAACCCCAGGAATGAAAGGCAGGATTAAAAACCTTACGTGCAGAAAGGTCCATCTAAAGCAGCCCAATTGAAGGTGGTTTTAAGAGCTTTTTTATTATATTTTCTTCCCTTCTGCTGTCGGAGCAGCTCTTGCAGCCTGGGTTGGACACTGTTTTTTGGGAGGTTTGTGGGAAGAAGGGGACAGGTTTTATCTGTGGAAAACGAGCTCCAGATTTGTAAAATAGTGCGGGATTGTACGAAGGGAATATCCCCGTGTCCCCGCATCATTTCACAGTGTGCAGATGCAGATCAGCTTTTATTGTGTGTGCAAATCTGAGGGTCACTCGGAAGCAGGGTTTCAAATAATATCCATGGCAAATTTAAGGCATTAATGGGGTTTGTGAGGGCAGGAGAGGGTTTGGAGCAAGGACCAGGGAGCTCCGGAGCTCTGGGCACGCCATGTGTGTGTGTGGTTCGTGTGGGTTTGTGTGTGTTCCTGTGTGTCTTGTCATCTTATCATCTCAGTCATTGTTTTTTAAATCTATTTTAGACATTTTGGACCCAGTTGTGCTGGTTTTGTAGCATAAATATAAATCTGAAGCCACGCTGGTGAAGTAAATAACGATATTCTTGCTCTGGTCTTGTTTTTAAGTGGGGGAAAAGGGCTTCAATGCTCTGCACAACAGTTTTTTAAAAATTTAAATTTTGGGGTATTTATGTGATACAATTTCTGGGACAAATCAGCCCTTTAGACAAGGCTGTGATGCTGCCTGGGAGGTGCAGGAGCGCTGGGTACCAGGTACTTGAGGCTAATGATGTGCTGGAGATTGAGGGCAGCCACAAGGTCCTTTTACATGAAAGCATAAAGGTGCTTTATAGTAGTTGAAAATCAAGGGGTTTTTTTGTGGGGAACAGCTAAGCTAATGACCTCGAATCATGTCATGCAAAGAAATCAGAAAATCTCTTTAATTTTCATCCTCCCATCCCACTGAACCTCAATCCTGGGTTGTTCTTCCTTCCTTTATCAGATGCCTGTTCAGCCTTCCCTTGTCGCTCCCTTCAGTGGGATTTATAACAAAAAAAAGAAATAAAATAAGCCCTGTCCTCCCCTTGGGGCGTTCAGGGATGAAGCTGTGGGGAGTTTTGTGCTCTAACTTTTTCTCTTGCATTTGGCAAGTGACAACTTTTTGTCCTGCAGTACCAATAAAGCACAAAAACGTCTGAGAACTCCAGGGAATGTGCTCTGCTTTGGTGCCCAGCATTACAGGAAAACACTCTACCCTCAAGTTTTCCTACTGCAGCATCTGGCTGGAGGGAGTTGGGAATGGAGCTTTTGGGATAAAGCTGTGTTTGGGAGCACTGTGGATTTGGGATTGAGAGGACCCACCACTGAGTTCGGCTTTGCTGGGCCATGGGAGCAAAGACAGGATTCAATCTCAACCTAAATTTTTCCAGCTTGAGTTGGACTTTCTCTGTTTCCTCTCCCATCCCTTCTCCCCCAGCTGCCAGGTCTCTCATCCTCACCCACCCATCCCCATCCCGACGTATCCTCCTTGTTTTGGGAGCTTTGCACATCCTGGAGATGTGGAGACAGTCCCAGTGCCTCGTCTTGTCTGCTGCCAGAGAAACAAAGGAGCTGCAGCTCGCACAGTTATTTAAAAGGAGCTGTAATATGTTACTGTTATGGGTCATTGCGGGGTTTTTTTTATACTGATATTACCATTATTATCCTCTCCAGCCGTAAAAATTGATTGGTGGGATGAGCAGCCTGCGAATCTCTGCCATCCTGGCTGGGGGACTGAATCACTCCATCCAGGTGGAGCAGAGGAGGGATGGAGACAGAGCCTGTCCCTGCTCTCCCCACCCTCCCTGAGGATCCCCTCCACATATCCATACGTTGTTCACATCGGTGGCTGCCTCATGCAGGACCTACTGCTGAGGTTCCACACGGATGAAGCTCTTGGAAAGGCACCAGGAAATTGTTCTGGGATGATGCTGTTTAAGAGTGAGGCTATCTGGGGCAGACCCTGTGCTTGGTGGCTCGTGTGTGCAAGAAACTGAGGCTGAAAGTGAATTTTGGGAGGTAAAGGGGAGGGTGTGGGTGAGCAGAACCAGCCATTGCTGTCTTAAAATAAGGAATAAACACGTGGGATGCAGTGATGCTCAGGAGTTGGGCTTTTTATTTTTAACCCCACAATTCCAGCTGCTTTTCCAAGGTGACAGCACTATTATTTTGTAAAAAAAAAAAACAAAAAAGGAGGCTCAACTTCAAGTGAACTGAATTAAACAAGCTCAAAAGGCACACACAGAGCTGGCAAAGCATGCAGGATCCTGGCTTGTATTTTGTTGGACCAGAGCTGATCCCAGAGCGGTGATAAAACTCCAGATTCCTGCCTGGAGTCCTTGTGTGCTGCTGCTCAACCCCAGTGGCATCGTACCATGTCTGGAAACGTTATTCTGGCCTGTTCTCCAATTACTTCGGTGGAGTTAAGCCAGTTTACACCAGCTGATGAGCTGCCCTCCTCTGTGTATAATTATTCATCGAGTGAGATCCAGGAAAGTTTAGATTAAGGCCATGGGTACATGAATGGGTCAACACGAGGCATTTCAGCCTGTCCTGCTTTTTAAAAGCTGCATCCACATAATGCAGGCCCTTGAAAGCAATTTAACCCCGATAGTGACAAATTTAAACCCTTGAGGAATTAGGGCTGAATTTGTCACGTTTTTCCAGCGCTTGCTTTTCAAGGCGCAGCCTGCTCGTTTCTCACGGCCGGGCACGCAGCTGCCAAGCTCAGCTTCCCACCAGGATTGTGCCTGGAGCTGCACGTGGCTGGAGCCAGAGTGAAAGGGATAATGGGCACAGGCTGGTCCTTGAGTGTGGAGGACAGACTTTGTAGCAAGTCATAACGTGGTCTGGATGGGGTTTGGATGGTTTCTTGTCTGTTTAATTCCTTGCCTGGATGTTACCTGGCTCAGATGATCCCTTGTTTGGATGGTCCCTTGTTTGGATGTTCCCTTGCCTGGATGATCCCTTGTCTGTTTGGTCCCTCATTTGGAAAATCCCTTATTTGTGTGGTCCCTTGCCTGGATGGTCCCTTGTGTGGAAGGTCCTTTATTTGTGTGGTTCCCTGTTTGGACGTTCTCTTGTCTGTTTGGTCCCTTATTTGGATGGCCCCTTGTTTGGATGTTCCCTTGCCTGGATGTTCTCCTTCCAGACAAGCTCTGTCCCTCCAGTTTGGAGGATGCTCCTGCCCAGACCTTCCCCCTTGGTGAGACCAAGCCCAGGCTCTTGTGCCACCAAAGCTCATCCCAGATCTCTTCTACATGACCTCAGCCTCACTGGGCTTCTGTTTGCTTCTCCACCAAGTAGAGGAGACACACATTCCTCCTTCTGCCTTGTGCTTTATCCAACCATTTGTGGGGATTCTCCACCTCCCCTGCTCTGCTGGTGGCTGCTCTAAATCCCTGATGGTGATGTTAATCTATAGGGATTTTTTTTTTTTCTAGCATCTTGGCCGTGCTCACTTTTCTTTCTTTCTAACCCTAATTCTTGCAATACATGTAAAAGCATCGCCCACACAAAAACCTTTCCCGATCTTCATTGCAGTGACCATCACTCAGCCTTAAAAAATCAAAGGCAATTTTACCCATCCAAACCCGAGCTTGAGTCTTACAAGGGGATTTCAAATTCCACACACCTCTAAGGGTGTTGAGGGCAACAAATTAATTATTTTCAGGATTGGCTTTTAATTGTTTTAACTTGTCAAATTAGTCAAAATGACATCAGAATATACAGCAATCATGCTTCCAAGGGCATGTGAGATATGCAAAACCTGCTTATTATGTAATGAGGTCTGCACTGATTTGAAAAATACCCCGTGCCAGAACCTTCACACGTTCCCCTGCTTTGCAAAAATAAATAAAATAAACGGGGAAAACCTCAGGGAGAAATTTCTGACAGTCCCTGAGTGCTGCAGGGAGACGCCGGCTAGTTGGGAAATATCACCGTGTCAACCTGATTTCATTTATACAATTTATTTTATTGAGAAATATTGGCTAAAATAAATTTCCAAAACAAATGTTATGACTTCCCATCCTCGCCGAGTGAGGTGCCTGGATTTCTCATCAGCTGAGAGCGTGTAGATCCCGCCGAAAGTGAGATGTATTTGCCGGCAGAGCGGGTGAGGGGGAGCGAGGAGAAGGGATTTGAGAGCGTTAAAATAACACTGGGTCAGTTCTTTGAGGCTCGTGCGGTGTCTGATCACAGCGTTATTATTAATATCACCACCAAGGGCCATAATGTCGAGTGCTGAGATGGAAAGTGCTGCCGTGCCGGCGCGGGGGGACGCCGGAGATAAATTTCCATTTGGAGGAATCGCTTTGTTTTTCTATCCTTCTCCCAGCCTGAGTCTGTGTTCAGAGCCAGCACTAAGCAGGGGCCACCCCAGAATGAAGGGACGTGGTGGCTCCTGCTGCCCTGGGAGTTTGTTCCTTGTCTGGATGGGCCCACGTGTGGATGGTCCCTTATTTTGATGGTCTCTTGTCTGGATATTCCTATATCTGGATGGTCTCATGTGTGGATGGTCCTTTATTTTGATGGTCTCTTGTCTGGATATTGCCATGTCTGGATGATCTCTTATTTAGATGATTCCTTGTTTGAGTGTTCCCATCTTTGGATGGTTCCTTGTCTGGATGTTCCCATTTCTGGATGGTCCCTTGTCTGGATGATCCCTTATTTAGATGATTCCTTGTTTGAGTGTTCCCATCTTTGGATGGTACCCTGTCTGGATGTTCCCATTTCTGGATGGTCCCTTGTCTGGATGATCCCTTATTTAGATGGTCCCTTGTCTGAATGGTCCCTTATCCCTTCCTGGAGACGACCTGACTCCAGCCACCAACTTCTGGGCATCTTCCTCTGGGTTTCTGCAGGAGCTGTTGAGATTCTCCAGGCAGCCAAGCCTTTGGAGCTGGATTCTGCTGGAAAATGGGTGTTTTCTAATCCTGAGAAATCCTCAGCTCCTTCAGCAGGGACTTTCAGAGGGTCCCACTATGGGGAGTTTGGACTTACACTCATTTTATAAAGCATTTGAGCATTGCTTTTTTTAAATGACTCAAAAAAAAATCTGGGAAGCATTTGAGGTAATTTCTTATTCATTTTTTTTCTCTAAAATTCTCTGTGCCTTTTCTTTGCTTCGTTAAACTCTATGTGGGAAATCAGGTTTGCTTCAAATCAGAAACACAAATATTTTCATCCCATTGTAGCCATTGAGATGTTTGAAAAAAGGCAGTGGGCATGTTCCCTCGTGGACACTTGGGATCTGAGAGGGAGGAGTGATAATCCTTGTTAGGAATTTAAAGCTTGTTTCATGTTTCACCTTAAAAAAACCCAGAACGTGTCACTATCTCAATGTTCCTTTTTATAGGCAGATCCGAACAGGCTGTAAAGGAAATAATTATGTGCTTAAACTCTGTGCATGAAATTAGATGGGAATTTGTCAGTACTTTAAATTTCTCGGAGCATCAGGGCTTAAAAGTAGCTTAAAAAAAGCTGCTGCTGGTACAAAGTTCTCCAAACCCCCCGAAACTGGTGGATGGTGGGAGAGTCTCAGGGGTCAGGGGGTGTTGGGGATCAAGGGGTGCTGGTGTAGGTTGGAATATGATCCAAATAATTCCAAGGAGCATTTTGGGCAGGTGTAGGTGGGATGGTCTCGAAGAGTCTGATCCATGGAAGTGAATTTACCCTGTGGAAAATAAGCAATGGCAGGAGAAAATCCCATTTTTCCCTGGAGTAAATCATGATGTGGTGAAGAACAGGAGCCCCTGTTGCACCAGTCAAACCCAGAGAAACGTGAAGACATAAAATAATTAAGAAGGGAAAAAAAAAAAAAAAGGAAGAAGAAGAAAGATTTAACGTAGGCAAACCAACCTGAAAACTTGATTGATTAATTAATTACAACCAGTGGACTAAATTCTGCTCTCAATTAACACGTGCAGCCCCATTGAAATTAATGGGGTTGCACATGTGCGTGGGCAGAAATTGGTGCGATAGGTTTATTACCAGTAAATGGCAATTAATAATGGTCCTCTTTTTATATTTTCTATTATGGCCTATTAATATTTCCAGCCCTTGGAATTGCACCACTACCACGACAGCAGTTATGAATTAGGAGCTGGGGAACCCCCAATTTTTATTTTTTTTTCTCCCTGAAAGAAGTTTCTGTTACCAAAAGTTTGCCTTGTGTTATTTTTATAGCCGAGTGAGAGAGAATTTACAGGGAGCTGAAATCATTGAAGCTAATTAGCTGAATGGCCCTATTATTTATCCAGGGACACGTAGTACAATAATTGCTATTGCAGGTTTGAAGCATCTCAGGGATATTAATTCCAGAGCTTTCATGTCATCTCAGTACAGTAAAACTTCCTAATGGCACCCTGAAGGTGCATAATCTCATTTTAAAACTACTTTTTCTTCTTTTTTTCTGAGGGAACTGGCAGAATCTCCTTCCATAAAAGCTGAAAAAGGGGAAGAACTCATAATATTTTCCTCATAAGAAAGCAGTTATATTTTCTTATTATTTTTTCCACTCTCTGACCTTTCTTGCTTCCCAGTGATGGGTCTGCTGGAGCACTCCATCAAAAGTTTCCCTGAACTTTGATCTTCTCCTGCTGCTGGTGACACTGTTTTGGCAACACCCTGGGGATTGGGATGGTTGGTGGGCTCCTGTCCCTTCTGGGGGGCTCCTTCAGGAAGCAGAGGAGGGATGGACAGAGGACTGATGTCCTCATGGAAAGGACCTTCCACGGTGCAGGTTTGTCTTGTGTGTGACACTTCTGCCCGAGCTCCTGTCCCAGTCCAGGTTCTCCCACCTGGGTTTGCACCTTTGTGTCTGAAAAGCCCTTTTCACTCAGTGGAGCTAAAGTGAAGCATCCAGGAGAGGGGAAAGTCAAGATGAAACCCAAATTTTTCCAATCAGATGGTTCAGATTCATCCCCCCCAAACTTTGTTCTGTCAGACAGGAGTCTGGGGGAAGATTTTGGGACAGAGGGGGACATCCCAAGTAAAGATTTGCACCTGGGAGAGGCATTTTTTTTCCTAAGAGAGATATCTCATGTGGGTATCAAAAGTTAAATGAGGTGAGCCCAGGCTTAGACAGCCCAGAACTGACCCTCCCCAGCAGCTGCAAGGAGAGGTCCTGTCCCAGAGTCCTTCCTGGAGGCTGCTCAGACTCTCACAAAGGTGCTTTATCCATGAAGTGAATTGTTGTGGAACCTGTTTTGGAGTGAGGTACCTTCGGGAATCCTCAGGGATACCGAGGTGTGGATGCCTGGGAGATGTTCAGGTCACTGAGCCTCCAGCTCAGGGCTGGACACAGAGTGCAAAGAAGTATTTTCAACCAGCCAGGGTTTGTGACAGAATCGTTGATGGGCCTTTAATTAGAACCATGTGAACGGCGCTGCTTTCACTTTAATTTAGCTTGATTTAAATGACACTCGTGGGCCAGATGAACCAAAGTCACTGGAGCTACACCAATTTACACCAGCTGAGGATTTGGCAGTAAAAGGGGGGGAAGAAGGTGATTCCCTGTACTTTGTTTTAACCCAACAATCTTTACAGCCATCCATTAAGAAGCTCCACCAGGCATTTCTCCTTCTGCAGGAGAGGTTTCAGCGGAAGAAATAAAGCTGTGAAGATTCAGTTTTCACTTTGTTTCTCGTAAAGACAGTCAGACTCCAACATAAACAACAATTTACACCCAGCATTTATTCTGGAAATTACAGTATCGTGCAGCTAACGCACACAGATAAATAATGTTTTATGGGATTCTGTGGAGTCCTTTCAGGGTAGTGGATGTTTAGTAGAATTAGAAGACTTAGAAAACAGAGAGCTCCAGCTTTAGCTGTTAATCCTGGAAAACACAAACGCAGAGCAGGCTCCCACAATTAAAAAGATAAAAATAAATCCCTCCGGGTTTACACTCTTCTTTTAAAGAACATCTTTATTAAATATTCAAAGGGACAAGCCCTCAAACCTTCCGAGTTTTGAGTCGTGTTCACAGCTTGTGGTGGGAAAAACTGCTCAGAGCTTTCTGAAGGAAAGGTATTTATTGATGATTCCCAACTTGTGTGAGCTGCCCTGGTGTGGCTGACCCCACACATGGTCTGGACAGAAGTGTGCCTGGGATTTGTTTCTTTGCGTGGGGGGGAATGGGTGGATGTGAAACAATCTGTCATTTTTGGAGTGGATTCGAGGCCAAAGGGAGTCAGTGTGGGAAACTTGGGCATAAAACCCCTTGATGTGTGGGTGAACCAGAGGAGAAGCTTGAGCTCTCTGGAGCAGCTGCTGCAACTCCCCAGGCTCAAGTCAAGTCTGATGCCAGATGTGAAGGACCTCCAGATACTCCTTGTAAGGGACAGCCAGTTCTTAAAACTCATTTTCTCCTTGAAAAGGGGCTGATATCCCTGAGGTGGCAGCTTTTCTCCCTCCAGGACTTGTGGAGGCTTCACTTTGCTGTGGCCCTGTTCAAGCAGGACTTGGAACATCCTGTGTCCGGGCTGCAGAGGAGGAGGGTTGTCAGCTCGTTTCCTCCTGCAGAACTTTCACCCTTTTAGCCCAGATCCCTTCCAGAAAACACTGTTCTTAAAATCAAAGGTCGGGGTGCAGTGCAATAAAACAGCCCAGAACATCCATTCCCTGAAACAACCTTTCGTAAACTGTTTGAACAAGAGTCCACTTGTCCTAATTAATGTCAGCCTGTCACTATTATTATTAGTTAGGGGGTTTTAACTGCTTTAACCCAGAATTTGGGCTTTGAAGCACCGTGTCTCCCATCCCGTGGCAGTTTTGCTGTGGAGGTTTCCTTTTCTTGCTACAAATATCACAGGGGTCAAAAGCAGCGTCTCCTTGTCAGGCTGCTCCTGCCCATGGGGTAGTGGGGGCTGAGCGTATCCGTATGTTGCTCCAGCTTCTTTTCCTGTTTAGTTTGTTGCTGGCTGAGGAAATGCCATGTTTAGGGAAGGGGCTGCTGGCCCCAAGTCCCAACAGTTTGATGTATGACCCTGGAGAAGGCTCTGCCTGCTCCGACCTGGTTATCCCACGAGTGCGTGGAGGGAAGGATGGATGGATGGATGGATGGATGGATGGATGGATGGATGGNTGGATGGGTGGATGGAGGGAGGGAGGGAGGGATGGGATTTGGGCTAGGATGGAAAATTAATGCTTGCCTTTTAAAAATTAGGGAGTGAGGCTGTGGAATTCAAACCCAAGGTTTTGTGGCCCGAGATCTTAGTAAGATTGGGAAAGCATCAGCCCCAGGAATGACTTTGTGGGCAGCCAAGGCTGGGAGAGATCCAACAATTCCTGAGTAGGAAGAGACCAGAGCTGAGCGTTGTGACGCAGAAAGTCCCTGGTGTGATACAAGTTGTCCAAATCTTTAAATAAGTAGCAAAACTAGGCCCAAAGGGTGACAGTTTTCCCCATTTTGTCCAAAATGACACGAATTATGGAGCCTAAACTGGGCTCTTCTGGTATAAAACTTATAATCAGGTCTTTAAATCAGAAGCAAACCCAGATCTTACGGGAGGTGGTCACATGCCACTGCAATATAAAACAGACTGTGGAAATGTGGGATGTGAAATCAAATGAGGACCTGGGAAATATGGGATGCCATGTAAAACAAAGACCATGGAAAGGTGGGATACAATGCAAAATAGACCATGGAAGTGTTGGATGTGATACAAAATGAAGACTGTGGCAATGTGAGAAGTGCCAGCTCACATCAGACCCACGAGCCACCTTGTCCAGTAGCCAACACCTACAAGTGACCAGCACCAGCTGCTTTGGGGAGTCACAAGAAAAATCTCTAATGGGCAGTGATGGAATAACTTGCCTATATTTAGAAATTCCCTTCTGACCCTTCAGCTTTACGACTGAAAGCATAAAGGTTTATAGTCCTTAACTTTTATCTTGCCTAATGAAGCTGCAGATGTTGGTGCTATTCGTGTAAATATCTAACCCAGGTAAACAAGAGGGTCCATTAATCCATCTCCTGTGATTAGTTATGCTAATGTGGGGTGCCTGGATCTGTGAGTGGGTTTGATTTTGGCCCCATCGGAGCTGCTGGTGGGTCCTCCTGGTTCTGCTTCCATCTTCTCCCAGGGATCTTCATAAATCCATGTGTGGGTCCTTCGCTTTGCGCTCTCTGGTCCTGTTTCCATTTCTTACCCTCTCCTTTCTCCTGTGTTGTTGGATAAAAGGAACCTCCAGAGGAAGGGGACTGGGCTGGCGCGTCCCAGCTGCGAGAGACGGAGTGAGAGGCATTTACAGCCTGACAGCAAGATAAAGATAAAGATGAATCTGAAGCCTCGGTGGCTGTTAGTGAGGGGAGGAGGAAACGTTTATGGCCCCATCTGCCGGCGTCTCAATAGGATGGGCCCAGCTTTATGGCAGGAGCCTCCAGTGCCACTTCCTTCCATTTGGGAACAAGGATCTGATTTCAAGCTGTTCCCAGCTTTCCTGCTGTTTGCCCCGCTGTTTGCCCCCAAGGCAGGAAGGAAGGAAGGGAGGGAGGGGGTGGTGATGCCACGGGGACCTGGTGGGGTCTGTGGGCACAAGTCACACCCATGGCCTCAAATTCAGGATGTGGTGGTGGAGATTCTGGAGCCAGCCCGGAAAAGTGGAGTATTTGCCTGGGAATCTCTTTGGCTCTCTTTTCCAATTTTTGCCTGTTTTTATCAGTGATCAGAATGATCAGAGTAACCTGGTCTAGTGGAAGGTGTTACTGCCCAAGGAAGGGGGTTGGAATGACATGGCCTTTAAGGTCTCTTCCAACCCAAACCATTCCATAATTCCATGATTGTATCTTGAATGGAGCTGCTGCATATTTACAACTGGAAGAGTCAAAGATATTCCTGCTCCTGGGGCAGCTTGTGGAAGAGTCTAAGTCAGGCAGGATGAGGCTGAGCCCCATCTTAATTCCTGTAATAATAGGGAAAAATTGCAGTCGTTTTCCTGCTAGGACAGAGCACTTACACTGAAGATTATCAAGCACTTTACAGTAGAGGTTAACTGGTGTTATCCCTGTTTTGCAGCTGGAGAAAATTGATAGTTAGAGAGGTAAAATGGGGTTTTCAGGGTCAGTGGAGAGCCAGAAGCGACTTTACTGGGAGCTGGCACCAGGTGCCGAGCCCTCAGCAAGGGAATTTACCACTTGGGTGCTGAACTGAGTCTGGTTTTACATGGTACACCAAATAATTTCATCAGGAACTGCAGTGATAGGATAAGGAGTAACAGGTTCAAACTGAAAAAGGGGAAATTTAGGTTGGATATTTGAAAGAAATTCTTCCCTGTGAGGGTGGGCAGGCCCTGGCACAGGGTGCCCAGAGAAGCTGTGGCTGCCCCATCCTTGGAAGTGTCCAAGGCCAGGTTGGACCCACCTGGGACAGTGGGAGGTGTCCCTGCCCATGGCAGGGGTGGAACTGGATGATCTTTAAGGTCCCTTCCAACCCAAACCATTCCATGATTCTGTATTTGGAGGTTTGCCTGTATTTTCTGCAGAACCTCACTGAGAATTTGTAGGAGTTCCTCAGAGCAGGTGGGCTCTCCCCACTCCCCCACACTGGCTCTGTGCTCAGCTCTGGGACTCCACAACAGCTTCCACAAATATTTGCTCCACAATATGACAAGGTGCCAAAAGAGACCCAGAGCAGCAAGAAAATCTCTGGGAAAAACAATTAGAACACACCTGCGATTTTTTTTCCCCCTCCAGTAACCATAGCAATAATCTTTTGGTACCTTGGGGTTACTGGGCAGCTTTCCAAAGCCTTGGAAATGGCACGTGGACAAATTCTGCTGGATGCTGAGCAGGTTCAGGGAGAGAAGGGTGGTTGAGCACTTTTCAGGGGAAGAGCCCTGGCTGGTTTTAAACCACGTAACCTCCCACCTCAGCAAACTCTGCGTGTGAGCAGCCCTCCCTTGAAGTGGTTAACTCAGCTGTGAAGCCTTCTATCAGCCATAATAGCTTCAAGGTGGGGAATAAAAAATGGAGAGTGTTTAAATTGTTAATGGGTTTCATGTTCTTGTCACTGTTGAGGGTTTGTTCCCTTTTATAAACTCATAGTTTTTGGTTGACATTGCTTTTATGTGAGCCATCAGCCAGTTGGTGATGGTGTTCCTGTGTTAGACCATTACTGCCGGATTGTATTTGCAGTAAAGAAAGAGAATGGAGGCCGTAAATCTGCAGCCAGAGATTTAGGGCTCTCTTTCCCTGCAGTTTAGGTCCATGTGCTCGGGAAGTCCATTCTCCTCCGGCAGAATTACACCCTCCCGAGCTCTCCTGCTCCGGCGCTGATGGACGGGGCTCATTCCCTGGCTGATGCCAATCCAGCCAAGCCCGGAGGCTGGCAGGAGATGGGAAGGTGGGTGGGCAGGGGAGAGGTTTGATTCTGCTCTGCCTCATCCTCAAACTTCTGTAAGAAATGGAGAAAGGAGGGAAGAGAATGACTGCGCTTCTTAAAGCCACCTTAGAACACTCAATTCACAACATCTGGGCAGGGCAAATCCAGGGGGGTGTGTTAACCCTTGGGATGCTGTGTAGGGGTCACACACTGACCTGCTGGCAAAGGGACAGAGGGGTTTGATTCCCATGAGGGTGGTCCAGGCACATCCTGGGATGTCCTTGTTATGCCATGGAGGGTCACCAACAGCAGCAGTGGCCTTTTTGCTCACCAGGTCTCCAGGGATGGATGTTTAGCACCAAGAATTGTCTTGATGGTAAATTGTGCCTTTGCTGAGTCTCCTCAGAAAACCTGGAATTGGGATTCAAGCACTTCCAAGTTCTGGTCTTGGCTTTGCCCACTGATGTATTCTGAGCTGCATCAGTACGAAGTGAAGGTGATAAATGGGTGGTGGGGTGTTAGAAGAACAAATTGGCTGCATGGGAGTGAATTCCCAGAGCCGCTGGCACGTTATCCTGAGATTCACCCCAGCAGAAATGGAGCCTGAGCCAGCTGAGAGCTGGACTCTGAGCACTTGCAGTGGAGGGATGCAAGAGGTGGTGGAACGAGGGTGTGTGATGCCTTTTCCCCATTTTCCTGTGGAGCAGAGCCAGCAGTTGGTGCAGAGTGGTCCCTCAAACCCCCTCCAGCACATCTGGGCTTGTCCCTCCTCCCAGTGTCACCACATCATGGGTGTGCAGGATTTAATTGCACACGGACACCGAGCCCGTGTTCGCCCATTAAGGGCCTCAGATGGCCCCTTCAGGAGCTGTCAGTCCAAACTGAGCCTAAAGTCTGCTGCTTTAGAGAGCTAATTTTCATAATTAACCAGGATCACTCCTGTCTGCCTCCATCCCTCTCCCTCTCTTGCCACCCATCCACGTTGGAAAGGGCACATTCCCAGGGGACTCATCGCTGCCTCTGCTCCAAGAGGCTCTGGAGTTCATCCAGATCCCCTGCAGGGAGCCTGGGGTGCTCTCCAGCCTCTCAGGCTGGTGCAGGTGTTTTTAGGGGGTTGGAACAGCATAACTTGGTCCTCATTTTGGAGAGAGGAAGCATGGGAATGCAGGGATACAGCCTGGATGGGGTCATTCCTACTGCAGAACTGTCAACTCTAAGCATTGCTAAAAGCAAAGCCAACCTGCCCCACTCTTCCCCTTCCTCTTCCTCCTCTTCTTCCTCTCCCAAAATGAAAAATCAGGACTTTTTGGCTGTCAGAGCAGGTGCTGCCTGGGGCATTCAGGTGAGCCCCCATGGGCCTTCCAGGTCGAGATGGTGCTGGCCCTCATGAAGTGTCATAAATGGGGGGGCTGGCTTTGTTTTCTGTCTTTTGCCTTGTGTTTTAAAGCCTCTGACCATCTTGGTTGGTCCAACTCTGTCCCAAAGACCCCCAGATGTGTGTTACCCTTTCTTAGGGCTGTGCCACTTCTGGAACTGGTTCCTCCTTGCCTGAGTTACTGGTTTTAATCCCTTGTACCAGCCCAGGACAAGGTGTTTCTCACTCCAGCTGCCAATTGTTCTCCTCTGGGGATCCTGCAGGCAGATAATTGCCTGCACTCTGTGCCCTGTGTGTGTGTATTTGTGTGTGTATGTGCATATATACACCCATATGCATATATGCATATAACTATTACCATAAGTGAAGGTTGAGCACATTATTCAAACCTCAGCTTTTCCCTCAAGTCCGTTGTTTGCAGAGACAATGCCTGTCCCTGGGGCTCACTCCCATAAAACCTGATTATCATATATTCCAGGGCATAAACTTGAGGCATCAGCCCAGCACGTCGCTTCCCAGCTTTGCCTTCCATTTCCCTCTGCTTGGATCCTTCCTGCTGCAGTTTTGTTTTTGTTAGTGTTTGATCAGCAGGCTGACACTCTTCTTATTCTTCTGATAAGAGGGAGAATGGCGATGGAGCCTGGATACCTTCGTGTGGAGCCTGTTTAATGCTGCACAGGCTGCTCCACACCCTTTGCTCCCGGCTGTGCCAGCACAAATTTGGGATGAGGACAACGCCAGGTCCTTGATCAGCACAGGCTTTGCTGCTGTGTAATTCCTCTGATGGTCAGGAATCAGGAATGCTGCCCCAGCCTCTGTGTTAATGTTATTGATGTTGGTTATTTAGTGATGCCGTTTCCATCCTCCCTCTCCCGTCACCGGTTTTATTGCTGCTGCTGAACAGGTTTCATCCATGCTCCTGTGTTTTCCAAGGATTTTTTTTTTCTTTTTGCAGCACTTGACTGGCTCTCCCCCTTTGTAGTGATACCTCAAGCCATGCAGAACCTTCTTGGCATGGCCTGCCAACCCCTTGCCTATCTCTGCAAGGCTAATCCAGCGTTATAATATCCAGACAGCAAAAAGGCACCTCCTTTTGCTCCCCCTACTCCTTTTTTCCCCCTTTTTCTTTTCTTAATTCACTGTCTAGTGAGTTTCTGATTGACTCAAAGACCAATTAAAGTAAAATTTAATGGGAGAATAGATTAACTCCCTGAGGTTCCCCCGCCATCCATCACATTTTTATAGCAGGAGCTGTGAAGAAGCTCATAACTTCATGCTGTGAATGTGATAATAAAGAGGGCACGGAGAGGATTCCGATTTACTGCCGGGCTGATGTGCACCAGGGTGGGATTTACTGCCCCAATCCCATCCTCCTTTTATTTGGAGGGAGGTCACTGGATGTACACCCAGCTCATGGAGGCTGGAAGGTGGGATGGTGGGTTGGATTCTGCAGCTCCACAGCTGAGGAACCATTGCTGCTGTTGGATGCTCCATCTCAGTCCTGGTTCCTAAGTGAGGCTGAGGTGTTGGGAAGCACCAAAACTCCTTACTTGTGTCCACTACTCCACGGATCCTGGGAATCATATGTTCCAGGCTGTCCATTGCTCTTCAGAAAGGCACCAGTGGTGGCAGGGGACTGGTGACAGGCAGAAGTGACCTGACCAAAGCCAGGCAGGACATGGGTACCACTCCAACACAGGAAGCTGGTGGGAATCTGCTCCTTGTCTGTGGCATCAGGGACTTGTAAGGGGATATTGTTTGTCTTCCTGAGGGTCAGAAGAAATGTGAGGGTTACAAAGAAGTGTGTTTCCTCTGGGATGGATTATAAAGGAGTTGTGAGGGGAGAAGGAGGAGGGAGAGACAGGAAAAGATGCATCTCCCCAGTGGGTTTCACTGAAAAGGTTCATGTGTGCAACAGGAATGAAGTGAAGAAGAGAGAGAATTTATCTGGAAATAATAGAAACTATTTGTTGGATTTTCTAGGCTGAAGATCTGGAGTTAATCATTATTCCACGGAGCCCTGAGTGATGTTTCTTGCAGCTTCCCTACATAGATAGTGTTCCGGTGGGAGTGCTCCGAACGGTATTTTGTCAGGCGCTATCAGCAGTATTGAGCCAACCTGAGCACCCGATTATTAATCCTTTTCTCCCGGTGACATGACGGCAATCGATGGCTGAACAAGCTATTGAAACTGCAGCAATCAACTGGGCTCCAGTTAATCCAATGGGATCCTCACTCGGGGCCTGCAAGGAAAAGGGGGTTTTGGGCAAACCTGGGCTTGGTGGGAGCTGTGATGCTGAGCCTTCCTGTGGATGTACAGAGTTCCATGTTCCAGTTGTTGCAGCACCTGATATTTCACCTGCATCGGTGTTTTTAATTAATTACAGGCATCAGCACATCGTGGTGCCCAGAGGAGGAAGAAAATGGGATTTTTGCACCGTTTTTACGTGCCAAGGTTCCCACCTCATTTGCAAACACACGTGTGTGTGTGTCTGTGCACATGCCAGGGGCTGTCCGTGGTGTGGGATTTGTCCATGAGAAGATGTTTCTCCCCCTGCTCTTGCTGAGGTGCTGCTGGAGGTGGGGACACGGGTGGCCGTGGTGGGGGCAGTGCCATCTGCTGGTAAATCCGTGCTGGAAATCCGGCCATTCCCAGCTTGGCCACTGGAACTGGTGTTTGGCCTGGGCTGGTGTGTGGTGTGGGGGCCTGCTCCCATCCCCAGTGCATTGCCAAGGCTGGATGGAACCCCGGAGGATTTGGCAGTGCTGTGAGTGGGACTCGAGGGGCAGAAGGAATAGGAAAAGAGGAAAAAGAGAGGAAGAACTTCAGCAGAAGCTTTGACCGTCCCTTCCACTCTTGCTGCTGGGGAGGGGAACACATTGGTGTCCATCAGTCCTTGTTGGATCCCCACACTCAGGTCACCTCCAGAGCCCTTCCAAGAGCTCAGCAAAGGGTTTGTAGCTGGAAATTGGAGATTTGAGCAGGTGAATGTCACTCCTTATGCTTGTGCTTGAGGGGAGCAATGGGAGGGCAGAGATTGGAGGAAACTTGCCTCGTGTTGCTGATGGACATTTGATGTGCAGAGAGATGGGGAGCACCTCGGAGATCCACATCCCAAACCTGCAGCACCGTCCTGCCACCGCTGACGGGGATTTACGGATCCTCTGGAGCCACCCCCACCAGTGCCCACCCTCACACAGGGCTGAGCCCAGCGAGCCTGGGCAGTGCCCATCCCACCCCAGCAGCCTCTGCTGCCAGGTGGGGCAGGTTGTGGGGAGGGCAAGGGCGGCTGCCCTGGGCTGTCAGTCCAGCCAGTGCCTCCTAATAAGGTTGGCCATTAAGGTGGGTCAGTGATGGATGGCTGTGTCCCCGTGCCCCAGCCCGGCGTGTGCTGAGACACTCCCTGACCAGCAGCTGTTGTACTGCCTGCCTTGTTAAGGGTCTCTGGCGGTGACATCAGCTATACATCAACCTGGCTGATGCCTTTGATTATTTGGACAGCTCTTGGCATGATGAATCGTCGGGATTGATCTGTCTTTTCTTCGCGTTCGCTCCTTGCCCTGTTTCTCCCAACTCTCTCCGCTCTCCCAACCACAAATCCTTTAAAGGTTAGTGCCTTCCAGGGCGTCCTGCTTAAACAACTCTGGCGTCCAAAACGCTGAGGAAGCTGTGGATGTGATTTCTTGGAGGGAAAGGGGGTGAGGTGGGATGGCATCTGAGCTGGCCCTGGGGAGAGGTGACAGCTGTGGGGATGGCTCTGCCATGGCGGTGCCATCTCAGGGACCCACACTGCAGGGCTGCTCCAAAAAGGGCCAAGAACTGAGCGTGTCTAACTAACCCTGGTGCTGATTTGACCAACCTGGGCTAGTGGGAGGTGTCCCTGCCCATGGCAGGGGATTGGAACAAGATGGGCTTTAAGGTTCCTTCCAGCCCAAGCTGTTCTGTAATTCAATGATTAATGCAGCCCAGGGAACCTAAAGCACAAAATGCTTTCTGGGAACCTTTCCCTTCCTCTGCTGTGCGGTAATTAGCCCTTGCAGCTTCTGATAATTACTTGATGTCTGTGCTTGGCTTGTTGGGATGCTGGGATGGAACAATGGAGTGATGTGGTTCCTGTCCTGCATCTCCCCGTGAAGTCTTGTCCAGGGCTGTGCTCGAGCTCCTGGTGTACCCACCATTCCCTGGCAGCATCCAAACCCCTCTCCCAGGGCCTTCTCAGGATTTGCCTCCTAGTGCAGTTCTCCGTGTTGTCACAAAGTCACCATCTCCATGACCCCATCAGTGATGTGAATATTGCTGAGAACAGTCTCTTAAATATTCTCCTGATGGATGAATTCCACAGCATGTTTTAGACCATCCTTTGAAAGAGCAAGTGCCTGTACCAGAGGAGTGAGAGATGCTGATGGTCATTTTTGACTCCCAGCAGACAGTGTCGCTCCTGGGGTCACATTCCCAATGTTCTGGCAGTCCTGGGGCCACTCTCACATGGTTTGTGAGCTACAGAACTCTGTGGCTGGAAGCAGCTTTGGCTGCAGGTTCAGCCTGGGAGGTGCTGGGCACCAACATCTCTGCAGGACGTGTAGTGGGGATCAGAGGTGCTGTGGTGGGCTCAGATGGGCCGTGGTGGGATCAGAGGTGCTGTGGTGGGCTCAGATGGGCCGTGGTGGGATCAGGGGTGTTGGAGTGGGCTCAGAGGGTTCTGGGGTGCTACGGAGGGCTCAGAGTTGTTAGACAGGGCTCAGGTGCTGTGGAGGGCTCAGAGGTGCTGCAGAACAAAGCCTGGGGGTCTCCTCACTGATACACCTCCCCTGCCTGTGGCTCTGGGGGGTCTCCTCGCCCTCCTGTTTCCCTGCTCCAATTTCCCTGTGCTGGGAAGTGGCTCCCTGGGCTCCCCATGGCCCAGCAGCCGCCGGGCCCCACTGTCTCTGCATCGCTTTGAACTCTTATCTGTGGCGTCTCCTGCCTCTGGCTGGGGCAGACGTGGAGCCCTGATAACCTTTCTCGTGTTCATTAAGGGCCCACTTAGTGCTCTGTGGGACTGGGCAGAGACAGTCTGGAGGAGAGAAGCAGCGCAGGGCTTTTAGCCTGGGTAATGCAAAACTTCATCAATAACCTTCCAAACGCAAGGCCAGAGCTTAAATCCAACCCCAAACTACCCCCCGAAGAAAGGAAGATCTGCAAGGTTAGGTCAGAGCATCTCCCTGAGTCTGCCCAGCTGAGTCCTCAACAGCACCGTGTGTTTGGGCAGATTAACTCTTTGGGGCCAGGACCGTGTGCTGGGGGACATGGATGGGGTGGTCTTTCCTTGTTCCCGACTGCTGGAGATGTTTTGGGGGTGTTGGTGGCACCAGCAAGCTGCCAAAATCCAGTGGAGATCCATCTGGAATGGCAGAGGGGGCTTAGGGCTCACATGAGTGTGAAGCAAATCCTGAATTATTTGGTTCAGCATTTCAACATTAGGACACAGATCTGCTGGGACATGAGCTCCCTCTGCCCTCATCATATCTCCGAGGGCATTGGGGATCTGGGGGGGTCCTAAAACCCCCACCCTGGAGCTGGGGGGAGCCTACACACCCACCTCTGGAGTGACTTACTCAGATTTCCAGCCCAAAGGGAGTTGAGCCAGAGGCAGCAGGGAGGGAAACACCCCTTAAAAATTGTCGAGGTAATGGAAACAACCTTAAACTATCATATTTCAAGCATAACGCCATAATAAAAGTAACAGGATAATGATTTTTTTCAGCCCAGATATTAGAGGCCCAGATATTGATTGGTTGTTTCCCTTGTCGTTCTCGCCTCTGATGGAACTGCATTTTTTGACAGAGAGTGCAATAAAATGTACAGTTTCCAATTTGAGAGCCCTATAAATGTCATCTCTACATGCACGGTTACAAATTCTTCAGGATGCTCCTCTCCCTCCCCTCAGCACCCAGAGGGTCCTCAGGGATGGATGGAAGAACACACACCATGTCTCTTCCTGCAGGAGAAAGTTTGGGATGAACCCATCCCGGCTCAGTTCTGTGCTGTAAAGATGGGGAAGATGCTTCATTCCCATGGGAGAGCTTCTCATGGGGTTGGAAACACTGAGGCTGCAGAGTGAATGCATCTTGTAGTTCTCAGATTTATAGATTTTGGGGCAAAATCTCAAGTTTGTTGTGGCTCTGGTTGTTCAGAGTTGAGCTGTCGAGACCTTCCAGTTCAACTCCACTGGGAATTATTATATATTTAATATTTTTCCTGTGAGAATTTGGTACCTTTTGGTCAAAAGGGTTGAAGAAAAGCTGAAAATTTACTGAGAAAGATGCTGAGTGGTGGCATGTGAAGTTGTGTGAGTCCTCTTTGCTCCATGCTCATATTTTTGGGGTTTGGTTTGTTTAATGCCTCGATCCTCTCCCTTGTCTGGGCTTCCTCCTTGGTTTAAGAAGTCGGGATTTTCAAAGGAAGTTAAAAAAGTGAGTGCATGTTGTAAGAGATAAGGTATCTGCTGTGGAGATAAACCCTCTGTATCTTACCCAGGAGGGGTTTGGGGAGGATACAGCCTAAAATCTCTGGAGTTTTGGGGTCAGCAGAAACACTTTCACTAAAGGCTCTGCACATCCCAGAGATGGAGAGGGAGGGATGCTCCACACACAGGATGAGGGTTGGTTGGAGAGGGAAAACCAGACCAGCACTACTGTTATTTCCCTTTTATATTTTATTTTCAAATCCCTGAGCAAATTCAGGGCTGGAACAGGGGGTGGTTTGCCTCGAGTGAAGTAACCAAAGCAGGGGAAGGTGGAGCAGAGATGAATGTGCTGCTCCTCCACTGCAAAAATAACAATGATCAGTTTTATATAAATCCCTTTTCCATGAAGACACTTGAAACCACCAGCCCCATCCCCAAGGTGCAGGGGGTACCCCGGGATGGGTGATGAGGGCAGTCACCTTCCCTGAGCTGTGACCTCCCGTTAGGCTTAATGCAACCTTTTTATTCATTTCCAATAACTCCCCAATCAGTCAGAGCTCTGCCAGGTTCCCTCTAACCTCAGATCACAGGCTCATAACTGGTTTTGGGCCTTTTATTGGTCTCTGAGGTAGCCAAAGCCATTAAACTCCGTGTTTTGATTAGATGAGAGAGGTTTCAAGGGTCTCTGTGTCTCCCTCACCTTTGCCTAAACATTTCAGCCCTGTGTCTGTGCCTGGAATTGGGGTTACAGCACCCTGCCCTGCTCTTCCTCAGCTCCCCTTCTGCCAGGCAGGAATTTCAAGTCTTGCTACTAAAGAGGTGCAGAACTGGCACTGAAATGTGCCTTTCCCCCCCTATTTTCATGCAGCAGGTTACTGGTGGTTAATGCTAAATCCCCTTACCCAGAGGGGTGCTGGAGGTTGGGTTGAGGTCTGAATGTCACCCTTGGGTCCTGAACCCCTGATCCAACCTGGATTTGTGGCCAAGGGCACATTTGATTAACCACATTTGATGCTTTTTATAATAAACTCCTGATCTATAACATCCTGGATTTATCACTTAGTGGGTATCTGAGATGTAATAAGGAGCAGCTTCTTTTTTGGCCCCGACATTCTTTATACACTGTCACTTTCTTATATTTCCAGAGGTGGGATACAGCCAACACGATCAATACTTTATTTTAGCTCCTTTTCCCAATAATTTTTTTAATCATAGTGTGTTTCTCTCATCCCCCACCTTTGGATAAATAATTACAGGGAAGCAGTGCCACGTTCAGCACTTTTTGGAGAGAAAAAGTGATGAAGTCAGGAGAGGGAAGGGTGGGAGCTGGGCTTTCTGCTGCCCTTGGCATTCCCAGGAGCAGGAATGTGGGCACCCCAAAATCTGTGGAAAATGTGTGTCACCAGGGGTTACTGGAGCCCCCTGAGCCCTGGTGGGACAGGGACAGAGTCTGTCACCCCTTCCAACCCCCTGCCAACCATCCTCTGGGCTGGACTGAGGGTGGATTAAAGGAAGGTGGCACCAGGGGACACTTAACTCAGCCAGTCTAACCAGTAGGGCACCAGACTGGCAGCTGGGAGAGCCCAGTTTTCCCTCTTAAGTCTTGCTTTAGTCTCTCTTTGCCTCAATACATTTCCTTGCCCTCCTCTCCAGGCTTTTTACAATTAAAAGCTCCAGGATTGGGACCAAGGCCTCTGACAATTGTTCTTCTGGGTGCTGCAGCATCTCCCGACCTGCCTCGTGCTCCTGGGCATCTCCCACGGCTGAGGGGGCACCCCCAGACTGGGAGTCCCCAGGGGCAGAGTGTTGGGGTGCCCACTTAGTGGGGACCTTTAGGGAGGAAGAACAGGGGATGGGGGTCCAGGGGATCAGCACAGCTCCTCTTTGGGAAGGATCAACCGGGCAGGAGTATTTGGGGGTTCAGCACAGCTTCTTTTTGGGGTGGAAAAACTGGGCACGGGGGTCCCACCCTGCCCGCAGTGCCCTGGTGCTGCTCTCCCCGGGGCTGGATCACGATGCTGCCACTCCTGGCTTCAATCCTGGGCTTCTGCTGCTTCCTTGTGGCAAAGTCTTGGAATGACACGGTCCTTCCCTCCTCCCGCAGCCTTTTCCTCCCCCGGCCCTGCCCTGGGACGGCGACCCCAGCCCTCGGGATATCCCCCCTCCTTTCCCTCCAGCATCCCTTGGGTACCAGCTCCAGGTTGGGGTCCCCCGGCCCTGCAGTCGCAGGAGAGAAATACTTCACCCCTGTCCATCCCTGCGCTGACCTTTGCTGGGTCCTTTATAAGTCAAAGTGGGATTTCTGTCTGGGAGCCCTTCCCAGAGACCGTAAATATGCCAGGGAAGCTGATGGAAGCTCTTGATTTCAGTCGTATGTGTTTTTAAAGACCCGAAATGTAACCCCAGTGTCAAGATGGGAATTCACAGGATATTTATGGGGTAAAGCTTTTTCTCTCCTTTTCTTTTCTCCCTAATTTTAGTGTCACTGCTGCTCAGGATTAAACATGGGATTCCACCTGTCTGTGACACCCTCAGTGATAACCCCCCTCTGCTTCCCAAAATCGGGAATATTGCCCTGGGTTCCCTTTTCCTGTGGCAGTCTTGGGGCTGGCCTGTGTCCCCTTTCCCTGCAGGGACCCCGTTGTGGTGCCCAGTGGGAACAAGGAGAACGGGTGACTGGGCAGGAGGAGCCCACTGGGGCTTGAGGTCTGGGGTCCTGCCCCGGAGCTGAGTGGAGGGGAAGGATTTCTTCACATGTCTCAGCAACCCTAATCCTGTTTATACATCGCTGGGTGATGCTTCACCCCCAGTGTGACACCATTGATTCATGTTCAGCTCCTGAACTGCCCTAACCCTCGGATCCATTCCCCTGTGGAGGGAGAAAAGGATGGGATGGATGAAGGTTGAGGCCGGCTGGGTTTGCTGGAGGGGCTCAGCATCCCCAGGACAGCCGGGTGTGTGTGGGAGAGCAGCTCTGGGGGCTCCAGCTTGTTTTCCAGGTGCCCTATATCAGCTTTTCCACGGGGAGCACATCCCAGGAGGGATGTAGGGCAGGTGACCCCCCGCCGCCCTCCTCCTCGTGCTCTCTTTGGGGGCTGCAGGGTGAAAGCTGAAAGTTGAAGAGTACAAAACCATCAACCCCTGGCTCTCAGCTTGTGATGGGAAATGAAAATATTTGGATAAGCCGCGATACGGAGCTGCCGCTATTTACAGACCTTGATCCCGCGGCCTGCACATCAAAAGGGCTCCTTTTATGAAGCTCTCCCGGCTCCGTTTTCAGGCTGTCAAGGGCATTATTTGATGTTCCTCTTTTGTTTGTTTACATTAATTAAGATGGGCAAATCCATCACGGTGACTTTCCCGGAGCGCGGCGGGAGCGGCCGGAGCACACGCCTGCTGCAGGTGTTGGGCGGCTCGGCTTGGGGGGATGATAAAACACACATTTGTTCTGCAGGTCGTGTGGACAGACTGACACTTTCCCGATAAAAGCCCACCCGACCCAGTACCCCCCCCTCCCCATACACACACTCACCACGGTGACAAATGATTTTCTTATCTGGAACAAGGAAAAGCAGTGGCCAAGTTTCGGCTCCGCTTCCCGCCCGGATGCTGAGGGCAGTGGGGTGAATGCTGGGCTCTGCCCGGAGCGTTGGGATGGCTGGGGTTTAAGGAGAGTGTGTAACCAGCTCAGTGCAGAGCCCTCAATCTGCTCCCCAGCTCTGTGCACCGTGTTAAGTCCAAATTTCCTCCTGGATTTGCCCCATTGCAGGGAATTGTCCCAGGTTTGCTGCCTGCAGCATCTCCAAGACCTGGCAGCCCCACGTTCCTGCTTCAGGGTTGTGCCTCAACGGACTTCTGTGGGATCACAAGTGCCCCAAAAAAATGGGAAAACAAATCCCAAGGTTGATCCCAGCTCCTGCTGTCAGCACAGTCTTGAGAGGGGAAGGTTGAGACATTCCCAGTGCCCACGTGCTGGTTTGGGAAGGTTCCCCACCTGCGTGGGGCTGGTGGGATGGGGAAGCCCCAGGTGTGGGATGGAGGATGGAGGATGGAAGATGAAGGATAGGGGATGGAGCAGGACTCACCACAGCAGCAGAACAATTCGTGCCATCACTGATCTGGACCCGTACGAGCAAAGTGCCACATAAATTTCAGTTAAATTAATTGACAGAGGAATGACAGTCTAATGAATTTTGCATGGGACAACTATCCCATTCCAGTGATTTCCCTCATATCCTGATGGATGTTGGCTAAACTGTGGTGGGGGCTTTGAGGGGCTGCTGTGACCCCAGTCCCCAGCACGGTGATGCCCCTGCTCTCCCCACATGTGATGTGTCACCCTTTCCATTCAGCATTCCCTAAAAATTTATCCCATTTTTATCATTCCCCAGCTGTCTCCCTTTAACACAATAATAAATAAGCCAGTTTTCTAGAACTGGTTTTCAGGGCTGGACCAGGCTGATCCTGGATTTCAGGCAGAGGAGTTGGGAGCTCAGAGCTTTTCCAAGAGGAAGCAGCTTGNTTTTTTTTTTTCCTTTGGAAGGAGGTAACTTGCACTTCATTTATCTGTGGGTTTGTTATGACTCTGGGCTAACAGATCCCACACTTAGCAAACTCTCACTCTTCGCTAATGGAAGAGACTTTAATCTAATTGCCCCGTATCACCCAACACGGAGCCTCCAGCATCCTCCTCCCACGGCAGTGCAGGCAGAGCCCTTTTCCTCCTCGGTGCCAGGGATCCCACAGGGATGTTCCCCATTTCCCAATTCCCCCATGGCTCCGTGCCCAGCCAAGCTGAGATGCAGGAGGTGGGAGCCTGGGAGGACTCACAGACACCAGATTTACTCGTGTCAGACCCCGGAAAGAGCCGAGAGGGGGATGAGCCACGGCAGGAGGGAGGTGGAAGTTGCTGGAATATCACTGCCAGGTTGGGAAAAAATGAGGTGTGAAATCCCGGGCTGTGCTCACTGAGGGAGCCCCATCTCCTTGGTCCTCAGCCTGGGGAGAGAGAAGGAAGGTGATGCTCTGTTTTTGCACCCCAGTGTGGATTTTGGGGGTGTTCAGCTCATCCAGTGGGTATTCCAGGTGTCGGGTCCAGTGTGAGAAGTGCCAAGGGGCTGTGGGATGCTCCTCCAGGATCCCATGGGATGCTCCACTGGGAAGCCTCATCACACACTGTGGGTTTGTCACAAGGCCACCAAGGAGTGACTTCAGATGTTAAAAACACAAAGTTATTTGCTTTAAAAATGAAATTTTAAAAGGATCATGAAGACCCCAAAATACATTTAAAATCCACCCAAAATCCTGAACTTTGCTTGCCCAAGTCTTAAATAAAGCACTGGAAAATCCCAGGATTTGGGGAAAGTCCTAAACCAGACTTAACCACACAGGGGCTTGGGGAGAATATTTTCTTTAATTAGTTATATTGCAGCAGCTTAATTCCCATTCTCATGCAGGGCCAAAATCTGGAAGGTTGAGAAAGGCAACCTCTGGTTTTGTTCACCATTTAGAAGGTTTTGGAGGATGAGATCTCCCAGCTGGAAGGAAGTGATAACCAAGAGCCTTAAGCCCCATCACTACTGACAATTCTTCCTTTGTAGTTAAATAAATCAGCTCTAAATTTAATAGGATTTAATTTTTTCTTCCCGCTCATATATCCATCAAGTTAAAAGTAAATTGATTTTACCAATAAAACTCAAACCATTGCTCTGGTATATTTTTATTTGGTTTTCAGTCTCAGGCCATAGAGCTCTGAACATTAGCTGTGAATAAAAGTTAATAATCACTCCCTAAAAACTGCATCTTCCCCAGTTTGAAGCATAATACAAAATTTAAGTACCCAAATAAACGTTTGTTAAGCTCCATAATGACCGAAATATTTTTGCATAGAAATAGTGTTCTCTGCTGGTGAACTGCAAGAAATGTTAAATTTCCCATAAAACCCAACTTTATCAACATGTTTTAGTGGTTACCAGGAAGTGAATAAAAAGTACAAATGCAAACCAACATTAAAAGGGATGATTTTTGATCACGATGTCTCCAAAAAATCGACGATTTAAATCACTTGGAGTTAAATCCACCCACCCAGGCTCCAATCCCTGTGGCTCCAGCACCACCCAGAAAGTTTCTTTCATCACTTGGGCTCCTGCCTGGGGGATCCCGAGGATTTAAAAGGAAACATCTTTGTCCCAGCCCAGCACAAAGCAGGAGCCTCTAATGAGCTCCAGACACTCCCGGTGCCCTCACTCCATCTCCTCGTGGAGTTGCACCAGGAGTGATGGAGTTAATTCTTGGAATGGCAAAGAGGGGAACTGGGAACAGGGATTATTCCCATCACCTGCCTCCAGCTGTGCACCCCAGGCACCCTTTGTACTCAACTGGGAGAAAGAGCCTTTTCCTCCCTCTGATGGCCCAAAAAAGCCAAGGGAATTAGCCAGGTGGGGCCCAGGCTGGGCTCCTAGGGCTGATTTGGGGCTAGGAATACAACCCCAAAGCCTTTTCTCTGACTGGGATAAGGAGGAGCTCAGGAGTTCCTCAAGCTCTTTCAGTTTTGCAGAGTTTGCATCTTATAACAAAGAATAAAAGCTCAGGCAAAAAGCTGGAGCATCTGGTCAGAAGCTCTTTCTCAGGGTCCCTCAGTCCTGGCAGTCCCAGGTCCTGGGATGCTGCAGAGGGAACGTGGATGCATCAGGCTCCTTGTATCCCACACCAGGCCCCTGATCCTGGTCCCACTGTTCATCCTCACGTGTCTTTAATTGTGGCTGTGAACAGACAAGACACTAAAGAGCTCTCAGAACACGTCGAGTTTATGCAGAAATAATCCTGAGGTTAATTCTGGTCTGAAATTCATTTGGTAGCTCTGGAGATCATCTCTCCCATGTGGTGGTGGCTCCTGAAGTTGTCCCTGTCCCCATTCCCCCTTGGTTGCCCTCCCATCCTGAGAAGCACTTGATGTGTCTCCTTGCAAGGGGTTTCTGGCCTGCTCAGGCTGGGGGTGAAACACCAGAAAAGGCAGCAGGTTTGGGAGTAAAAACCCTAAAAATACCTAAAAACCCCAAACCTGGATGTTTCTTCTCACCAAAAAAACAAACCTGTGAAAAAAAACCCTCCTAAACCTGCATTTTTGGGGGGAAAACACCCCAAACCTGCATGTTTTTAAGGGAAAAAAAAAATCCCAAACCTGCATTTTTGGGGTACAAAAAACCCCAAACCTTCTGCCTTCTGGAAATCCTCACTGATCCTGCATGGAAGGGAAATGGAGCAGGACAGCACCACGTCCTGAGGGGACCCCGAGGTGCCAAATCCAGCAGGAGCCACCAAATCCCACCTCGTGTTTTTCAGTGAGGGTTTGCCAGTGGTACGGGGTTTTGTTGGGTTTTTTTTCCCTAAACAATCCATCTGGATCCAGATTGGCAGTTGCTGGAGCACATTCATTTCGTAGAAAGGCCTCCCTAAATGGGAAGAGAATAATTTATACTGACATAAAGCACCTTTATTTGGATATAACTATCTCCATTAAGGAGGTTGGATTGCTCTCCCCGTATCAGTGTGGGGTAGTTGAAGCTCTATTACTCCTGTATAAGCTATTCCTGGCTCTGCTTCTGATTTATTTGACTGGCAGAGCAAGGCTGGGTGTGTCTGGATTCATGTTGTGTTGATATCAGAAAATCAACATTTCTTTCGTAATCCGAGGTATGTGATGTAAATCAAGAGGGCTCCAGGGAAGGCAAGGGCATTTTATCAGAGTAAAACGAGAGGAGAAGTGAGCCCAAGGGGAGGATTTGCCAGAGAACGGTGCTTTTATCATTTTACGACCTGTTGATTTTACTTTTCCAACAATTACTCAGAAGTAGGAAGCGAGGAAAAAATAGCCCCGAGCCCGGATGAAAGGCAAGTGGGAGAACCAGGAGGCTTGTTTGAAACGGGAGAGTTTAATGAACATGGGAAGGGCCGTTTCCTCCCACTCGCTGCCTCCAGCCCTGGCAAGGGACCTTTCTTATCATTCCAGGAGTCTCAGGGATGGGAAGGAGATTTCCAGCGTCACACTTGTCCCTTTAAACCCTGCCAAGGTGTTTGGGATTTCTCTTTGCCTTTGGTTTAGTTGGCTGCAGTCCTGACCCCAAGTCATCACACTGATTGCAGGGGGATCTGTGCTTCCCATCTCCAAGGGTGTCACTGATCCAGCTGGAGGTGCAAGAGGAGCAGTGCCAGGGGTCTTTTCCCGAGGAAACGACCCCCCCCACGGTGCCTCCACTGGAGTTTTGAGATGAGACAAAGCAGCGGCTGAGTTGCAAAGAGCCGTTAGGACTAATTAGCTGCAAAATTTGTTTTGAAAAAGAGATGCTGGATTGGAATGGTGAGATAATGATCCTGCTTAGTGCTTCCGTGGGATTTAAGGCTTGGGAATGCTGTGGAAGCAGCAGCTAATGATGCCCTGGGCATCAGTGGGCAGGTAAAGGTGGGATGTTTGCTTCCTAGAGGAATGCTGCCAGAGGATGGGTTAAATGTGCTTAAAATGATCTGATTTGATTCCCTGAGATTTCTCGGCTTCTTAACTTGCTGTGGCCAGCCAGGCACATCCATCCCTGGAAGTGGCCAAGGCCGGGTTGGACAGGGCTTGGAGCAACCTGGGATAGTGGAAGGTGTCCCTGCCCACGGTGCATTCCCTTGTCCTGCCCCCTTCCCAGGTGGATCCTGACCGCCAGCATCCCCCTCCCCCTCCTCTTCATTTCCTACACAAATCGAGGTCTCAAGGGAAAGTTGTTCTTCATGTGAAACAGCTCCACAGTTACAGGAGAGAAACCAAGTAACAACGAAAGCCCTCAGGGGAAATCATTTAATATTTCCAGCCTTCTCACACGGGCTCTTGACACTTGGGTCTGCAGAGGGGAAAAACTGATTTATGCCGTCAGTCGTTAGACAGTGTGGAGGTGAGGTCAGGCACGGGCATTCCTCATCTCTTCCCGGCGCTCCGAGATCCCTTGGGCACGGTGGAATCAAAGCATTTCAAATGGTAGAGGTCACGAGAGTGACACTGTAAGAGGTAAAAGAGCACAGCCTCCTGCCTCCCCCAGAATGGCTGACACCGATACATCTTCATATTGCCATTGTTTCCGCTTGAAAAATTGCGTGTCGTTTGTTTTACTTTTTTCCTAACCCTCCTCTCTCCTTAAATCCCCTCGATTTTCCGCCGTGATCTATAGGAACCGTTTCTGTCAAGGCTGATGATTACATGGCACAGAATTTTTATAGGAATAAGGGGCCGGAGCTGTAAGAGGAGCTTTAGCCAACAGGTGTCTGGTCTTGCTGAGACCTTGTAAATTGAAATCTCGTCTGTCCTTTGGGAATTTTTCTGGGCTGATTTGTGGCTGTCACGGTGCTGATGCCAAAACGTGAGGAGGTTTGGCCCCCTCAAAGCCAATCCCCCTCTTGGAGCCCAAGCAGGTGTTCCTGACATTGAGACTTTGTGTTTGCTGCTTGGGAACCTTCTTCTCAGTGTTCTCACCTCTGGACTGATGTCCTACCACAGCACAGGATGGATGTGACAATGGTCCAACACTCTGGAGAAAATTCAACGTGGTGATTTTTTTCCAGTGGGAAATGCCATGGTAGGAAATTCTTGGCTGTGAGAATAGTAAGACCTTGGCACAGGTTGCCCAGAGAAGCTGTGGCAGCTCTATCCCTGGAAGTGGCCAAGGCCCAATATCCAACCTTAACCTGCCCTCTTCCAGTTAAAACCCATTCCCACTTGTCCTATACTGGGTGTTGGTTCCTGTTATGGCACCCACAGGGCTTCCATCCCCAAAATCCTCTTGGGACCCCTCCTGAAACCCTGACGAAGAGAAATGGGAGGAATTATCCCAGACAAGCACCAGCCAGCCCCCCATTCCAGGAGGGGGGGAATCCTACAAGGCTTCAAATGTCCAGCTTTGCTTTCCAAGGTGGTGCTGTAACATCAGTGAGAAGCAAATATTTGGCCAAGTGCTCCCCGAGGTAACCTGGTGTCTGGTGTATCCACACAGCATTCCCACGTGTTATTCCTTATCCATCAGGCTCTTTGAGTAACGATGGACGGGGCTGGGCCGAGGGTTGGCTTTTGTCAAAGCAGATATTTCAGCAGCCTTTAAATAAACTCATCGAGCTGCACGTCTCGTGAACTTTCCCATTCCATCTGTCTGCGCCGAGCCACCCGTGGAAGGAAATGGATGAGGCCTTCAAAGCCTTGCTATTCCCTGGAAAATGAGCCAGTCCAGTTAACAATAAATGGTGGCCCTTTGGAGCACACATGAGCGGTCTAGTGAGGAGGAAAAGAAAGTTGGAGCTTGATGAAGTCCCCGCGCTCGTGTCCCCTGCGCGTGGACAGGAAAGGACGGGTGGTTTATAACTGTTTGTTGGAGTTAATGGTAATAAATTCCTCACTTGTGATGCATTAACTTTAATGTTTTCATTACGTGATGATTTAGGTTTTCCCTTTTCACGTTGTAAATCATGTTGTCCCGGTAGCACAGCAGGTCGAATGTCTGACATAATGTTATGTTTGGGGGAGAGAAATAACAGGGGAATGAGTTACACGGATTATGTATTTATATATTTATATATTTCATACGTTACACTGGTGGGGGGGTGGTTTTTTTTTAGAGGACTTTAAAAAAATCACGTCCTCTGGCAGCCTGTGGATGGGTGGGCAGACAGGCAGACAGACAGACAGACCCATCTGAGCAGGGAATTTCGAGATGCAGCTCCAAAGCTCCAGTTTCCATAGCAACTCCCCAAATCCACTCGGTGCTGAAGGGGTTTTTTTTTTTATTTTCCCCTCCCTCTTTGCTGAGTGGGAGCCCTTGGCTAATGAGCTGTGCAAATAGATATTGAGATTTAGTGGTTTTTATTTTGCAATTATAGACTTAGTGATTTGGAAGGGAACTTTCTTTGGGCCAAAGGCTCTGCCTCCTCTTGGAATTTTCTTTTCTTTTTTTGTGGGTTTTTTTCTTTTGCCTTTGCCAAAGTTGGTTTGACTTCAAACTTGCTGTTAAATTTTCCAGACAGAATTAAAATAAATGTCAATAAAAATTGGAGGTTTTCCACCCCTCCGGGGCTGAATCCCAACCCAATCTACACTCGACTCAACTCTTTGCCATTGAGTGTCTCTTCTCTTGTTGTTTATCAATCATAAAACCCACAGTCATGGACTCCTCTGGAAAAACAACAACGAATCCAACGCTAATTCAGTGCCCAACAAAGGTCCATCTGTACATTCCCCATTTGTTTGTGTTCAATTAATTGCAGTCCAACGAGGACATTTGGGGCAACGCCGTTAATTAGGAATTGCTCAACCCCAGGTGAGAATTGTGGTTTTCTTGAGCAACTTCCATGGATTTTGGCTTGGCTCCTGACTGTCAGCACTTGTCAGAGTAGCTTGGGACTAGTTCATTTTGGTCCCTGCCCTCAATACTGGTCTGTACTGGCTGCTACAAAGAGCATTTAGCAATTCCCTGCCTGTCCCCAGGGGAGCTCCAGGTTTAGCTGCAGTTTTGGGAAGGGCACTCCAGCCTGGGATGCTCTGTGCCATCCAAGGGCTCCTGAGCTGATCCTGAGGCAGAACACAGGGATATTTTAGGGGATTATTTCCCCTCCATGATTTGTTGCCATCGATTTTGAACTGTGTCCTGCTTGCTGAGGGGCTTTCAATCCAGGTAGTTATCCCGGGTGGATCCCTTACCCTCTGGATTTTGCTTACTTGCCTCTTCTGAAAAGTCAAACTGAAGCCTCAGTAAATCTTCCCTGCTGTGTTTTGCCTTTTCTCCATCCACTTTCTTATTTTCCTGCTCAAAAAATGCAATAAAAATTCGGCTGGCACAAGATCTATTCCATGTGATCCGTGTTGACAATTGTTTAGTTCCCCATTTTCTTTGAAATAGTTTCTCATTTTGTTCCCGTCGTTACAAATGATCCTCAGCTGTTTCCAAGGCGCTGAAAGGTTTGGTGACATTCCCAAGGCACGGAGGGCCTGGGAGACACTGAGTGGATGTGCTGTGACCCAAAGCAGGGGGTTGTTGGCTCACTTCCCACTGTGGCATTTCTCCTCCTGCTCCGTCTGGTCGGGACATCAGTCCGTGCCCATTGTGGGCTGAGGCATCTGGATGGCACTGGAAAGATCCTGCCCAGCTGTTCCTGGAGGATCCAGCCTCCAACAGCTGGAGCCTGGGGCCGAGTGGCCAATCTCACTCCCATCCTCCCGTGGGAGACCGGACGGGTAGATCCAGCTGGTAACGTTTAAGGATATCCAAAAAGAGGGTTTGGAGAGGATCTGTCGCCATGTGAATCATGATGTGAGGCAGCAGAGATGCTTTCAAAACCCTCTTCATCTTGGAAAAAGGCAACGGATTAAATACTGGGAGCATAATTCTCCCATCAGGGAGTGAGAGGAGCACAAACCGCCCCTTGTTGTTGGTGTATAAAACACGTATTTGGATAAACCAGAGGTGGCTGTTGGTGCCAACACTCCCAGCAGTCATGTCCTGGACCTGTTTGCTGTGGGGGTTTCATGGAATCATGGAATGGTTTGGGTTGGAAGAGACCCTAAAGCCCAGCCCATCCCCTGAGACACCTCCCACTATCCCAGGTTGCTCCAGCCTGGCGTTGGGCACTCCCAGGGATGGGGCAGCCACAGCTTCTCTGGGCAACAACAAAGTTTCCAGCATTCCCTGAAGGCAAAGGGAGGAGTTGTTTGTCTCTTCCTGATTGTTTTTCCCCTCATTAGCGCCAATGGAAAAAGAGTGGAGCCACCACGTAGGGCTGTGGGGGATCACAGCCAGTCGTGCGCTGGCTTGGAATGAATTTGGGTGTTCCCTGCAAAGTCCCCGGGAGCAGAAGCTGCTCTTGGCATGTTGAAGCCTGGGGAATAAGCAGGAGAGTTGGGAATGGGCTGTAACTTTAGTGCCTCTGGGGCTGGGAGCATCCTTTGGCATCCAGAGGAATGGAAATCACTGTGAAGGTTGAGGGGAAAAGGAAAAGGAAAAGGAAAAGGAAAAGGAAAAGGAAAAGGAAAAGGAAAAGGAAAAAATAAAAGGGCTGGTGTCTGCTCCTCAAATCTGTGAGTTTGGGTCTCTGGCTCGAGTTTTCTCCCATTCCTGAAATCCCACAGCTTTGTATCCTCTGCAGAAAAGTGCTCTCCAGGATCACAGCATGGAGTTATTCCCAGTGCAGCCCTTCCGTGGGAGGCTCCAGATGGAGCGACGTGGGTCATGGAACGGGAAATTCATCCACAGGGAAATCCTTGGGGATGAGCAGCTCCCTCAGGAGCCAGGACTGAGAGGCTGCAGAGGGTGGAGGAGAGGCCGTGAGGGGGGTGAGGTACTGGGAGCACTGGGAGGTGACTGGGGAAGGTGGGAGCAACTTGGGCTCAGCCATGGAGCACATGGGGGGGCAGCACCTCTGGCACCATCCATGAGCTGGGAAAAGGGTGGGCTGGGGGGATTCCAGTGTGGAAGAGACCAGTGAGACCAGCCAAACTGCCACACCATGCTGGGAGCAACCAGAGAGGGACCTTTTGTCTGGGAGAGGATGGAATTTAAGGCCTTTTCTATCTGATGGACGTCCATTAGTGGTTGGAAGAGGTGACCAGGCAGTGGACCAGCTTTTCCAATCCTTGGACACGTGGTGAGCCGAGGTTTTCCTGCCAGCTGTGTATTCCCAGGGCAAAAACATCTGGGAGAGGCTGTCTGGGCAAAGAAACCCTCTGACCCCAGAAACCAGAGGAGTGCTGGGCTCCCACTTATCCTGTGTTCCCACCTGCCCTTTGGGCTCCCACTTCCCTCTCTGCATCTTCTGGGTGTCCATTAGGGTGGTTTAAAGAAAAGAAAAACCCCAGGGACTGTCACTGCAGATAATTTTAGCTGTGTGCTGCAGGCAAAAGCCATCTGGATTGTTTTAGGGGCAGGCTGGGGAGGGATAGGAACACCCCACATAACCCCAGCCCTGTCTGCAGCCAGGCAGAGCCCTCAGCACCACGTTCCCTGCACTTTCCCACCTCCCATGGATTTAATCCAGGCTCTGTGTTGGAAGGGATGCAGGATCCATGTGCTCAACGGGTCACAGCTGCCACCTCCATGTCATTGGCTGTCAAACTTAAAATTTCCAGAGCCCTGTGCAATTGAATCAGCCCCCACAACCCCTCCTTAATTGCATTAGTTTGTCTGAGCAGTCTCTGAGTATTTAAGAGGAAGGGAGGTTTCTTTCACTCTGATTTTCCTGCTGGGAAACTGAGGCACAGAGTCTCCTGCACAATGGGAGAGATCTGGGCTCCTGATGTTGCTTCAGAGGCCCCAGGGGAGCTGCCATTCCAGGAGATCCTGGGAGCCAGGGTTGGACAGGGCTTGGAGCAACCCGGTCTAGATGTCCCTGGGTGGTTGGAACTGGATGAGCTTTAGAGGTCCCTGCCAAGCCAAACCATCCTGTGATTCCATGACTCCATGATTCTAAGATCCAGGGCCACAAATAACCTGAAAGAGGGGATCTCCTTACATGGAAAATTGATCTCCAACAGGGCAAAGCACAGCTGGGAAGGCAGTAGCTCTCCCAGGGGTCCTGCCTGCTTGCAACAAGCTCCAGGAAATGATGGGGGAAGAGAAGAGATGGGAAGGTTTATTCTGGTTCCCATCACATCCCTGCTGCTTCCCTGCTCCTCTGCTCTTTGTGGTGCCTTGCACTCCCCCAAATCCCTCTCGGCAGCCAAGGAAAGAGCAGGAAACACATCCCTGGGAGGACCGGGCTGGCCGGACACATCCAGCAGCATCATCCCACACTCCAGCATTTCCACAGCCAGTTTTCCTGGGGGGGGGCGGGGGCAGCCCACATGCTGGTAATGTACTGAAAGTAAATGAAATTAAAGAAGCGAAGCAGCACTCGCAGCTCCTGCCTTCCCCCCCTGGGTAATTCAATCCGAGCGCCGGCGCTGATGGAATCTCGCCGGGGCTGCCTCCGTCCCCCCGCTGGGGCTTGGAATCTTAACGTCTAAATAAAAGTTTCACTCAAAGCATTTTTTATGCTCCTGCCAGCAGGATCAGCGAGCTGGTGTGGGGCACACTAATGGGATGTTCCTGCTCGCAGGGTCTCCCTGGGCATCCGGCAGCATCCGGCCCTGGTTTCATAATTGTAAATGTCCTGGAAAATGACATTTGGATTTGCATTGGGGAAAGGGGTCGGGGTTGTTTTGGGAGGACAATGTGCCTTTTTATAAGGCAGATGCTCAGAGTCGCTGGAGAGAAGCCTGAGGGTGTTTTTGGCAGGCAGGTGTGTTCACCTGGGCGTGGAATAGGGATGTGCCCTGGCAGCACAGAGGGGGTTCTGGCCCCTTCAGAGTCTGAGGCAGTGCAGGGTCTCAGAATCATGGTTTGGGCTGGAAGGGACCTTAAGCATCCATATGAATCATGGTCCTGGTTTCCTTGAGGACTTCTGAGAACCTTTTGCCTATTGTTGGAATAGCTGGAGAGATCCTGACAGACCATGATTTTCACCTCCAGGCACTGGTCTGGGTTCTGCAGAGAAAAGCAGCTGAGGGTGTGTGGGAATGGGAAATCCCAAGGTTTTCCTTTCTTTTGCTCCTTGTAGGACTGGAGGAAATCCTACCAAAGCCTGTCCAAAATACAGGGAACATTTTGATGCAAGGATACCTGGAGAAGAGGTCCCGAGGTAAGACCTGGCATCACAGGGTAAGGTCCTGTTGGAATTGCTGATAATTCGAGTTTTCAGATGAAGAACAAGCAGCAAAAGACATTTTTTCTGCAGGTTTGCACAGTCAGAAACTTTCAGGCTTCTCTGAGACCTCTCACCCAGGGAGGGCCCGGCCTTGATCTGTTCTCTTTTGCAGATCATCAAACTGCACAAAGATTAAACCCCCAAAATTGAATTAAGCAGCAGCCCAGTCCTCTGAGGCAAAATGTGCCCTTTTAACGAGCTCTGCCTAATGAGGATAAAACCCCAGTGAGGACAAGGGAGTTGGGAGCATCACACACATTAACAGGTGGAGATAAGGACTGTGAGTCAGCCTCGGGTTTATCTTGATTTTCCCCACTCTTGTGAAAGCTACAAATTATTTCCTCATCACTCTGATTTTATCTTGATTTATTTACTGTATGACAGGGGGTAGGAGGCAGGAGCAGCCCCCTTTGTTCTCCTCCTGGCCATCAGCTGAGCTTAGGACTGATCCTGTTCGTGGTTTAGCTCCCTCCAACTGCAGACTAAAAATTATTTATATATATTTTGGAAAGGTTTAACCCAAAGCTTGTTCCTGTCCCTTTAGCATCATATCCATCTGAAACACACAGTGAAAGAGCAAAAGTGACTGTTCTTTCCTCTTTTGCTGCCCTTTTTTTTTGCAGACCACAGCTTTTTCGGGTCAGAGTGGCAGAAGAGGTGGTGTGTCCTCAACAGAAAGACCTTCTACTACTATGCCAACGAGAAAAGTAAGTGGTAAGAGAGACACCTTGTTCCCAAAATATGGAGGGAGACTGAGGGATAGGGCTGGAAAAGAGAAGGGAAAAGCCCTTGCTGAAGGACAGGACAATACCTGACCATGGGAAGGCTGTGATTCCCTATCAAGGCATAATAAGATTCTAGAAAGGTAGAGCTTGGCTTAATTTGATTTTCCCCCCAAGAAAAACACCTTGATAGGTATGAAACAAGAAAAAAGGGACAAGGAGCAGAGCTGTGTGTAAATAAAAAGCTGTTCCAAGTTTCCCATTAGCCATCAGCCCCCCCAGTGCCTGCACATAATCCCTGTGTCAGTGGATATAAATATTTTGCAGTCATGCTCCATCAGGTCCATCTAAACAGACAGCTCGTGTCTCCAGCAGGGTTTGGCACGAGGAGATGGATGGATCCCTCCCACCCATCCAGAAGAGGCAGGAAAAGGCCTCACAAGCCACGTCCACCTGTGGTTTACAACCACCAGTTGGGGCAGGAGTAAACTCCAGTGGGTCCTGGGGGTGAAGAGGGGTCTTTGTCCTTCTCCCACATCCACATCCTGAGCACTTTTTGTTTCCAAACGAGCTTGCCATCCCCTCCCACCCCCACAGGCTGGCAGAGGCGGTGGTTGAAGCCAAGGGAAACTCCAAATTTAGCCCATTTCTCTGCTTCCAGGCAAGCAACCAAAAGGCAGCTTCTCCATTGAGCACTACAGTGCCCGGCTGGTTTCCCATCTCCGCAAAGACTCCAGGAAAAGGTGCTGTTTTGAGTTAATCTGCCCTGGAAAACGCACCTACGAGGTAGGAAATGGGGGGGAAATGGACTTTTGGGGCTGGTTGGCCACTGGGAAAAGCCCACACAGTCACAGGTGTGGGGCTGAGGTGCCCTGTAGGGTCAGAGAGGCTGGAAATACCCAAATTCCTGGTAAAACCCCAGTTTGTTTTTACAATGAGGGCAGCACAAGTTTCTCAGAGAGGTGGTGGATGTCCCATCCCTGGAAACACCCAACATCAGGTTGGATGGGGCTCTGAACAGCCTGGTCTAGTTGGAGATGTCCATCATTTCAGGGGTTGATGGACTAGATGACCTTTAAGGGTTGCTTCCAGCTCAAAAGATTCCATAATTCTATAATTCTGTGAAAACAAACCAAGCAGCACCTTGGAAGGTGCTTCTCCTTCTTGGCAGGTCACCCCAGCATGGACCTTTCCCTGGGACAAGAGTGATCCTGGGCTGTCCTGTGGGGCAACAAGGGATCAGGGGGAATTTGGGGTCGAATCAGTTGAGGATCAAGTGTGAAAAGCCCATTTTTCAATAAGCTATTCAGAGCCAGGTTAAATTTAAACCTTCAATTCATTCAGCATCCAAGGGGGAGCCTAAAGACTGGTGTAATGAAAACCTTGGCCCAGTCCACAGAGTGGGCATGAGAGACTGGATGGGCTTGAGGGAGATTTGGGATGTAAAGCCTTGGATCAGAGGCATTGAGTCCTTTCAGTGGAGATTATGGTTTTCATCTGAATTATTTTAATGAATTAGGCTTGACAGGCTTCCTCTGGGATAAGTCTGCCTTTGTTCCGCTTCTGGTTCCCTGTTTGGAACAGGGAGATAAAGATGTGAAATGGCTTTTCCCACTGTCACAGGGTGCAAAATGGCAGGTCCAGGATCTCCATCCCCTGCTCTGGCTGCAAATCTTTTTGCTTTCCCTACAAACCAGAGCCAGCACCATAACAAGTGACCCTCTCTCCAGTTCACAGCCCCAAGCCCAGCAGAGGCTGAAGATTGGGTGGACCAGATCCAGTTCCTCCTGAAGGGTGAGTTTGACCCAATCCAATGTGTCCTGTTTGTTTGGGAAGATCCTGGCAACATCTTCCCACCCAGGGCTGCTCCCTCCAGCAACCCATGGGGTGTTGCTCCACTGGAGTTGCTCCAGCTTGAGACCAGTTTTGGAAACCCTCTGGAAACCACAGGCAGCTGCCCAGGTTCCATTCCTTGGGGCACATGTTGAATTTAGGTTTGTTCTCTGGGATTTGCCATCCTTTCATGGGCTTTTCCTTTGTTTTAGCCAATTCTCAGCTTCTTTACAGCATTTTTTTTCACCCCAGGTGCTGCTGGGCCAAGCAAGGGGACAGTTCATGCCTTGCAGGGTTCATAGTGAGCACAGAGGGAGGCACAGCTTTTGATTCTTGATTTCACCTCACTGAAAGTGAGTGATTTGCTGGTTTTCACCCCATTTTTGCTCTCTCCTCCCAGACCTGAGCTCCCTCACTATCCCGTGTGATGAGGAGGATGAGGAAGAGCTCTACAACGACGTGGACAGTTCTGACTCCATGAACACATCCCACAACACCACCCTGAACCAGGATGAGCCAAATGTGGAGATGGATGGGGAGGACATCTACGAGGTTTTGCCAGGTAGGCACCCAAAATCTGAGCCATCCCCTCCCTTAATCCCTGCAAACGTGGGAGGAGACCTTGGCCACACAACACACTGATGGGAATGAACGTCTCAGGCTCTGCTGAGTTTAATGGACCCAAAACTCAAAGGTTTCACCCTATTTCTTTGCTCAGACTGGTTGATGGACCACAAGAACAAACCCCTTATGTTCTGGGAAGGTTCAGATGTGAAAATTCAGGTGAAGCAGCTTTTAGAGGTTTTGCTCCCTTTTAGCTCGAGTCAGAGTAAGTTGGGTGAGAGTGGGATCTCTGGGCTGTGTTACCTGGAAAATCAGAGTTGAGCTGATGGAAATGCTCCCTCCTGGGCCTGCAGGCAGGGTTGTAACACAATTACTGCCTGGCCATGAGATGATAAAATAACTGCATTAAAGACAGGCTGGTTCCCTCATGGTGCACAAGGGCTGGACAGACCCACCCAGCCTGAGAGGGTGACAGGTCTGCGACATTTCTTGCTCTTAGAACAGAAATCAGGGTGTGACACAGCCCAGGGCTTGGCCAACAGGTCACCCTTCCTCTGTTTACACTCTCAGTGGTCCCTGAGCTCAGTAGGAGCCTCAGAGTGGTCCCAGGCTGGAGTTTGTTGATGGTCTGTCAGGCCAAGGGTTTCCAGCATTCCTGGCTGCCTTGGCTGAGGTTTTCCAGCTCCTGCTCAGAGATCCCTGATAATGCAGAGCTTGTGGTGGAGGAGGGAATATCCCAACCAAACCTTTCCTTTAATTTTCCTGGGCTCCCTGTCCTTTCCATCCCAGTTTCTGTGCCTCAGTTTCCCTTTCTTTTCCAAGCCTCTTTGCCCTTTGAAGGTGCTCAGTCCCTCATCCCCCTTAGATCCCAACTCCCTGGGAGTGTGACCAGAGGTGGTGGTGTCACCTCCCTGCAGAGGTGACAAACCAGTTACAGGCTCAGGGGCAGGTAGGAAAAGTCTGTTCTTTCTCAAGCTCATCCCCCATCCCTTTGCATTCCTGGAAGCCCCCCAGTGAGCAAAGGGAAAGTCCCCATCCAAGCTGAAATCTCTGGTCCATCTCCCTCCCTTGTGTCCCAAGTGAAAATTGAGAGAGAGAGGAGAAGGGAAAAAAAAAGAGGAGGGAGATGAAGAGATAATTTCCTCAGCAAGTCATCGTCGTTAATGAAGTTTTACAAAAACAGATACAACCAAGGAAAAATAAAATTTCACAGGTGATAAATTTTTCCAATTTCCCTGGCAGAATTCGATAGGATTGTTAAATTAAGAGTGAAGGTGTCTGTTAGGAAGCAACGAGCAGTGATGGGTAATTTTATAGAGTGGAAAATTGAATCAAATTGCTACATTAAAACACAGCTCCTCTGAGAATCTGCCCAGCGCCCAGGCAGCTCCAGGATCCATGGTGGTGGGATGCACAGCCCACCAGCTCCTGGCTGTGCCAGGGGGCTCCAGCCCCTGGGAGTGGGTGCTCGGGGTTGTAAAGGCATTTTCCCGTGGGTAGGGTGGGTGAGGTTGTGATGCTCCACACAGTGAGAGGCACCACAGCCCCCAGAGATGCATTTCCCAGCATTTCCCACTGGTTCATCACTGTAAAATCCAAATATTGGCTGGGATCACACACCCAGGCCATGGGAAGGCAGAGCAGCACTTCCAGACTTGACTCCATGAAAGCACTAGGGCTACAGGGTGGAGGGAGCCTTGTGTCCCCATGGATCCCATTCGTGGATTTCATGGCTCAAAGTCCACAGGGAATGTGCCTGGGGCCAGCGTGGTGCAGGACAAGCCATGGAGCAGGCTGGGATGAGCAGCTCCCTGTGGTGGTGCCATCCCAGGGTGTCTGTAATCACCCTGTGGGGACTGGGAATCACCTGGGATTTCCTCCAAGCACCTTTGGGAAAAGGCACAGAGTGAGGGATCAGCAGAACAGAGGCTGGGAAAGAGGGAAACTAAGGCACAAGGACTGAGCTCCTTGTCCAAGCCTTGGAGCAGCTGCCCGTGGCTCAGGTGGGTGATGCAAACAGGGATGGGGGGGCCTGGCTTTGATTTCTGGTTGAACACCCCCCATTCCATAAAATACAGGGAAAAAGGGACCAAGGTGGGAGAGGGAGCTGCTTAGAACACCTTTCCCAGTCCCTGCCTGGCTCCTGGAGAGTGAGGATGGTGAGTAAAAGGGGACAGGACCCACAGCCTGAGCTCATGCATGAGCTGTGCCAGCAAGGGGGTCCAGCTCTGCCATCCCAGGGGGCTCCCAGGAAAACAGAGAGGAAGCAGGATAGATCCATCCCCTCAGGACCACTGAGGTTCCACATCCAGGCAGGAGCTGGCAGTGTCAGCATCCCCACAGCTTTGCTCCTCTTGCAATGAGGGACACGGCAGCGTTTCCTCCGTGCCACGTGTTTTCCTGCTGACGCTTCCCGAGGAGCCCGTGTGCGTGCCAGGAGGTGGGAGAAGGGCTCTGGGAAGAGGTTTCCTGAGGACAGGCTTGGCTCTGGGATGGAAGCAGTGCCAGCAGGATGCAGACATGGGTGTGAGCTGGAGTGGGTGTCCATGGGGAGCCCCTGGAGCAGGTGCCCACCACAGCGGTGGGGGGGTGATGCTGCCCCAATTTGGAGGGTTTTTAGGGCACACAGGAGCTGGGTTGGCTGCTCTCCTTCCCTTGCCATGACAGAATTAGGGATAGTGCCATGGGTGAAAGGATAAAGGAATTCAGCCACAAGGATTTGGGATGCACGCATGGGAATGGTGGGGGCAGAGGGCTGTTAGGGATACATTTCCCTTCTCTTTTACAAATGCAAAGAGCAGGCAAAAGCCACTTTCAATAATTTATTTCAAAATCGATGCTAACGAGGTTCTGTCTCGTCGGGGGCCGAGTTTTACAATAAAGTCTGATTTATTTAGAAAAGATTTTTGGTGCCGCTTCCCGTCTAATGGGGGAGCAGGCGCGGTGACCCCCCGACTCGGGATGTGATTTGTGCTGGGCAGCGGAGCCCTCACCTCGTTTGCATCGATCAGCTCCGGCTGGGAGAGGCGGCAGCGTTTCCCGGGAGCCGTGGGATCGGCACAACAGCCAGGGCTCGTTCCCGGTGGCTCTGCCCAAAGGGGACAGCAAAGCCACCGCCCCTGGCATGCGTCAGGGACTCCTCTGCCGTGCCAGGGCTGCCCCCACGCTCCCCCCAAGAGCAGTAAGGGAGCAAATTTGGCTTTTGGAAAACTTTTGCAATTGGGTTTGTTTGTATTATTTTATGAGGTTGGTTCTGGAATTTATGGCTGCAGGAGGATGGGCTGGAATGGGGCTGGGGTGGGTGCTGTGCACCGTGTCCCCAAGTGCCACATCCACACGTTTTTTAAACACTCCCAGGAATAGCGGCTCCACCTCTTCCAATGCTGACCACTCTCTCCATGAGAAATTTTCCCCAGTACCCAGCTTGAGATCGTTTCCTCTCATCCTGTCCCTTGTTCCATGGGAGCAGAACCCAACTCCTCCCTGGCTCTTCCCTCCTGTCAGGGAGTTGGAGAGAGAAAGGAAGTCCCCCCTGAGCCTCCTTTTCTCCAGGATGAGCACCCCCAGCTCCTTCATCCATTCCTGATGTTCCAGACCCTTCCCCAGCTCCATTCCCTCCCCTGGACTCTCTCCAGCGCCTCAATGTCTCTCTTGTCATGAGATTCAAACTTATTTCTCCTCCTTGTTCCTGCCAGTCTGTAGCCATTTATCCAGGACTTCTCCATGACTTCCAGCCCCTCTGGAATTCCTCCTGTGTGGGCTGCCCACCCTCCTCTGCCTGACTCCTCTTTCTCCTCCATTTCTCCTTCCATCCCCCCTCCTTCCTCACGTTTCTGTCCTGGCATTTCTCCTCCAGAGTCTCGTTTTCCCGGGATTCTGCACAGGAAACATCTCTTCCTACAGGACACCCGGCAAAGTGCTGCCTAAATTTATGAGGCTGTAAGAGGTGATTTGTTTTTACCAGTGTTAACAACAATTCATATTTTTATGCAACACGTTTTAAAATATTATCTGCGACTTCCTCCCTTCCACTCTCCACAACTGGGCTGGGAATTTATTATTCTGACAGATGGATGCTCCCAGAGCCCTCTGCCTGCCTGGGGGTTTGGTGTAGCTGTGACACTCACAGCCCTTCCCTGACTTCTCTGCTGTTTTCCCCCCCCCCCAGATGAGGACCTGGATCCCCCCTTCCCAGAGGATGATGAGGATGGTGGGAGCAGAGAGAGGAGTGGTAAGAGCCCACCCTGCTTTGGCCAACCCGAAGGAACACCAAGATTATGGTTGTGGGGGCTAATATGGAGCACCCTGGGGTGTGGGGGGTGGTGGAGGGTGTGTGGAGGATGGGAGAATGCCCAGGAGTGATGAGACTCTTCAGCTGGTGAAATTCAGATTAACTTGGGCTTTGGGAACTCTTCCCACCTTTTCCATGCTCTGGGCATGGGGGATGCCTCTTCTTTTTGGACAAACACCCCATGGAGGGTGACCTTGGTGAGCCCACCATCCATCCCTGCTCCTGCCTGGTGACATCTCCATGCTGGAGGACACATGGAGTCACTCCCATCCCTCCCCTCAGCCCATCCTGGATGCAGAGCAGGAGCCACCCCCACCCTCCCAGGACATCCTAAGGGGCCAGGGAGAGTCACTGGGGCAGAAACAACCTGGAGCAGGGGCAGGAAGCGAGTCCTGCCCAGAGGAAGCTGCCACAGGGAGGGATCTGAGCTCGAGAAGCCGGAAGGAACCGAGAGCCTGTCGAGGTGGCCAGGCCCCCACCCCTGCCTTTTCCTTAAGGATCTGCACCGTGGGATGGGAGCGGAAGATCTGTTTCCTCCCTGGTCCCACCTGTTTGGTTTTCCATGGCCGCTTCCTCCCCGGCACAGGAAAGCAGTACTTGTGTCCAAGCAGCCGGAGCTGGACTGGCCAGGGGCTTCCTGCTGCCTGGGAAAACACATCCTCTCATCACAGCCTGGGTTGGGAGAGCTTCCCACCCTGTCTGGACCTTGGAGGGGACGGTCTCACCCTGAGTGATGCTCAGCTCGGAGCAGGAATCCTGCTCTGGGATGATGCTGTTGGATTCTGTGGATGGTGGATGGATGGATGGATGGATGGATGGATGGATGGATGGATGGATGGAGGGATGGATGGTTGGTTGGATGACTG
>VXBA01000516.1:70545-81696 GCA_013399895.1 Serilophus lunatus | reverse complement strand
GGATGGATGGATGGAGGGATGGATGGATGGATGGATGGAGGGATGGAGGGATGGAGGGATGGATGGAGGGATGGATGGATGGATGGATGGATGGATGGATGGATGGATGGATGGATGGATGGATGGATGAAGCAGCTTCACTCTTGTGCTCTCTTGGATTCACAAGCACCCCAAGAATTGCTTGGCTGGTTTTCCCCTCCCAGCGATCAGAGAGCCCCCACACCCAATTTCCCAGTGTTTCTGGGAAAGCCTGATCCATCAATTCCCTTTAGCCAACATCAAACCTCCTTGGATGATCATTGCTGTCCCCAGCTCAGGAGGATGCTCAGGCCTGTTCCTACTGAAGTCTTGGGAGCATGAACAGGATTGAGCTCCAGGTGCTTCCAGAGACCAGAGCAAGTCAGTGTTTCCCCACTCAGGGATTCTCTGGGGCTTTTTCCCACCCTCTGGCACAATGAATTATTTGGCCACTGGAGCACATGGCAGTGGCAGTCGGGACCAGCACCCAGAGCTTGGAAAAACTGATATCCCAAACTTTATAAACTCTGCTGTGGTCCTAAAGCAGGGCTGTCCATTTATCCATGGAGAAGCTCCATGTCCTCACACCATGGCATGGGATAAGGACAGCAGGAGGGGATGGGAATGGATGTGCAAGGAAAGCAGAAGGGATGTGAAACCCACACGTACACACAGAGATTTTTAATTTTTCTTTCACGTCCTCCCTGTTATTTAAACACCCAAAGGACCGGGCAGCAGGGAAGCAGCTCCCTGTGGGTTTTCCAGCTGGATGTGGGGATGAGAGCATGGCTTTGTGACAGGCTGGCACCGGAGGTGATGCTGATCCTGCACCCCAAGGATTCCCGAGGATTTCGGCTCTCGCCTGTCACAGCCCTTTAACACCCTGCTCAGACTCATTAGCGTCTGCCGCCGGCCCTAATTGCTGTTAATGGTTTTAACTGGTTTGTTCCTGACGGTGTCAGGATGGCTCCAAGTCCTGGCTCTGTTTTTAACACTCGATAACACATTAGGCTCCTGCCTCTGGAAAACCGGGCTGCGTGTCAAGAGGAAAAGGTTACGGCAGCCCCGGGAACTCCAACCCTCGTGCCTTTTGCCTCGGAAATTTGTGCTTCTGTCCAAGTGGACCAAGAGGTGCCGGATCCTTGAGCAGGGGGATGCGCTCAGGGAGGGAGGGAAGCGGTGAGTTCCCAATTGAACCACTCGGCGTTTGGCTCACGGAAAACTATTGTTTCTCGTTCCTAAAAGCCACAAGGATGTGCCACGATTCCGGACAACCCAGCTGAGAGCTCGGGGCCGCTCCTGCCAAGGATCCCGTTTGCGGCTGTGGAACCCACGGGCTTCGGAGCCGCCTCTGCGACGGGAGCTGGACACAAACAGAGCAAAATCCCTTCATTTGGAAAACACAGACGCCTCGCAGGCTGTTCCCTGGCACAGCCACTGTTCCCTGGCACAGGCCCCGTGCTGAGCGTGGTTTCATCCAGCAGTGAAAGCCCGGAGCTGCAGACGGTTGTCGGGAGGTTTCAGCATCAACCGGAGAAGCAACTGCGCCCAAGGGGAAGGGATTGGGATGGATCCTGCCTCTCCCACAGCCTCGTCCCGGGGCTGCCCAGGCTCTGCAGAGGGAAATGAAGCGCTTGTCACATTTGGCTGGTTTCCTTCATGACCCCGAGGCCCGTAAACACGGGAGCAGCTCCGCTTCCATCGGGGGAAATCAGGCGCAGGGAAATCACGGCTCTGCCAGATTTAAGTGTCTGGACGGGGCGTTTGGGGCTTTTTAAACACGGGCTTTTAGAGGTAAAAGGGGAGCAGAGTTAGTACAGGGGAACGTAAGAGTCCTGGGATGGTTTGTCTGGGTCCCACATCCCACCCAGCCTGGAGCTGGATCAGGAGGATCACAGAGATCCACCCTCCTCTGAGGAGCATGCAGAGGGAAGTTCTCCCCTGACTGGCCTTGAAGTGTTAAATTGGGAGCCAGGATCCGTTTGTCTGCAAACAGCCTTGATTGTAACAAATTTTAATTTTTATTAATACAATATCCTTGGTCGCTGGTACAAAAATCTCTGGATTTGGAAGCTGCTGGTGGGAACGAAGCACAAAGTGTGCCCACGCTCCCATCGGGAGCATCTTCCTCCTCTGACACAACAAATGCTGACCTTTAGAAGGCAAGAGTTGGAGGGAGGGATGAGATCTTCCATCCAAGCAGCTGCCACGGTTGGAAAAAACACTTTTGGGAGCGTGAGCCTTCCTGTGGGCTGGGAAATTGTCTCCCTTTGTGTCACATCCAGGCTGATACTTCGCCAACAGCTTCTCCTTCCTCCTGGATGAGGTGGCACGATGCCTCCGAGGTCGTCCTGTTCCTTTGATAAGCGGGAAAGAGCAAATAAGTGGGATAAAGAGGCATCTCTCAAGCATTCCTGGTATAGGAAGGAAAATTGGGACAAGGCTGATTCCAGCAGCATTCTTGGGTCTTCATCCCAGGGAGTCTCATGGGGAACTTTTGACTCTGGAAACATCATGTAGGGAGATGTATTTCCTATTTCACTGTGTATTTTCTAGCACTGTGTTTAAATCTCTTTGCCAGCAAGTTAATACTGATGTTCCACAGAATTCGTGGTATTTTTGAATATCAATATTTTGATACTCCTGATGTATTTTGAGCATTTCCCTGTCATTGTCTCACAGGGAACACCAGCAGTCGATGCCAAGGCTGTCCCCCTGTCCCAGATTATTCTCTGCCTCATGACATTGTTCTCACTCCCTCTCTTAACGACCTTTTGTGTTAATTACACAATTTTCTGGCTCTTCCCAAAGCTGCACTGGCCTCATCCTCCTGCTCAGCTCCCCGATATTTCCTCTGCTTCCAGCTCATAACCCCTGATTCCTGCCCTTACCACAGGCTTAAATAACTCAGTAGCTCCTACTCCTTCTATTCCCTTCCCAATCTTTTCCTCGCCACTGCGTTCTCCCCCTTTAATACTTTCCAAAGGATGCAGACCTACTTTTTTTTTCCTTCCCAGCCTTTCTATTTAAGTTCCCCAAGTCCCTGAGTCATTCCAGTTGCTCCCTGCCGTGCCATTACCCATCTCTGTAATGTCCTTTTTCATATTTAGGTGATCCAATCTGGGCACAGCATACCAGCTGCACCCTTAGCGCTCCGTCCCCGAGACCACATTAGCAACATTTCCTCCAACATGTGCTCAATATTTTCTATTTATGCTTTCTGGGCTTGGTTCAGAGCGGCACAACCCGCTGGAACAGCCCCCGTGCTCAAATCCTCCCCCCTAAAACCGTGGTTTTACCTTCTTTAATTATCCATAGGGGTCCCATCACGGAGATGTCCGTGTCGTGACACCTGGACTTGCCCCCACTTTGGTGCTGTGCCATCAGGGCACTCTCCTGCCTGAAGCCTTTGATCCAGGAGCATCTTTTAACAGTTTTCTGCTTGAAAACTGGGAATCTGAGGGGAGTTGGGGTGTTTTCTTGGTGGATTTGTGGATGTGCTGGGCAGAGAAGTCACTGGGCAGAGCAGCATCTCCTCCAGTCGTGGAGCTCCACAAGAGCTCAGCCACAGGTTCCTCTGGTTCCATCACAGGGTGAGATGATTCCTACTCCCCACCTATCGTGGTGGCTCTGGTTTCTGAGCCACTTTTTGGGGTGGAAAATGCCATTCTGAGATGGCAAAGATGGAAATGTTTTATCCTGGAAATGCCGCTGCAGAGTTTTCCAGAAAAACATGGATTTAGCCAGGACAATCCTCAGCCTTGGCACCATTTTCCACAGCCCCATCAGCCCAAACCCTTGGATTTCAACAGAGTTTTGCCTCTCCACACATACAGAAGAAAGGGAAAATAATGTCCTGGATCACATTCCCTTCCCTTTTCATGGGCATCAAGTAAAGGCTCTGCCTTCCCGAACTCCTGGATTGATGGGAAGAGGGAGACCTGAGGAGGAGAGGAGGGACTTGGGAGAGGGGGGAAAAGCACCTTTAGTTCCTGTTGTGGGTTAATTTAGAGTCTTCTGAAACACTTATCAATGTTTTCATATAGTTTCATTGAGAAATATTGCATTTATTTGTTGATCAGCCCCTTTTTCTTGTAGTCTTTGCCTTCATTAAAATGCACAGTCAATAACCCAACATTCCCTTCCTTTCTCCAACAGACCCCACCCCCTCTCCCCTAACACTCCACCCCACCCCCACAGTATTTCCCCATGTAATTCCCTGTCACCTTGACCCCTGTTTTTACTTTCATCCCCAGGAGATTCCGAACGAGATTATGCTAATTATTATCAGGGAATTTGGGATTGCAGAGGTGACCATCCTGACGAGCTCTCCTTCCGGCGTGGAGACCTCATCTACATCCTCAGCAAGGTAGAGCATCCCATCATTTTGGGGTTGGGGCTCAATTCCAAGGTCAAGACATGATGAAATTAATCAAAATTAAGGTTTAAAGTAGAGTTAAATTAGCAGGTGGAGGAGGGGAACTGCACCCTGGCATCCCACTCCCTGCTCCATATGTATCCCATTCCTGCCCATACCCCATCCCACATGCCATTTCAAATGCCCCAAAGCAAGATTATTTTATTTTTAGCTATTTTTTCCCCTGGAAATGGAGTCAGGACGTGCTGTTGCTCAGGTATTACAGGGGTAATTGAGTTGCTCAGCCAGGTGTGACCAGGGCTCCCTTGGGCCAGCACGGAGGTGAATAAATTAAAGGTTTGTATTAACGGGTTTGTGGGGGCAGGAGGTGCCTGTGACCCCTCTGCTGCCCTATGTGTCCCTGCAGGGCTCTGTCCCTGTTCCCAGCTGGTCCCTGCTGGTCCGTGGTGGTCCCAGCTGGCAGAGATGAGCTTGGGGAGTTGTATTTTATAGGTGATGTTTTGCAATGTCCTTTGCACCCCAACATGGCACAGGAACAGCGATGAACATGGGGAGGGAGGGGTCACATTTTATGCATGATGTTTTTCCACATACTTTGCACCCTGATATGAGACAGGAACAGGGATGAACTTGGGGACTGCACTTTGCCATCAGTGTTTTTCAATTCTGTACCCCAAGGGGTGGTGTCACTTCTGGGACACCCTGATACAGCACAGGGACAGGGATGAATGTGGAGGGGGGGTCATGTTGGTCCACCCACGCTCTGACCACCCTCTCCAGCCTCAGGGCATGGCTGGCACACTGGGTTTTATTGGTTTTATCTTTGCCCTCAGTGAGCACCCAACCAGGAAAGGTCGAGCTGACCCAGAGCAGGAGAGGGAAAGGCAGGATATGGACTTTGGGAGCTGAAGAGCACCTCCACCTCTCAGCCTTCTAAGACCATGTTTTATACCTTGAAAAAAAGGATCAGGTTGGGTTTGCTGTCCTGGTGGGAGCCACAGGATGTCCAGGGGTGGTCAGATGCAGTGGTACAGGGCAGGAGAGCAGAGGTGGGAGCAACAGGCCTCTCCTTGGAGGTTTGTCTTCCTCTGGCTTGTTCCAGACCTGCACAGGTGCCTTTTGCTCCTGCAGCTCCAAGCCGGGCACTGCTGGCACAACCTGCCCACTCACTGCCCCTCCACCTCTCCAGAGGTTCCCAACCAGCATGGACAGGCACTTTTAGCTTTGAGGTGTATTTAAGCCCAGCTCCAGCCTGTCCCTGCGAGGCAGCTGCATCCCTGGAGGCACCTTCAAAGCTGGGCTTCCCCATCCCTTTCTGGAAGGCTGAGAATTCCCCATCTGTGGATCTCAAACCACTTTACAGGAGCATTTAGTGACTCTACCCCCTCTGGGGCACTGACCCCACACCCCAGGCCCATCTCCTTGTTTATCCAGGGGGGTGACACCGTGAGAGACCCACACCCATCCCTGGGAGCGATCCCACAGCCCCTGGTGCCGCGACGCCGCCGGCGATGGGCGAGAGGGTCGCGTGTTGCCCCCCCCCCCGTGCCAGCTCGGGGACACAGCTTGGAGTCACGGCAGGGTTTTCACTCTCTTCAGTGGCTCCAGATTGCAACTCTTGTGCCGGCTTCCTCACACGGAACCGATGGGTCCTGGGAGCTTTTCCCCCGTAAATTACTTTGCGCGACGGATGCGGCTCGAGGAGGCGGCTGGAGGCCGAGGGTGGGGAAGAAAAGGAGGGAGGCAGCGATGGGAGAGGAGGTGGAAGGAGGGGGGATAAAGGTGTTTGAAAAGCCTGTTCACTCAGCTGCATTTTAATTTCCTTTTCAATCTTGTCCCAATTAATTTCGCAGAATTAATCTCGCAGAAGCAAAGTCGGCAGCGCCGGCGCTGCCGTTTGAGCGGCGCGGTCGCTCTGTCTGAACATGAAATAGTGGCTCCTATAAAAATCCATCTGGTGTGCTCGGAGCACTCTCCCGCTGCTGCTCGGGTCCTGTCTGACATTTCGAGCACCAGCAGCGGGGAAAAGTGGTTTGGGGCTGAGTGGACATCAGGAGCTGGCGGAGATTCGGAGGGGATGCTGTGGTGAAAGGAACGGAGTCAGGGGATTGTGGAATTGTTGAGGTTGGAAAAGACCTTCAAGATTATTGAGGGCAACCTGTGACCCAACACAGCCTGGTCAACCAGATCAGGGCACTGAGTGCCACGTCCAGTCATTTCTTGAAAAGGTTGGGCAAGGGCAGCATCCTTCTGTTTCATCCCACTTGTTTTGTCCCTCCTTGGAGTCATCCTTTGGCTGGGCACCCCCGCCAGCACCAGGAACCTTCAGCTGGGAGTCCAGGGAATGCTGCTTTCAAGAGATTTTCTCATTGTCCCCCCAGATCTGGGAGGAGGCTCCTTGTTGCACCCCAGTACTACAAGTGTTTTGTCAGGCCCTGATGCTGCAGAGATGACAAGGACAGTGGGGTGACAACCCCAGCCCATATCCCACCTCATCACCCCAAAACACCGCCGTGGTGTAGCCCAGCTGGGCCAAAACATAGGGAATGAATTTGAGGAAAGGGAAGAGTAATGCTCCATCCCTGGGAGTGTTGAAGGACAGGTCTTGGAGCAACCTGGTCTTGTGGAAGGTGTCCTTCCCTGCCCATGGCAGGGGATGGAACTGGATGATCTTTAAGGACTCTTCCAACCCAAACCATCCTGGGATTCTGTGATAATCCCAGCTAAATCCTGGCATTGCATCCCTGTCCCTGGCACCGATCCCTCGTCCCCTGGCTGAGTGATTTGTATGTTATGATAATTATTTGAATGCAGCGAGACTTCCTATTTTAAGTGGGCTTAGTTGGATGTGAAAAGCCGGCCATAAAACCGGGTAAGTTAATTCCCTCAATTGCTTTCAATGAAAGCAGGGGGAGGAAGGAGGGGGGGGCCGTATTCCCATATCCCAAACCCGGAGCCAAAGGCGTGTGGTGACATCTAGTGGCATTTTCCCTGGATTTGGGGCCGTCTCGCTCATGGGGAGAGGCCCCCCCCGGCCCGGTGTGTGTTGAACATCGCGTGTGATGGACACAACGTGCGATGAGTTTGGTCGGGGCTCAGCACTCTGGAGCTTCGGAGATGGACCCCCCAGGGCTCGGCAGCGTTCGGTTCCCATTAATAATCCCTCCGGGAAGCTCCCGAGCTGGGATGGGCCGGTGGGGTCAGCTGGAAGGCAACGGTCACCCACCGGTCAAATTCAAGCGAGGACCATCCGTCCCCCGCCGGCCCCGCGCCCCCCCCGGCGGGAGCCAATCGTCCAGAACCGGCCCCTGGCAGCCTCATTCCTCCCAGGTAATTTTTATAAATGAGGGACACCCAGCGCGCCGAGGACAAAAGGGTGGCCGNAACCATCCTGGGATTCTGTGATAATCCCAGCTAAATCCTGGCATTGCATCCCTGTCCCTGGCACCGATCCCTCGTCCCCTGGCTGAGTGATTTGTATGTTATGATAATTATTTGAATGCAGCGAGACTTCCTATTTTAAGTGGGCTTAGTTGGATGTGACAAGCCGGCCATAAAACCGGGTAAGTTAATTCCCTCAATTGCTTTCAATGAAAGCAGGGGGAGGAAGGAGGGGGGGGCCGTATTCCCATATCCCAAACCCGGAGCCAAAGGCGTGTGGTGACATCTAGTGGCATTTTCCCTGGATTTGGGGCCGTCTCGCTCATGGGGAGAGGCCCCCCCCGGCCCGGTGTGTGTTGAACATCGCGTGTGATGGACACAACGTGCGATGAGTTTGGTCGGGGCTCAGCACTCTGGAGCTTCGGAGATGGACCCCCCAGGGCTCGGCAGCGTTCGGTTCCCATTAATAATCCCTCCGGGAAGCTCCCGAGCTGGGATGGGCCGGTGGGGTCAGCTGGAAGGCAACGGTCACCCACCGGTCAAATTCAAGCGAGGACCATCCGTCCCCCGCCGGCCCCGCGCCCCCCCCGGCGGGAGCCAATCGTCCAGAACCGGCCCCTGGCAGCCTCATTCCTCCCAGGTAATTTTTATAAATGAGGGACACCCAGCGCGCCGAGGACAAAAGGGTGGCCGAGCTCCTTCCCCCCTCCCCCCCCGGGGCTGCTCCCAAATTGTTCCCATTCCAAGGGACTCACTCACGTGTCCCTGCTGCTGTGTCCCGAATTGCACCCCATCCGTAGGGGTTCACCCCATATATCCTTGATGGTGTGTCTCAAATTGTGCCCCTTCCATATGAAACCACCCACATGTGTCCAGTACTGCATCCCAAATTTTGTAGGGATTCACCCACATGTCCCTGATTCTTCATCCCAAATTTTGCCTCATCTGTGAAGGCTCGACCTGCACATCCTTGATGAGACATCCCAGGTGGTGCCCCATCCACAGGGGCCCACTTGGCACATCCCCAAGTGCACCCCAAATTTTGCCCCTTCCACAGAGACTCCCTCACACGACCCTGATGCTGCATCCCAAATTTTGCCTCATCCCTAAGGAATCGCCTGCATGTCCCTAGTGCTTCATCCCAAATTTTGCCTCATCTGTGGAGGCTTAACCTGCATGTTCTCAAGCTGCATCCCAAATTTTGCCCCTTCCACAGGGACTCACACAGCCCTGACGTTCCATTCCAAGTTTCACCCTATCCTTGGGGACTCACCTGCATTTCCCTGATGCTGCATCCCAACCTTTCCCCCATGTGTGGGCTCACCCACACATCCCTAATGACTTCATCCCAAATTTTTCCCCATCCACAAGCACTCACCTGCACATCCTTGCTGCTGCATCCCAAATGTTGCCCCAACCCTACTGCTTTCACCCCCACCTTAGCCAGGGGTGATCCTGATCCCTTTGGGCCCATGGAGCCCCCTTTCCCTGTGGTCCTGGTGTCCCAAAATCATCCCTGGTGATCTGTGGGGGCCACTGAGACATTACCCCCCTGGCCCATGAACTTCTCCCAGGCTGGCACGTTGTTCCACCAGGGAATTTCAGGTTTAAGGAATACTCTGAGCATTTATTTTGCCCTGAAATGTATAATAAATGCTGTTAAAGACGGGGGCTTTGACAGAGGTAATAATAAATTCCGTGTTAAAGACAGTAGTTTAATTCCTTCTCTCCTCCAATACTGCCCAGAATAAACTATATTCATCACCCAGTAATTTTTTACCCCATAAATCTTTAAAACGAACCGTCGGAGGCTGTTGAGGCTGAAATATTGTGAATTTATTAGATATGCCCATGTAGTATTGGATTCAGAGGTTTCCATTCGAATATATTACAAGGGAAATTTGTGTCTTTAAGTGTGACAATCCTTCCATTTTCCAAAGGAACCAGAACAACCGGCAGCTCCTCCAGCCTCAACTCTGCCTTTTATTTGACAGAGATTTAGTAACGAGCCCCTCGATAATCTGATGGGGTGTGTGGGGGGATGACATTTGGTGAGATGCCCTTGGTTTGAACAGGGGGGCAAAATACATAAGTAATAATAATAGATAAATAGATAAATAGATGGACAAATAAATATAGAGGTAAATAGATACATAAATATGGAGGTAAAGAAGTAAATATAGAGGTAAACAGATAAATATATAAGTAAATAGGTAAATCAATCTCGAGGTGGATAAATATATAAATAAAGAAGTAGATCAATAAGTAAATAAATATATAAATGAATGTCAGCTTTTTGTTTCCAGTGTAGTAAATGCCAAAATATTTCCTAGTTTATTTCGAAAATCAAAGTGGGAATTTTCACTTGGAGTCGTGATGATGGGAAGTATTAAAGTGAAGCCTCATCCTTAAACCCATCCCTTCCTGGCTGTAATTTCCCCAGGTGGGTGTTTTATGGGTCTACATATTATATATAATAGGTGTAATATTATGTATGTAATATATTGTTGAGTTATATAATATTAATGACTACAATATTCTGAATATAGTATTATTGAATTAGACTTCCGTGATCCTTGTGGGTCACTTCCAACTCGGGTTATTCTATAATTATATATGATATTCTATTTTATAATATTCTCTCTCAATTCTGCACATCCATACGTGCACCTGCAGGTCGTTGTTTATATTTGGGAAGTGGTTAACTGGTCATAGAGGGGAAAAGAGGAGACCTGAGGATAAAACCCTAATTCCACATCGGCAGAATAGCCCAGGAAGGGTTTAAATGTGCCAAGAGGTGACAGCAGCCCTCCCAGGTCGGAGCCTGTTGAGCACAGGGCACCCTTGTTTCCTTTGCTGATGCAAAATCCCAGCAGAGAACCGGAATCTTTGTTCATTAGAGAGAGACGGAGCTAATTATAAAACCATCTCGCGGGCCATGAGGCGCCGGTAACATTTAAACCAATTGATGTGGTAACATTTAAAGCAGTTCTGTTGCAAAATGTCACGTACGGGCTCAGTTTCATTAAGGACGAGTTAATAGATGGATGGAATCGAAACTCCCGAGCTCGGGAATAAAATAAAGTTTCCCTTTGCCATAACTCTCTCCGTGCCCTTCCCACCGACCTAACCCCCCAAAGGTCTCCGACTTGCAGCGTTTCGTCCTCTTCGCAGTCACAAATCAGGAGTTAAAAATGATGGTAGAAATTATAATCACGACAACAATGAAGTCCAGGAGTGGAGGAGTTTGGAAGAGCCTGGTTTGGGGGATAACGGGGGATTCACGCTTTCCAAATTCAGCATCCCACTCCACCAAGGATGCTCACACCCGCCGGTGTCTCGCGCTCGCTTCTCATCTTCCCTTCCCTCCTTTT
>VXBA01000516.1:54960-70511 GCA_013399895.1 Serilophus lunatus | reverse complement strand
TTTCTTAAATCCCTTTTCCAAGCAGCTCCATCTGTAAATGAACCAACATCTTGATTTTATAGCCTCTTGCTTTGTACCGAGGAGGGGGAAGGGGGAGGGGGGGAAGTAGTGGAATGCCTAAGTAAGACTTTAATTCCGAATTCATTTGCGCCGTAGCGATGGAGTTGTCACAAACCATAATGCAGTATTTAATTAAAATAACAGAAGTGCATCTCGCTATGTCCTGGGGTAGCGATCACCCACTTACAGCCGCCGCTCCCCGCCTTGGATTTATGGACCGGCGGCGGCTGAGGTGCAGCGGAGGGATGAGACAGGGAATGCTTGGAGGGGGAGCATCGTTGTCGCCAAGGCTGAGTCTCCCTCCCTCCTCTCCTGCCCTTCCCCACTGTGGTTCCCCATTGATTTGGGACCCTCGGGTCTGAGGGTCCCGGTTCGTGATCCCGGTTCTGAGATGGGCTGTTTGGGGGGTGTCAGTTGTTAGAGAAAGGGGATGGGCTCTGGAACATGGTCCGTGGGACCCTCTGTGTCCGAGGGAAGAGGGGGGCCCTGCTCCCTGTGACTTCTGTCCACTGGAAGAGGGGAACACCTGCTCCCCGTGTTCCCCTGTTTTGGAGCAGAGCAGAGCACCCACTCCCTGTGATCCCCATTCCCGGAGCAGAGTGGGACACTCATTCCCATCACAGGGAAGAGAGGAGCGATCTGCTCCCCCTGCCCACCCTGTGCTGGGGCAGAAAGGGAAACCTGCTCCCAGTGATCCCCTGTCCCAGGGCAAAGGGGACACCCATGACCCCCTGTCCCGGTTCAGGTGCCTGTCCCACCCCCGGGGGTCCCTCATCCTTTTCCCCCAAACCCTCACAGCAATCCCCGGGGGAACACGGCTGGTTTAGGATCACTCATTAATTAGGAGTTTGACTCCTAATGGAGGAAGGAAGCAGCGTTTTCGGGCTGGCTGTGGTTGGGACCTGCACTTGGCAGAGAATGCGGGAGGCAAACGGGGTGTTTTTGCACATTCCCATAAATTCCAACATGAAGTTGTGGAGTTGCCGCCTTTCCCGGGTCCCCTCTCCCAATCCCCATCCCTGTGTTGTCCCCCTCATTCCCTCAGCTTCCCCCGATGCCCTAAACCCACCCGAAGGCTCACGAATGACGGGGAAATAATTGCGGTGACCTTTAGAGGGAAGCGGCCCCGGAGAGGGGGATGGGGTTACTGTATAAATCTGTTTTGATAATATCCATCACGGAATCGGCACTCTGTGCTCCCATCCACACCCCTGCTCCCCTCTCCCGGGAGTCAGGGATGGATGGCTCCTCGCACACACGCGTGTGCACACACGTACACAATTATTCCGAGCCCTCTTCACAGGTCACAGGCAGAGTTTAGCTCCGATGGCTGCTCATCTCCATCAGGCCGGGAACGTGCAGGACTTTAAAGGCGAAAATAATTGGCTGCAGGACAAATTTAGGAAATGGAGTGTGCGATAAAGCAAATAAAAATCGCTCTCGGTCCCTCCCGCCCCCCCCCCCTCCGCCCTTCCCCGTGGAGGGCAGGACGGGGATAGGTGGGAAGGGACCGGTCTTGAGCTTATTTTACCTCCCTTGCAACTTTGCCATTAAAGTTGCACCTACAGCTAGGAAGTTTGTCCGTGAAAAATGGTCATTTTGTTTCCCCTGCTCAAAGCACGTTATTAAAATGCTAATTTAAAAGAAAAAGGAGTTAAATATCTCGCGATGGTGCAGCCTAATTGCAGCCATAATGAGCTCTCTAAATGTGAGTGCCCCTGACACACGGAGAGCATAAACAGCCGCGAACACATCATTAGTGCTCGCGTTCATTTATTCTGCCGACCTGGCGATGACCCCGCGGAGGGTCGGGAGGAGCAGGTGGATCCGACTGCGCGGCCCCCGGGGATGCGGGAAGCGAAGCCGGGAGCGGCTGCCATGGCAACGCGAGGGATGCGGGACCGCCCTCAGGAGCCCCCGCATTCCCTGCGCCCCGCGCATCCCTGGACCCCTCTGTACCCTCGGAGCTCATCCTGCAGCCCCAGACCCCCCTGGACGCTCTGCGCTCCTGGACCTTGCACATCCCTGCGTTCCTGGATGCCTGTGCACCCCCAGGATCCTTGGATTCTGTGTTTCTCGCAGTGTCCTACGTGGCCCTGCATCCCTGGAGCCCCCTCCTGCAATCCAGAGCATCCCTGGACCCCGTGCAGGGCTGTGCGGTGATTTGGGGTGGCAGCACTCAGAGCCCCCGGGAAGGGTGTGGAGGATCCTGCAATCAATCCTAGAATTGCATTTGGGGTTGGAAGGAACCTTTTAAGGCCAATTAGTCCACACTAGGCCCCTGGAAAGGGACACCTCCCACTCTCCCAGGTTGCTCCAACCTGGCTTTGGACAATTCCAGAGATGGGGCAGCCGCAGCTTCTCTGGGCAACCTGTGCCAGGGCCACCCTCACAGGGAAGGATTTCTTCCCAATATCTAGTCCGAATTTCCCTTCTTTCCACTTAAACCGTTCCCCCTTGTCCTATCAGGCCTCACTCAAAAGTCTGTCCTCGTTTTCCTTACAACCCCCCTTGAGGCCACATGAGGGGGGGATCAGCGATGGGGAAACTGAGGCAGGGAGAGGGGAAGTACCTGAGCTGGAGCATCTCGGCTCCACACACGAGAGCGAGTGGCTGAGGAAGGAGATTAATAAAAGCTGTTCTTTGGGAATGATTTTTGCTCCATTCCAGCGTGTTTACTTCTAAACGGCCTCGCTCGTCGCCTCCCAGCAACACCACAATAACTTCCCTCGGATTTTCCCCCCCCCCACCCCTTTATTTTCTTTCGTCTCCTCTCTCCCGCCTGTCCGAGGGGCACAGGAACACCATCCCCGGGAAATATTTTAAAATAAAAAACATNCCCCTCCCTCCCCCCTCCCTGCACCCCCCCTTCTGCCGTGCACTCTCGATGAACCTGTGATATTGTAGCAATGGCCCTTGAAGTGCAGTGGGGAGGTGATTTAGGAGAATATTAAAGGCAATGTGGAGATTCGGAGGCGCCTCTCTCAGGGAGATCTGGAGAAATACGCAGCACAGATGGGCTGAGCAGATTAAACATTTCCGTCACATTGTTTTCAAATTGTGTTTGCGGTGCCTGAGGGTTGGGACTGCGGTCAGAGCGCGGCGGAGCCCGCGCTGGATGGAATAAATATTAATACGGCAGTTTCACACGGGCTCCCAACCCCATCAGTGCCGGGGTTATTGTCTCCCGGCCGGGTCCCGGAGGCTGGCGCGGCTCCAGCTCCATCGTCTGTCCCGGCTCCGTGTCCAAAGGGATGTTTGTCCCTCTGCCCTGACCCACCCCCGAGCCGGGTCGTGCTCTGGGTCCGTGGTGATGCTTCGCTGCGCTGGTTGGTTGTTTTTTAGTGGGAAATGGTTAATTGGGTAAATCGTGAAGCCTTTCAGTCAGGCTGGTCCCTCCCCATGGAAAGCCCGAGGGCTCATCTCAAGGAGGAGGAGCAGGGCTGTCGTTCTTGCCAAAATTTGCCGTGTGGTCATTTCTGCCCGGTGCCCGATGGGGCACCATCATCTTCCTCCCCTTCCATCTCCCCCGAGTGCTGGTGCTCTGAGCTCCTTGTGTCTCACCTTCTTCCCCCTGGGGTGGGATGTGGAGATCCCAGTGGGGTGGGACATGTGTTTCCACTTGGGCCACAATAAACGGATCCCGGTGGGATGGGACGCACAGACACCAACGGGATGTGACACTTGGAGATTGGTGGGAAGGGAAACTGTGATGCCAAAGCTGGGACTGCAGATGGGACAAGGGGAAGGAGCCCCCAGCCCCAGCTGTGTTTCCACAGCTCCCTGGCTGGGAATTGAATCATTGGAAGCAAGTGGGAATCGTTGGGTTTTATATGGATGCACCCTCCAAAATAGTAGATATGGAGAAAAGGGTGAGCACACCCAAATTAGCCCCACCATGCACCCAGCTGGGTGATGTGCCAAGGAAATGGCATTCCCTCTGGAATCCCACGGGCTCCAGACCCCTGAGGACAGGGAGCCCCTTGATTTCAGAGTGTGCAGCAGCCCTGGGCTGGTTTTTGAGGTAAACAGATGTCTAGCCGACCTGGAATAAAACTCCCTGGTATCAACCAACCCCTTGCCTAGCTGCCATTCCTCATCCAGGAATCAGATCCCTCCGTTTTCCTAACAATAATGTATGGCACACACGCACTAATAATGGGGCCAAGCAATCATAAACCAATAAGTCCCTGAGTGATTGGCTTTTCCTTTGGCATCCATCAAAGCATCATTGATCTCCTGCATGAAGAGGGTGATGAATGGCCTTCCCAGAGCCCATGGGGTTGTTTATGAAGGAGAGAGAGGGAGTGTGGTGGTAAGGAAGGCTTGGGAAGCACTGATGGGGAGGAATTACCATCACTTGGTGGAGGAATCCTGTGCTGGATCCTGTGCTGCTTGCTGAGGGTCTGGGGGATGTTGGATGGGACAATTTGATGGAATCAGGGAAGTGCTGCTGGAGTGGTGTGACACCCAGAGAGGCTGTGGCTGCCCCATCCCTGGAAGTGTCCAAGGCCAGGTTGGATGGTGCCCGGATCAACCTGGGACAGTGGGAGGTGTCCCTGCCCATGGCAGGGGGTTGGAACTGGATGAGCTTTCAGGTCCATTCCAACCCAAACCACCCTGGGATTCAATTCCATGTGGCTGCACCTTCAGGGTCCCACCAGGTGTTCATCCCTGTGAGGCCACGCAGGAGAGAAGTGGCCCCATTCTCATCATCAGTGGGATGTCCCCACTGGTGGGGACAGGGGGAATCTGTGGCTGGGTCATGCAGGGATTCCACTTTCCCACTCCTGCATCATCCATCTCTCCTGGGTGATGCTGGAGGAGCCGTGGTGCAAAGCAGGGGAGAGAACCAGGTTGTGGTTGTCATCTTGTTTCTTCCTTTTCCCCCTTTTCCCACTCCCTTGCTGATGGGGATGAGCAGCTTGAAGCTTTTTATGGCCCTGTGCACCAACCCACCATAAAAGCCCTGATTGTGGGTGATTATCCGAGTGAGCAGCGTCTGCTCCGGGTCTGCTCAGCACCGGGGATTTTGGGAATGAGACTGGAGAAGTGCTTTGGGGCGTGTTCCTTCCTCCTGGGAGAAATCACAGCGTTTTAGGAGCAGAGTGAGACCATCCCGGCTGTGCAGAGGGTGGTGTTGGGGTGATCCCCCAAATCCACTTCCCTATTATATGCCAGCACGAAAAGGGCGCCCAGTTCCCAGTTTGCTCAGCCCTGCTGATTCCTGGGAATGGGACAGAGCGTTATCTTTCCTCTGTCTCCTGGCCGATGCCCTGTGCTGCCTGTTGGGGTTCCCAGGGGCTCCTGGCACCCCCAACACCCGCCCCCGTGCAGCCCCTTAAGCAGTGGAGGGGGCAGAGATCCCACTCCCCTCTCCACACCAGCACACTCGGGATCCACCACCCTCCCCGGAGCAATTATCCTGCCGATTAGTGGGTTTCCAGTCCCTTCTATAAAGTCTCAGCTAAATTACTTCCCTCCCCCTCCCCAGCACAATCCAGGCAGGTACCGAGCACAGAGGCCCCATTAGTGTGTAATTAGGTAGATTCCAGCAAAAACCCATCCTCAGACTCCCTCCTCCTCCTCCTCTCCCCCTTCCCAAAGCCGGCACGAGGCGTCAGCGAGATGTAAATGAGCATCTCCAGACAGAGCAGAGTTCACCCTGCACTGGGCTCTGCCTCGCTGTGCCAGTGCACTCCTCGTTTTAATAGTTTAATAAAAATTAGCATAATTAACGAACATCTGTATGATCCAGAGTGGTGCAATTTGGCACTTGGAAACGAGGACTTAAACATTATTGCTGGGAGTTTAATGTTGTTTTAATTCTTTTTGGCACTGCGCGGTGGAATAACGGCTCGGAGCCGCGCGGGCTCGGCTGCTGCTCATTTGCATTTTCCTCCCTTTGATTATGAGCAATCGTGGATTATCCAGCAATTCATCAAAGCAGAAATTATTTTAAAATACCTCACAGTGTTCTGGCTGTGGAATTGCTGAGGGGGCGGTGGGCAGAGGATGGAAGGTCCCTGTCATGCCCAGGGTGTGGCTCAGCCCATGGGTCTCCAGGATTCGGGAAATAAACCCGAATTTTTTTTCTCCTCCAGCAGGATTTTTCCCTGCTGGCTGCTGGGATATATCCCTCCATCCTGCCTTCCCTCCCTGCTCCTGCAGCAGCATCCTGGTGCTGTTTGCTCCAGTGGGGGTCCCTGGGGAGCATCGGGATCCTGACCTGGAGAGGGTTGGGATTCCTGGCACCCCTTCCTGGCTCCACCAAGGGCAGCACCATCTGCAGAGCTGGAAGCGTGGGGAGCACTGTCTGTCTCTGGTGACTCAGCCCTTCTCCCGAGCTCTTTCCCTGTCAGGAAGCAGGGAAGTGCTTGGGGACACATTGAATGTCCCCAACCAGGCATTGGAGGGACAGAGCTGAGAGCATGAACATGGAATGGGATGTGCTGCTGTGCACATCTAATTTAACACCTAATTTAAAAAAAAAAATCACTTATTTTGATGCCAGACTTCTTAAACCCATGTGTGCAAACTCCTCCTCCCGCACACACAGAGGGAGGAAAGTTTTCCCTCTTGTTATTTGCCTCCAATGTCTGTCAGGGGAAAGTCTCACCTAAATCTGGGGAGGGAACAGGTTATCCAGGCATGATCCAGGGGGAGTGGCTTCTGCAGCTTCAGGCTGGGGTCTGGGCCACTCTGAGGGTTGGGACCTGAAATGAAACACCCCAAAAATGTGAATTAAATGTCGAGTTTCTGAGCAAACCTCAAACTGTGGCCACAGGACCCAGAGCAAAGGGGGAGAGCGGGACAGGATGAGGGAGGAGGGATAAAAAGAACAGGGAGAGAGATGGGACTGGGGTATTTTCTATTGGAATCTGGGGCCTGGAGAGCCAAAAGAAGGGACCTGAGCCACATTCCCTGCCTGGCTGTGTCCCCCTCAGGTGTACGACGTGTACGGCTGGTGGGTGGGAGAGCTCAACGACGAGATCGGGATCGTCCCGAGGGATTACCTGGAGCCTGCCTACGACCTGGAGGAGTGATGAGGACAGAGGCACCCCAGGTGAGAGGGGGCACCGGGGTACACCTGCCGGCATGGGGTGTGGAGGTGGGTGTTGTGGAGGCGGCTCCATCCCTGGGGTGTCCCAGCGTCCCCGGGGTGCTGAGCCTTGAGGATTGTCTTTGGCTCCATCTCCTGGTCTCTGTTTTACCTGGGAACAGGCGAGACATGGAACCACCACAGTGCCACCCTGCCCAGTGTCTCTCCCTGCATTTCAAGTCCTTCACATTCCACGGGAGAGACGTAAAACCACAGCATCCAACTGTGTCTCTCTGCCCCCGGCTGTGCCACCGACGCTGACACCAAGTGCTGCACACGAGGGTGGTTTTCTCCCAAAACCCCGTTTTATGGAGGCATTTGGCAGATGGAGAAACTGAGGCACAAGGCAGGGCTGGGAAAGTAGAGGGGATCTGGAGTCCTGCCACCTCCATGTTCACCTGGCAATCTCCCACCCTCGTTGTCCCTCTGTTCCCAGGTCAGTCCCAGCCTGTGTCTTGCTGTCCTTCCCCACCGTCACCTGTGTCTCTCCCACTTCCTCAAATCCAGGTGCTTCTCTCTCCCTGGCCATGCTGAGATCACAGTGACACCATTCCCACCACCAGTTTCCCCCTGCCATGAGCATCCGTGGCTCGAAGAGACCCCCACAGTGCCGTGGAGCCCCCTGTGCCCGGTGGTCCCCAGCAGGGGAGCACGAGGGGCTGGCATCCCACAATAAAGCTGTTTTCCTCTCCGTGTTTGACTGCTCCAGACTTTGTGATGGGGCTGGAGCCGGAGCAGGGTGAGGGAAGTGCCCCTCGGCTCCAGCCCCCCCCCAGCTCTAAGCACCCCCAGAGCCCTCTGGGCTGGGCCAAGCCCAGGGCTGAAGATGAGCCCAGTGCATCTTCCTCTTCCTCCTCCTCCCGCACTTGGCTGAAGGGCCACTAGATGGTGGTAGGGACCTGCTGACTGCAGCCTTCCCGGGGAGGTGCCCAAACCCCCTGGGCTGCGCGGGGCAGCCCCTGGTACCCCCTCAGCTGCAGGGGTTGGGACATGTTGGTGCCGACGCAGGAATATCACCCGCGGGGTGAGCCCAGGCTGCGGCCGAGGGGCTGCTCCAGGGCACAGCTGGGCAGATGTTTGGAGCCGGGCACGTCCTGGGGGATCCCATGGGATGCCGAGGATGCAGCCAAACCCATCCCGGTGCCCGCTGCCTCATCACACCAGTGAATAACCCCCCCCACGTCTTTGGTGTGGAGAGGGGGTTTGGGGTGCCCGGAGCTCAGCTTGGCAGGGCACAAGCTTGGCTCAAATCCCTCTCTTATTCCCAAGGTGCTCTTCCAGCCCCTTCTCTCTGCAGTGTGGGTGACCCTGAGCAGAGAAATTCTGCCTCTGCTCTGCACTCTCTGACTCCTTTCCCCATCCTTGAGCAGCCTGCAAGGAACAGCTCATTCTAGGAGGCAGCTGCAGGGCCTGTATCCATCTCTCCAGCTGCATTCCCGGAAGCCCTTCGGGATCCTGGCAGGCAGGGATGGATGTTCTTGCACAGAGGGATGCTCTGGTGCAAAAACCATCAGGGCCTGGGGCTGCCTGGATGCATCTGCCTCAGCCCAACGTGTAGGAAATGGTCTCCAGAGTCTGATCTCAAATCCAAAGCCTCACCCAGGACTCCAGAGCAGAGACATCCATGCTCTGCTAGGAAAGGGGAGGGAGATGGGAGCAGGATGCTTTGGCCAAGCAGGGGCTGCTCCAGCCCCAGGTTGGAGCAGGAGCCCCCTGGCACAGTGCATTGAGGGCAGGAAGGACAGACTGGAGAGAGCCACCTTCCCAGGGGATGAGGATGCACTGGCTGGACAGCCTGGCCCAATTCCAGGCTGTTTTTCTGGTAGGAGGAGGGGAGGAGAGAGCTGTGCCAGGCTGGGAGGGAGCAGGGAGGGAGCTGTGCCATCCTCACCTGCTCCAGGTGGGAAAGGTTACCTTGGGCAGTTCCGTGTTCCCACCGGATCCCTCACCCCCTCCAAGATTCCAGAGCTGACTCCACCCTAATGCCTGGCACGAGGGGCTGAGCCAGCCCTGGGTGTGGCAGAGGGGACAGTCACCCTTCCCAAGCCACTGCCCCCCAGCCCTGCACGGTGTCCCCCAGGCTGGAACCCCCGGCCCAGGGGCTGCTCCCCCTGCCCAGCCCACGCCTCCTCTGAGTCACTGTTTTCCCGACAGCTTCGCAAAGCTGATCACCAGCACTAAAAATAATTCCTGAAAGGCGGCCAGGAGCCGGGATGCGGCCCCGGGGTGGACCAGTTTTGGAGGGGCTGGAGAAGGGATGGAGAGGGTCAGCAGAGGGCCTGGAGCCCCCACTGCAGCAGCCCCGTAAGCTGCCCTTCCCAAATTCCCCTTGGGAAGGAAGCCCCAGGGCTGGATGGCTCCTGGCAAGGCATCCATGGGATGGATGTGGCAGTGCCAGGACACGCTCCTGGAGCAAACCGGGAGACTGGAGGGAGCCGGGGGCAGGATACGACCCTGGCGGAAGGTGCGTTTGTCTGTGTGAGGCTGGGCAAGGAGCGGGGCCGTGGGCACGGAGGGGTCCGCGGGCACAGCTGGCCTCACAGCTGCGCCATTTGGAGCCGCACACTCATGAATATGGATGAATATGGATACGGGGGGGCAGCCAATGGCAGCGGCGCTCCAGCGCGCCGGCAGCTGCCAGCCTTGGCCGTGAACTTCTCCTGACATTTCGGATGCGCCTCCAAGGGTTTCCAACACTCCCTCCCCCTCTTTGGTGCATTCTGAGCCCCGCGAGGGGCCAAACCCATCCAAAAACCCCAGCGCTCAGGAGGGACCCCCAGTTGTCCATCTCCTGCCACCAGCCTCGGGGTGAGCCCAGGGACCTCCGTGCCGCCCCAGGGCTGGTTTTGGAGTGGAGAACGTGCCGACATCACCCCCTCTTTTTCCCTAAATCCATGTCTCCGCAATTATCCCGGCCTGGCCCCCGCCCATGCAGTGCGGACAGACACCGCCAGCACCCGGCAAGTCTCTTCTACTTGGGTTTTATTTCAAGTCAGAGCACGTCGGCCCTGCCTGAACCAGTGCTGAGGGGGAGGAGACGGGGCAGGAGAACACGGGGAGGGGCAGCGAGAGCAGCCAGAGCCAAAGGCTGCCGGACACCGACGTGCTGCTGCTTTTCAGCAAATTCATGTGTGGCAGGAGCCCATCCGGGATACCTCCTGAAAAGGGCAGGGGTAACAAACTGCCCCGCCCCCCGCCCCCCCCCAGCTCATCTCCTGCCCTGCAGTCCCGGGGGAAGCTCAGCTCCCATTGTCCCAGCTGCAGCAACCTGCAGGGAAAGCTGTGCCACGGGTGTGGATCTGGGATCTGCACCCCACGTGTGGGCTCTGGATTTGTGCAGCTGAACCCTCACTTTCCTCCCCAGGAGCTGCAGACAGGGGAGATGGAGAGACCCACTGGGCAGTGGCTGGCCCTGGATCCACCGAGGAAAGCCTTTTTCTGTCGTGGTGGATGTCAGGAAATGTATCCCACCCCACCCTGGGATACGCCAGGACACGGAGCTTCACTGGCAGTACCGTATAACTGAGCCCTGCTACTGCTCCAGTCAGAGAGCAAAGGCCACAGGAACAACAAACACAGGTTTCACTACCCACTAGATCCCTTCTCCAAGAGAAGAGCGATGCAAACACTGCCTGGGACACCAAGGACAGTCAGGAGTCAGCAGGGAGAGAGCACGTGAGCTCTGGGCACCGCAGAGCCCGGGACAGCGCCGTGTTCCCGGCGCAGCCCAATCCCACCATCATCCCCCTCTGGTTCCGCAGAGATCCCTCTCCCAGCGAGGGCTGCAGGTCCTGGGGAGGCAGGGGAGGTCCCCAGAGCTGTCACTGCGTGTCCTGCCGTGCTCCCAGGGGCTCAGCTGGCTCCTCAGGGCTGTCTGAGTGCGTGTCGTCCACGCCGAAGTCGCTCCAGTACGGGAAGCTGTCCAGGCAGCTCGGACCCTGGGGGCTTCCCAGGCCGGCACAGCTGGGAAGGGAGAACAGGCCAGAGTGGAGAAGGGATCCGAGGGAAGATTCAGGGCCTGAGTGTCTCCGGATCTCCTTGGGGCCGGCACTACCCTGGGATGCTCCTCCCCTTCCCCCCTGCGCCGTTACTTGCCGTGCAGGTTCCATCCCGCGATCCACAGCAGGGGCTGTCCCGGGATGCTCCTCCCTTTCCCGGCCTTCTCCTGCCCCGCAGGTGCCCTCCAGGCAGGCACAGCAGGAGCTGGGGCTGCCCTGGGATGCTCCTCCCCTCCCTGGCCGTTACCTGGCACGCGGGTCCTGTCCGGGCAGGGATGTGGGACGACTCTCCTCCTCCTGGACCCAGCCACAGTTGGACATGGCATAGTGCAGGATGGCCTCTGTCACTGTCTGCGTGCCCTGGCCCTGCACACAGGCCTCGATGTCGGGGACAGAGAGCTGGCTCTGCAGGAAGAGGTGCAGGCGGCTGTCGGAGAGCAGGACCACGTTCTGCACCACCCTGGGCACGGAGAGAGGAGGGGGAGTCACCTCTCACACCCCCACGGTGACACGGACAGCTCTGCTGTCACCTCAGAGCCACAGCCCTGCAGCAGAGCGTCCCCTCCCTCCCTCCAGCCCTCAGGAATCCTCTGCTCACTTCTCCAGGAACTGCTGCAATCCCTGTCTCCGCTTCTCAATGAACTCATCCGTGCTGCCCACGAAGAAGGTGGATTTTCCAGGCAGCTCTGGGACAGGCCTGAGGGGATGGAGCAGAGGGAGAGCTCAGGGTCTGGTCACCTCAGTGCCAGCACAGGGGGACACTGTGACAGCAGCTGCCAGGACCCTGGAGCTCAGGTATCCTCTGCTCCTGTCCGGGGTTTCTCTCTATGTCTATTCTGTGCTCACGTGGGTCTCCCAAGGCAATGGGAAGCAGGAGGAGGAAAGGGAAAACAAGGAATTCTTACACCAACCCAGCATTCTTCTGGAGCTGCCTCCTCAGCCACACGAACTCACGGTACCGGCGCCGCACACATGAGGTCTTGGCAGTGAAGGCCTTGCTGTTGGTCTGCAAAACAATAACCCACCATGGGGATTAGCCATGGGGTTGAGGGGCAGCGAGGAAGAGGAAGGCTGGGAGTGAGGGATCCATCCCCTCTGTGCTGGGTCTCAGGCTGGTGGTGGCTCCTTCCATCCCCACACACCAAACAGCCCCCCTCCTGAGCCCCACACGGGGCACAGCCGGGCTCTGCAGCCCATCCCACTGTCCCCCAGCCCCAACTCACGTGGAGGAAGATCTTATAATCCACATAGGAATTCCAGGAGCCTTCGTTCTGCACACGGGGGTCCTGCACTCGCACGGTGGTCAGTTCCTGTGGGTCAGGAGGGGAGGCCCCTGTGACTCCAGGGACAGGTATCCTGCTTTTCCAGCTTCCCTGCCCCAGGGATACCTCCAAACATTCCCATCCCTGTCACCAGCTCTGCCCAAAGAGCCTCCCCAGCCCACCCAGCCAGGAATAAATATGGCAGGAAAGGCTCTTACTTCCTCTCGGTTCTCCAACATCCTAGAGCCAGAGCCCAGCGGGAAACATCTGGGGCAAAACAAAAAGGAATCAGCACATGAGGGTCTTCCATGGACTCTGCATCCCCCTGGGACACCTCTGTCCATCCACCCCCCCCCCCATAACCACACTCAGCTGCCCTCCCTGATCCATGAAATAAAGAGGGAAGGGAGCCTCCAGCACGTGCTCCTGAGGCAGCCTGGCCTGTTGTGCTCCTGCTGGAGAGTGTGGGGTGACCAGAGCCAGAGCCTGCAGCACCTCCGTCCTCCACAGCTCGTCCTCAGGTCACCCCTGCCCAGAGTTCCACTGGGATCCTGCAGGGACAGCACTCAAAATCCCTGGATCACAGAGGTGAGCAGGATCCCAGCTCAGCTGGGCTGGGACCCTGAGGAGCTGCTTGTCCTCCTCTCCCACAGCACAGCCCTGCTCCTGGGAAGGTACTGGGGTCTTTGGGAGAACCTTTTCCCTGGAGGAAAAGGAACAGCCCAGCTCCCACTTTGCTCCTGCAGAGCCCAAACTGGGAGCACAGGAGGGAGCCAGGGCCCCCCCAGTCCCCACATGGTTGGTCTTTGCTGCCACGCTGGGGGAGTTTGGCTGGGGAGGAGAAATCCCTGGTTTTATCCCAGTTCACTTCTCCCAAAGGCCTCTCCTGCTGCAGGAGCTGGGCTGGGCTGGGCTGTCTGAGCAGGGAGGCTGCTAATCCGCACCAGGACCCTGCTGCCCCTTCCCAGAGGAGATCCTGTTTTCCTCCTGTTTCCATCAACCCATTCCCTGGATGTTGCCCCAGCAAGGCCCTGTTATCTCCAGGCACGGATATTCCATGGAATATCCTGAACTGGGACACACTGGGACCATCCAGCCCAACTCCTGGCCATGCCTAGGACACCCCAAATCCCACTCTGGCCCCGAGTGTTGCCCAAACCCTCTGGTAGCCTTGGGGAGCCTGTTCAGTGCCCAACCACCCTCAGGGGGAAGAGCTTCTCCCCAAATCCAGCCTAAACCTCCCTGCCACAGCTCCAGCCATTCCCTGGATCCTGTCACTTGATCCCAGAGATCCTACTGGATCCTTCTCCACCATTACCTTCCCCTGCAGCAATTCCCATCCTCCACCACCACAAACACAACGCCAGGGCTCGGAGGAAGGTGGGGACAAGACAACCCCTCCTCCCACATCCCACAAATCCACGATCCAAGCAGTGGAGAACAGGCACACACAGACCGGGAATACTCGTCAGGGGGAGCTGGAAGACCGAGCATGTCCCGTGTCCTGGTTTCACCCCTTCTGCAGGATCGTTTGCAGGAGGTTCAGGGCCAGGATTTCCCCCGTCACATCCCAGGCTCCCGAGGGATTCACTCGTCTGGTGCCAGAGGAGCCCCCCCCTCACCTGTTCCCCATTCCTGGAATTTTGCCTTTTAAGCCAAGTGCCAGGAATGCCGGCCTTTATTCCCTGCTCCCATGGAGGCCGAGTTAATTTTAGTCGAGGGGAGGAGTTGAGCCCCAAACCAGGCTGTAAAAATTCCAGCTCCACCGGTTTTCAGGTATTTCCCGTGGGACTGCAGCCATCCCACGGCACGCGGAGAGCAGGGAAAGGGTTAATCCCAGCGGGGAGGAGTTTGGGGACGGACGGAAAGGAAGGATGTCTGGGATAACCGAGCACCCCCGGAGCTGGGTCAGGTTCCTGCTGCTTCCAATTCGAGCTGGGAGAGGAGGAACCTCCCAAAAACAAGCCTCAAAGCACGCTCTGGAGCACGCGATCCTTCCTTAGGGAAGGAGCCAAAAGTGACACGAGTCGGTTTTGGGGGAGCTCTGAACAGTCCCACGCTGGGGCTCCCAGTCGGAACCAGTTCAAGCAGCACAACTGGGACCACCACGCTCCCAAATCCCATGGGATCCCAGCCCCACAAATGCTGGGATGATCCTCCCCGTTGCTTTCAGAGCTCCCAAAGGCCCTGCCCGGATTAAAAACGCAGGAGGGAGACTCGGGAATTGCCTGATGGAGCAGCAGAGGGTTGCCAGGAACAGGAATTTCCTTTCCCAAGGTGCTCCCAAAGAGACCCGGGGGGGATGGGCCAGAAAACCCGGGATCAGAGAGCCTGGGAAGCCACCCCAGGAATCTTATTTAGGCTTTGTTGGGAGTTAATTGATCTTAATGTGATAAATCAACTTCCAGCCGCCACAGAAGCGGCTCGGGATCAGCTTTAAGCAGTTTCACCAAATCCTCTTCCAGGGATTTTGGCGAAAGCCTCAGTTTTTAAGGGCTCTGGGATTCCTGCCTTGGGTTTCTTTCCCTCCCATCCCAGGATTTCCAGGGCTCTGCTCCTGCTGCCTCTGCCCTTTGCCCCAGGGGTTGGACAATTCCCGGTGGATTGGCTCCCCTTCCCACCCTGCCGACAGGGAAAGTTCTGTTATCTCTGCCCCGTTATCTTTCGCCACATCCCCGAGAGCCTTTCCTATCCTCTGGAATCCTCGATCCTGGCCAGGGCAGAGCAGGAGAAGCCGAATTCATCTCCCAGCTCCATCCCCTTCCCATCCCTCAGTTTAGGGGAAAACCCTCCCCAGCAGGAAGAGAAAAAGGCACCGAATCCCATTTATTCCTGATTTTCCTTGGACACCCCCGCCTATAAAAACCCGGGGGTGATTTTTTGGGGTTTTTTTTTCTTTTTTTCAGGCTGTTGGAGAAGGAAACCCTCCCCCATCCCCCAAACCTCGGCCCTGGCACCTCGGGGTTCAGGGAAAAGCCTCGGGGAGGAGGAAAACCGGGAATTCATCCCGTTTTTCCCTGTTTTCCCTTCGGACCCCTCAGCACCGGGTGGGAGGTAATAATGGGATATTTTTAGGGCTGTTTTCCCGTTTAGGGGATGGAAAGGGCTTCTGGAGAAGAAGATCCCCCT
>VXBA01000507.1:12564-53156 GCA_013399895.1 Serilophus lunatus | reverse complement strand
AGGGCGCGGGGCCGTGGGGTGGTGCGGGGGTCGGGGTGTTCCCCTGCCCCCCTCGCCCGGCCCGGCTCCCCCCTGCGGCCGGGGGTGTCGCGGGGCCGCCCCGCGCCCGGGGGGTGCCGGGGGCCGGTGCCGGGGGCCGGTGCCGGGGATGCGCCGGAGCGGTGCCGGGCGCGAGAGGCGGCCCTGGGCTCCTTCCAGAGCGGCTCCCGGTTCGTCGCGTCACTGATGGAAAACAGGCCTCTGTGGGCGCCGGAGAGCAGGGCCCGCAGCGGGAGCCTGGGCTTGGCTTAAAGGGGCCTCGAGATCCTGCTTTGGCGGAAATCAGCGCCTGGGATCGGTGTAATTAAAAATGGGAGTGCGGATGAGTGTGTCCCCCCCCCGAGGAAAGCGTGTCCGTGGGAGGGGAATATAAATGTGCTGCTGCTGGGTGTGGGGGGCAAGGTGTGTGTCTGAGGGCACGCCCCGGTGCTCTGCCTTCCTTTTGTCCGAGAATTGCATGTGATCGTTTAATATTAATCGGAGTTAAGAGATCTAAGCGTGTGATGTGGCAGAAATTGCCCGGGGAAGGGCTAAGGTCGCTGTGGTTGGAGTGATGAAACAGCTCTGTTTTATCCACCTGTGTGTGTCTCTGCAGATCACTTGAGGCTATTTTAAAAGCAGCGGCAGCAAGGTCCCCTCTCCAGGAAAGTGGATTTGGAGAAATTTCTACTTGAAGTGATCTAACTAGGCTTGTATTGGGATAACCACACTGGCTTGGAAAACTCTTCATGTTGATGATTTGTAATACAAAAAAAAAAAGATTTAAGTGTAGAGTTTCCTTAAACTAAAATCGGGTGATTTGGACTTCTAGCCAGGTGAACAGGGGGCTTGCATGTAAAAGTCAAGGATGATCGTTTTCCTTACAGAAAAACTGGGTCAAGAGTTGCAGATTTTTTAAAATATCCCTCTTCCCTATGTAGAGGGTGCCTTATAAAATGTGTATCAGTTCAGGGTTATATGAGTGCTCCTGTGCTTTGGCTGCTTGGCCTGGCCACTTACTGCCGGTTTGTCAGGGCCCTGTCCTTCTGTGCAAGCTCCTGTGGGTTGAAGTTTCACTTGCTGCCGTAGCAGATAGATACAGCAGCGAGTCTTAAACGCTATTTTGTAACAATTCCTTTAGCTGGAAGTAGCAGGACTTTTTCCTTCAGTCTCTCATTAACACGTTTGTCTGCCGTTGTTTTGGCGGAGTTCAGCAGAAGTAAATACCAGAGAAGCATTCAAACTCGTAGGTTTGTTTAGAAATGCAGAATGACAAAATTGAAGGTTATAACAGATTAAGAATTGATTTCCCACAAGCTTGCCAGTGTGGGAACACTGTCCAGAGGAACAAATCTCTCCTGCTCTCAGTATCTGCAGGAGCAGATGTAACTTGTTTGTGAAACAAATGAAATGTTAATGCTTCGACTGTTTAAACAAATACCAACATTTCTCAAATGTTTTGTTCCTGTCCAGAAAACTACTTTGGAGCTGTAATTACTGGTGTCTCTTTGTGATCTTTCTGTTCAGGTGAACAGAATCCTTTGACTTCTAAAGCCAAGATAATGTTCTTTTTCTGACATGGGAGAGAAGCTAGACACCAAGTTCAGTCAGCTCTTGACCCCTTTTTTCAGCCTGAAAATTGGACTAAATGTCTGACAGCTGCAGTGATGTGCAAAACTCTGCCTGGCATTGTTCATTTCAGTGCACATTTTGGCTTCATTGGGCTCGTGTATATTTGTCACTCTGCCATAAAGGCCTGGCACTTTTGGTTTGCCAGCAGTCTGTCCAGATTGTGAGTAATAGTGAAATGTGGTGTGGGGATTTTTTTGTGAAAGGTTTTGCACAGACAAGGATTCTACCTTATAGGTGTTGCTGAAAAGTGAAAATGCAGTTGTTGTGTGCTGCCTGTGCTCAGGTGGTTGCACAGTGTGTGATTTCAACCTAAACTTCAGGAGGATAAGTAAATTTTGACTAGGGAATGATTGATCTAACATCAGGATTTATTTGATGGACATTTGTACCTACAGTGTCTGCAGCACCAAAGAATACATGATTCTCTTGCAGGTTTATTACATTCCTGACCTGAGTGATGCTTGTCTTGCCTCTCTGTTTGTACCGGTCTGTCACAGGCTTCAAATAAATCTTCCTTGGTCACAGTTTGCAGTGTTTACAAGTGTGGTTGGTTGTGAGTTAACAGCTCACACTGACAGTCTGTCTCTAATAGTTAAAACATTGGTTGTCACTTCTGTGTTGGTTAGGCATATTTTTGGCACTTGGCTTATCTATTAAACTTGATCCCTGCTTTAAATGCTTTTATGTCACATGTGACTTTTTAAAGCTGACTTTTTAAGAATATGCTAACTACTCAAAAGTCTGTCAAGTTTTCATTTTAAAAAGTTGGCATACTACCTGTGGCAGCAATTCTAAAATATTTTAAGGGGAAAAACACTTCTTAGCACTTTGACTTTGCTCCGGTCTCTGTAAAACTGTCATATTGAATGTCTTTCTTCAAAAGGAAATTTTTTTTAATTCATATAATTATCAGGTGAATTTTCAAAATCTGGTAATATAAGAAATGAATAACCCTGCAGTTCCTGGTTGCTCTCTGGAATTTTTTTTCAGAACAGTTTCTTCTTGTAGGCTCTGCATTTTGCATGTAGATGTTCTAGTGCAGATGGCAGATAAAAATGTTTATAAGAAAATAACCCTTTTAGAGACCTGTAAATTTGCCAGTAGATGTATGGGCTTTTCTAGAAACTTGCTCATTGGGATGGTTTTGTAACACATATGAATTACTACATAAATAGCTTTTTATCTTGCTTTTCACAGATACCAGAGACAAGAAAACTACAGATTGAAAGCCAAGCTGAAGGACTTGGTTATGATAACCCAATTAATTAGTGCTTCGTTAATGTGACCCACTGAGAAAATAATTAGGTGTGTCTGTGCTGGACAAAAGGTTGTGGTGGTGGTGGAGCTGGAGAGCTCTGTGCCCTGGGATTTGGTGGAGTGCTGTCTAGCCTCAGGAGTGCAGGTCCAGAAGAGTCCTCCTCACTCAGTGGATTAAGGGCCACATGAACTAAAACCATCCAAGATCTGCACATGGACTCCTGCCTGATGTAGTAACTCTGACACAAGGGGAGATTTAACATCATTTATGTGCTGCAGTGCTGCTGAAGTGATTGGCTTGGGCAAGATGGGGCTGTATAAACTCCCCAGCTGTCTGAGCTGGCAGACACATCATCAGGAGCCTGTTTTTCATTTTTTTTTGAGTACAGCTTTCTGCTTATCTTGTGATGAATTACTTTTAAGTCATTTGTCACTCAACCTGTTGTGCTGCAACAACAGTGCCCTGAGAACTAGGAAAGCTTGCTTTTGTCCTTTCAGTGTAGGAATAGTTTCTTCTATAGTATTAAGTGTATTACTGGTCACCCATTGAGAAGTCCTCTACTCTTGGGTTGATGAAATGTGTCTGCACAGAGGCAGAAGCTGCTTTTCTCACAGGCTAGGAGGACAAGACAGTCCTTCGTTTCCCTCACAACTTTAGGTAACTGTCTTACCTAAAAGTTGGATAGAGGGGATGAAGGATTCCTCTAGTTTGTTCTCCAAATGTTTCTGTGTATTTTGTCTTCCAAGGTCCTGTTTCTTTCTCATCAGGCTGTATTTTTTCTCCTTAAATAAAGCCCAGCAAATATATTAAACAAAGGTCTATCTCCTCTCACAGAACTTCATGCATTGATTCTTCTTTGTACTGAGCCCCAAAATGTAGCTTTGCTTTGCTGGACTGGGACTGGTTCATCAGGTTACCTGTAACAAGAGGGGATTGAAAAAGGCTGGTTGATTAAATTCCTCATAGGGTGATCAGCTGTTTGAATAGCTGGTGGGTCATTGGGAGCATGACAGTGTGGGAAGGGCATATCCATGGATTAAATGGGCGTGGATAGAGGCCTTTGTTCCCTGTAGGAACCATACAGTGAATCAAACTTTATGTAGGGTGAGCTGAGCACATACAGCTTGGTTTGGTTCTAGGTAGAAATCACTGTCTGTCTGTAGTACAGCTGTCAGTGTGTAGGCTACAGCTCCTGCACTGCTCCTGTGAGCTGTAGGTTCTTATTTACATTGGGTATCGTTTTAAAGCAGGACTTGAATTCCTTCAGTAGACAGTCAGTGACTTGACTTGTATTCCTAGATTACTTATTTCATTGAAGAAATTTGAAGGCAAGGCATCTTGATTTGCTCTCCTATTTCTCTTGCAAGGCTATGGAGGTTCATCTAATATGGATGGTTTCTGGCCTGAAAAAACAACCCTAAGAGCAGGCTGCTTAGAGCTAGAATAAGCACTGAGTCTTGCATCACTCCCTATTTGCAGCAGAGTGATTTAAGGAAAACACAATTAGCATGAGATTAGTCTGGGGAGGATGTCTAAAACAAAACTAGTGTTCTGTCCATGGCTTCTCTGTCGTGGCTTCTGGGCATTTCATGGAGCTGTGACCTGAGTGGGCTGGTGGGGTGGGGGGGGTGGGGTTTTTGTTTGTTTGTGGGTTTTGTTTGGGGTTGAATTTATGCAGGTTTGGCTGAGGGGAGAGTATACAAAGAAAATGGTTAATGGATGAAAGGTAGTAAAGAGAAGTTTTCATGTGCTATCCAACTTCTCTGTTAGATGCCCTGGAAAAGATATTCTCCGCTTAATTTGGAGTCCTTTGGATAAAGGCTGCCCATCAGGACTGATAAGAGGAAATTAGGGACTATTGCAGAGGCTGCTAAGTATCTGCATCAATTAATGAGCTCAAAAGAATTTTTAAGACCTCTGAAGCAATTTAAAAGTGAGAGCTAAGCTAAGCCCCAAACTGTACTTCTGTTTGAGCATGAGCTAAGGCAAAGAGAATCCACAGGGACTTGTAGTAAATCAGTGCAATGCCTGCTGTGCCCTGAAGGAAGTGAAGTTGTGCAGTGTGGAAAGACTGGTGAGGGAAGGACTAACTCAGGTGCTGCCCAGTCACGGAAGGAGGAAGAGCTGCTTTCTGAAGAAGCCCAACACTGCACTTACTGTTTACATCTCTTCTTGGCTCAGCTTCTCCTTTGATAGGAGTCAATGTCATTTTGTCAACTAAGCTGCTAAATAGATGTTCTGTATGTCAGAAAGTCACTCAGATGTGGACTTGCAGTTCCCTTTCGGTTCTTTCGGGGGGGGGGGGAAGGTCTGGTTTTTAGACCCTATTACGAAGTTACTCCTCAAACTCTGGTTGTGTTCTTCTTGTGATGCTTAGTTAGATGCTCACCGTGGCTGTTTTTTTTTTTTTTCTAAAGTGGTTAAACTTGTATTAAACTGCAGCAGTTTGGAATTTGGAAGCTGCTTTTGTGCTGTCATTTCCTTTCTCCTATGGGACGAGGAATTAATGGGTTAGTGGATTACAGAAAAGCCTGTGGCTCCCTCCAGTTTCATGGGAAGTGTTACAGGGGCAAATCTCCAGCAACATATTGGAGGGAGAAACAGTCTGTGGAGTTTACTTACTGTGCAGAATATTAGAAAATGCACTCTACAGAGTTCCTGAATATGATCAGTAGGTCACTGATCTGTCTTTGGATACCTAATCACAGTAGGATGTCCTGAGACTCTTCAACTGCCTTTGTGCTATTCATGATCTCCCACATGAGACAGGCACTTCTTTCTTCCAGTCAAACAGATCTTGTGAAGGGACAGCACTTATGTTTTTGTTCATAACAGGATGTTAGTATGTCCTTAAGAAAAACCCTTGTTTTGCAGCCTTGAACAGGTTGGTTTGTGAAGAAAGGTGAAGCTTTACTAACGTTTTGTAAAGGTGCAGGATTTTATGCTAGTCCCTTTGGATTAGTTGCACAGTGAGTTTGTAAAGAGTAGCACCAGCATACTGAGATGGAGCTGGAACTTGCAGATCTCTTGTAGAACTCGAGATAGTTTAACCAGACGAAGGAATTGATGCAGACAGACTCTTGCAATGTGGGGTCAGGCATGTACAGCAGACTCGCTACTCCAATGTACTGCTGTGCAACCTGCCTGCTCCCTTTTGGCTCTCTCCCTGCTGTCCTAATGAGCCAGCTGAGAGATGAGGAAGAACGGGAGGAGGGGTTTGGAGTTTTACTTCATGAAGATCATGATCTACGTAGCAAATGGCTGATCTGTACTGTAGAGCTTTAACAGGAGTATTTGTCCTGCTGGCAGGTAAAAGTAGTGGTTTAATATATTGATACAAAAGCTCTTTACAAAGGCAACAATGGAGGCACTGGTTACTTTTACATGGTTGTTTTCCCTAATAAGTATTTCTATCATTTTTACTGTAGGGACTCCAGTGTTTGTTTTGATTTGCTCTGTCTTTCTACCAGTTTCTTTCCCTGTGCCCTAACAGCAGGGTTCAAGAATGCAGCGTAGTGTTAGCATCTTGCTTGCAGGCTGTTTTAGCAATAGGAAAGGCAAGTGGGTAATTTGCTTTGTGCCAACTCCAGTGTGTTGGATGGTGAATGTGGTGATCTTGCTCTGTACCTGATCATGGACTGCTGGCATTATCATTTGTGGTAAAGCTGGTACGACCTACCCTTTGGATAAACCACTCCTGCCTTTGGCTGTTTGGCTCCCTAACTGGCCTGCAGCAGTACAAGAGCAGGAATGGGTTTGCCAGGAGGAGAGCATTGCTTAGGAACAGCCTGTAGTTGTCCCTTAAGAATTACAGCCTTGAATCAGACTGACTCTGAAATTGGATCAACATTTTGCTGAAGGGGAGCTGGTAGCAGTTTGGTGATGGTGTCTCTCCCATGGAACTGACCAATCTGCTTGGGTGCTCCAAATAAACATAACAGACCAGAAAAAGTCTTATGTTTGGAAAATAATGACTCAGATGTCTAACAACATCCTTAAAATTGTTCTTCCCAAGTAGATGTTTGTAGGCATTAGGAAACTCAGAGAGTTTCCTGCTCTTAACCTTGGCAGTATTTGTATTACTCTCTCCTGAACAGAAAAACAGACTTGTCCTCTCTTCAATGCCTGTTTGATAATTGAATGTGAGCAAAGTCATATATTAGACTTACCACAGGTAGTCACTACTGCTACTGCTGCCCTTCAGAAAGTATGATAGAATTGTGGGAGGCTTTTTGTTATGCTGGTGGAGCCTCCTGACCAACGTGCTTTCTAGTTGTTCATGCCAATAATGGCACATCTGTAACTGCAGAACTGTCAAATGGCCACAGGGCAGGTAAGGCTGAGAGGTAACACAGTGGGGCAGTTCTGACCTACACAGACATTGAAAACAAATTAATTGTTGTGTAGGCTCAATTACACTGGCAGCTGGTTGTAAGCAGGTTGGAGCCAGATGAGTACTGGGAACATCTAAACTTTTGTGAATTGATTTATTTATCTGTTGCTTTAAATGTGGTCATTACACCTTGGTGCAGAAATCTACTCTGCCCAGTATTTGTGTAGATGCTGAGAGAAAAAGTGCTTCTCTATTCCTTTGGGGAATAAATTTGTAGGCTTGGTCAGAAATATATCCAACTCTTTGTGCTTTGTCTGAAAGTTAAGAGCTAATAGCAGTCGTAGTTAGCACGTTTGTACTTGGTGCCTCAGACCAGGCTTAGGCAGTCTGCAGTTAGTGTGGCAACAAGTTAATCCTGATGGAGCAGGGCCCTGAGTGAGCCACCAGCAGCCTACTAATTCTGGCCTTGAAGCACTTGCTTAATCTTGCAACCCTGCTGCCAAGTTAGTATTCAGGTATGTCAGATGTTCTTTTGAAAAATGGACTCAACAAACCCCTTTCCTGTAACTTCAGTTTCCTTGTTCTTTAGCTCGTAATGCAAAAGCTGCAGACTGAGGTAAGGAGGTGTTACTTGTGCAGTTCTGAAGTGCTGACTGTAGCCTGGATTACTGGGAGGTGCAGGAATAGTAACTGGTTCTCTGACGAGCTGCATGACTTTTGATGTTCCCTGCTCTCTCTTCGTTAAACAAGATGGTAATTAAAGATAGCAGTGCTCTGCAGACTAAATGTGCCTTGCCTGATGAGGGGAATGGGCAACGTGGTGGAGTCTGAAGCCTCAGAAACTGCCAAATGTGAAGCAATCGCTCCTCAGCACCTGGGCCAGTGCTGGGGCTGTGTCTGTGTTCGGCTGCTCTGGTGAGGACTGACAGCATACCCAGGCTGGGGCTGTGGGGCTGTCAGCAGTCTGGTTGGCAGAACAGCCAGGTAGAACTTACTGGCCTGTATTCATCTCTTTTAGTGACTTGTTCTGGGTAGTTATCGTAGTCTTGCCTGGCTGGTTAAAGTCTGAATAAGTGAAAGTGAAAAGGAAGTGGCCTGAACTCATATGGAACATAATATTCTTGTGCTATGGCTTAAATACTGTCCTACCCATCAGTCGGGACATGACATAACCTTTTTTAAAGCCTCTCCAATTTGAATGGCATAGCTACAGAACGTTTTGCTGGAATACAGCTCTGATAATTTCATGAAAGTGGGAGCTGTGTAACAGCCTGGAAGTGTGGTGGAGCAACTGCCTTTGCAGGCTCTGAAATGTCAGTGGCTAGTCCTGCAGCAGAGAAGTCCCTCAGCTGTCATCAGGAGTAGTCCATCTTCCTTTTTCACTGTCCTAAAGTGTTTCTAGTGATGGTAAAAATAAAATATGCATGTATAAATTATTCAGTGAGTGTTACCATGGCTGAGTAAAGTGATGAAAACTTCTCAATTTGTCAAACACATTNCCTTCCACTGTGAGGTTTTGTTTTGCTTTGTCATCCTCTAAGGTAAGCAACCAGTCAAGTTTGAATAAAATTACCATCCAATATAACTGCTGGAGTTGAGGAAATTGGTTTTAAATACTTCAGCCTTGTTTTAACTCTGACTTACCCTAAGCATTGTTATGGGATTGTCCTCGGTGACATTTAACAATGTGTGCTGGTGGTCTTCTCTAAAACTGCAATTTCAGGCATGTGTAGACTGTAACCAGTAATAAGGTGCCAACTTATATATTGGAAATCACATTGAATAATTGGGATTAAACTTTTACCACCAGCAGGTTGCTGTGCTGTTCATGTTGGTCAGGGTCTGGATGAGATCGTCTGCTGCCTTCAAAACAGAACAGCCTGAAGGAATTATTTGAAACAGGCTTTTGTTCATATGCTAAGCAAGCTCTTACATTTGAGAGCAGAAACCTTCAGCTGTGAATTTGCTGTTTAATATGGGTGTTCCTGTCATCTCACTGCTCCAGCAGGGGGGTGGGATTCTCCTGTTTGTGTTGCTGAGGCTGCAGACTATTTCTACCAAAGGTGCTGACTTCACAAATTCCTGAAGTATTTTAGTCAGGCTTTGCTTAATGCTGTGTTGCTTGTTTAGGACAAAAAGTACCCATTTCTAGCAGTAACTGGTAGTCTGTGAACAGAGCAGGTAGATAATGCTGCTGGTTTTGTTGATTCAAAAAATGAAAAAAAAAAAAGACAGCCTTGATTTCATCTTGGGTTAAGAAAATTGGCTGATACATATTTTTGTTCCCCTTTGCTCACCCCATTTTTAACATCAGTGATTATTGCCCCACTTGTTGAGGTTAGAGAAACAATTGCTAATAATTCCAATAAATACGGCATTTCAGTTGTTTTACAAACACAAGCTAAACAGCAAGGACCTGGCTTCCAATACTGCTTGGGCTGGAAATATCCCAGTCTGAGGTCTGTGTTCTCTGCCCTGTTAATCTCAATGAAGCACAAGATCTCCAGACTGTGATAATGTCTTAATGAGCTCTTCCCTTGATAGGAGGGAAAATAAAGTAATAGCTTTAGAAATTAAAATTTTTATCAGGAACAGATGAATGACTGAAAATCAAGGAAATGTTTTCAAGTCTTTAAAAAGAAATGAGTTACAAAATTGGAGGACTGTTTATTTACATGAGCAGTTGCACCCTTTAGGTAGGTGTTAGCGTGGCCCCCTGTTCTCAGAGTGTGGACACCCAGGAGCAAACAATTTGCTTCAGTGTGGGAATGAACTCCTGATGCTGGCAAGTGCCTTAGAGGCAAACATTTGAGTCTCTGCTGTGTGCACAGGACAAATAAATCTAATCCAATTAAGGCAAATCTAAAATCTTTAATGGGAGACACTTCAGGTCTTGGATTGTACAAGCTGCTGCTCATTTGTAAAGCTGTAACACTATTTATTGTAAAACCAGCTTGCTTTAGGTTGGCAAGTTAAATTAGAACTAAACTCATAATGTGTTTCATGATGTATTAGTGAAAACTGGTTAAATTTTGTGATTCCAACAGCTGTGTTGTATAAATGGAGAGAAATACACTGTCATCTCTGGCCTTGTCATTCTAGAAGTTAATTGGAATTTCTACGTCAAATTAAAACTGTAGATATTATCCTCTTCTTTATCTGAAAATGAAGATGTGTACAGATAGCAACTACAATTTATGTTTAGAACAGGTATTGTGAGTTCTTCAGCTCTGAAGATGTTTAACTTCTTAAAACCATTAAGTGGATGAACAGGTACAAGTAAGTAGTTTTTCAGGGTTGAGTATGGGGGAAGTTGTGGATTGTTTTTTGCCCTGTACCTGACAAGGCACCCTGCACTTCAGTCTTTTGGGCAGTGCCCCTTATAAGACACTGTTTTAACCAAATATGTAGGGTCTGTAGGTACTTTGTTAAAATGATGAGACAAACTAAAGTAGTTGCTTCTGTTTGGGGCCCGACAAGCCTGACTGTACAGTGTCTGTACTCGTGTGGCCATTGTTACAGGTACATTGATACAAACCAGTTCTCTTCAGAAATGCATAACTTCTGTTTGGTTTTTTTTTTAGTCTAAATCAAGAAATTACAAAATCAGGATTCATTTTTACGTGGCAAGGGATTCCCTTCCACCTTAAATACTTTACTATTAACCTGTCCTAAGGCACTGGTTTCCTTGAGTTACTTAATCACCTTTCATCGAGCCTGATGTCAGATGATCTTTGGAACCCTGAAGGGAAGGCTGACAGTCTGAGGGTGACACAGGAATTTGGGCGTGCGAATGCAGTGGGATGTTTAAATGCTGTGAGCTGTTTATGTGGAAGAAAGGGATGAGATTGGAGGTGCTTGGGATGCTGGTCATGATCTGCTTTTCAAGCCTTGTCATGTAACCTTGTGCTGACACGGCTGGAGCGGTGTGAACACAGGGCATGGAATCCCCACTACTCACAAGGCTGGACTTCAGGGCTAGGAAACCTTTGCTCATAACCTTGTAGCCAAATATATGTGGTGGAAGAGGAAAGGAAACTGTCATTTTCTGCTGCTAGTTCACGTTTTGGAACACTTACAACTGCTTGGAACTTCTGGAAAAACCTTTGGTAAAGTTTTAGACTTCTGGACAGTTTGAGTAGGTACAGGTCTGAATTTACAACAGAACTAAATGGCCAGTTCTACACTATTGAAGTGCACTTCGTTTCCTTCCCTCAAATATCAAGCAGCTGAGTATAATGGCTGAACTGGCTGTTTTACCCTTCCCTGCTCACTCACGTAGGAGATAACGGACCCAGACCTCTATAGATTCTGTCACCAAACCCATAAATGCTAAAGAGAAATAAGGTGCTTTGGTTTGGACAATGCAAATATTACTTGAATAAGTTTGAATTATCAAAATTTAAGTTGCAGCTATTTCCCTGAATGTGTAACTTGAATTGGGTCTAGAGATCCTAACACCTAGTCTTGGAATCAAAAGTTGATATGAAATACTGATGATGCTGAGAAGAGTAAGGTTGTAAGGTCACCTAATAAAATGTGAATTTGAAATAATTCTGGTTTTCAAATGACTTTCATGAGGTGTATTGAAAGTCTGAACTTATGCATTTATCCTGTGTGAGGTCTTTTGGCTGCCTCTGAGTTTACTGCTTTTCCTCTTTTGTCTCTTAAGAATGTTTTTAAAGCTGTTGAACTGATTGACCGCTCAAGAGACAAACAGTAAATTGGCTTGTCCTTAAGGTGAGGGACAACACCAGCTGCTTTTTTATAAGATTGTGCTTAGGGGGACACTGTTTCCTTCAGAGCACTGTCAACTTAGTAATTACACTGGAAGTAAAATTTTGTTTTGTCTTGGCAGTTTCAGGAATAGAAAAATTGAAGTGTTTGTGAAAGTCGGTAATGGAGGCATCTCAGATTATATACAAATGATACTGTGTAAAGTCTGCAAAACTTCCTGAAACAGGGAGGTTCTTAGAGCTTCTCAAATTCCCTTTTAAAGTGATGCTTATATTACCTTTTTTGCCTTTAGTTCCAGTACTGGAAAGGGAGAGTAATAATTCCTAATAATTCCTCCTGATGTTTGTGTGTTCATGCAGCAGGGTTGGGTGAAAAGAAGCTTGGGGTGGCAGAGGGCTGCCCAAAGCACTGTGTCCTTCCTGATACGTGTTCTTTTTATTTCAGGCAAAAGTAAAGAAGCAGAGATAAAGAGGATAAATAAAGAACTAGCAAACATTCGGTCAAAATTTAAAGGTAAGTGACACTGTACATATTTCCATATGACATTCTTTTAGGGGGTTTTGATTTTACATGTTTGGACTTCTTTTGTTAACTGCTGACCCAGCAAAATGCTAGAGCAGTCTGTTAGAATAACTGGTGAATATATTCTCTTAACTACAGAACTTTCTGACAGTCCTGAGATTCTTGGCCATAAAAAAAGCAAACTCCCTCCTACACCAAAGAATTGGGCTCCTGTTAACAAACCATTTCTAATACTTTGTCTCCCATCTGTGTGACTACTCAGCCTGTGAATTGTTTGAAGATACAAGATTATTTCCAGTAAAAAACTGTTCAAACATTTCTCCCTTCCCCCGTCTTCTGCCCTGATTCCTTTATGGAAGAGGTTTAGGCTGTCTTCTAGCAGAATTCAGATTAAAATGTGTAGTTGATGAAGATACCCATTTTGACCACAAGCAACACAGATACAAATTGCTCATATGAAACAAAGGATATGCAGTAACTAATTCCTAGAGGCAGCAACTAACTTTTAAATACAAGGTAAAAATACTTCTCTTAACGGTATTGAAGTTATTTATGTGGTTTCAAATGTCTTTGAGTGGAGTTCCACCAGTAGTGACTATCAAGTTCTGTTGAAATAGGTGTGGGCTATGTGTGTAGTTAGAGAAGGCATTGCAGCATGGAGGTCATATATTGGCTTCAGAATTTGCTGTATTTGTATTAAACTCATTTACCTTAGTTAGATACCCTGAATTAGAGTAGCGTATCTATTTGGAATACTCAGTGCATTAACAGATAACTTCTCCTGAGGTTCACGTGATCTGTTGCTGCATTTTAGGTGGTATGGCATGTAAAGGCATGTGAAGAAGTGTAAAAACTTGAGTATCAAGAACAGCTTGGAAGGGACAAGTTAACCACAGGGCAAGACACTCAGGAAAGGTTACGAAATTCTTCTCAGTCAGAAGCCATCCCATGCCTCTGTGCTAACGTTTTTCTCTTAGAAATTTCAGCTGGCATTGTGCAGATTGGTGACTTCAGTCATAGGGTAACTAATGGAATTGCAACAATTGTTTTTCTAGATTAAAGAAAAGCAGCTTTCATTTAGCCATCTCGGTTTGCTGTCGCATTGGTTTTCATTTTCTTGTCATTGCAAACCTTTCATGTAACACTCATGTTGGTCTGATGATTGCCACAAGTAACAGGCATTGCATGGTCTGTTCTTCATCGCTCATTCCAAGTCTGGAACTTTTGTCCATTCTCCAGTCACAGTGACCACCCATGTCCGTTTTCCAGTGACCAGTAGATGCTGCACAAAGTGAACACGTACTGAGCAGCTGGCACATAGTTCAGGGCTCTGTTAGGAACCTGCATGGAAGAATAACAGCTGGTTTTTTTTAATTCCAGCTGTATGATTAAAGTGGATCATGTAATTGCTTAGTAAGCTTAAGCATAAAGTTCTAACTTTTAAATAAAGCAGTTTAATCACCAGGCAAAATGTGTATTAGACAAATCAAGGACATTTTTCAGCTAAAGAGACTGACTAATTAAAAATTGTTTAGGAAGTTTCTGTATTTTAAGAAGTTAATCAAAATTCCATGTTACTTTATCTCTCAGCTAATTTCATTAAGTTTATTTAAGCTGGAAGATACTGCATAGACTGCTGTCTTCTCTTGATCTTTGTAAAACTACTGTGCTATCAGCAGCATTATTGATTATCAGCTGTTGCTGAAACTCATTTCAGCACTTACATTCTTTATGCATTTGTTTAGACAGGACAGGTTTTTCTAGAAAGATGTATTAACATTTACTCCATCTTGCATCATCAAGAGCAACTAGAGATTGCCTTGAAGCAGTCTCTCTAGCACAGATATCTAGTTCTTTCAGCAAACTAACTTCAGGCTACACCACATTTTTTATCTTGATTTAGGTAATAGGCAAGCTTTAGTTTATTTGCAAAATCCAACCGAATTTTCACTAAGCAGTGAAGGCCTGAAAGTTTCAAAAGGCATAAAAAAGGAAAGTTATTGAAGCTCCTTTTGCTGCCTATTGTGTGTTTGAGTGCACAAAGGGAGTCTGTAAGGCCTGCTCAGTTCAGTGCTACAGTTAAACCTGCTGTTGAAAAGGAATGCAAGGAGGAATTGCAGACAAATTTCAGAGAATCACAGAATCAGCTAGGTTGGAAAAGAACTCTGAGATCACCAAGTCCAACCTTTGACCCTGTCAAACACTACCCTGTCAACAAGACCAAGGCACTCAGTGCCACATCCAGTCTGTTCTTGAACACCTCCAGGGCTGGTGCCTCTACCCCCTCCCTGGGCAGCCCATTCCAATGGCCAGTCACTCTCTCTGTGAAGAGCTTCTTCCTCCTGTCTGACCTAAACCTCCCCTAGTACAGTTTAAGACTGTGCCCTCTTGTCCCACTGTCCAAGAACTGACTTGCAGGGTACTCCAATTTTTAGTGTTTGACTGTGATCAAATCCATCAAATCGATCTTTTGACAGGAGCAGTTATATCTCACTCGCTGCCCAACTTCTCGTGTCTGCACCTGATGTGAAAAGCTTTAATCTACAAGCTGAAATAGAAAAGCAAGACTGAAACCTCTAATCCATGTGAAAGCTAAGCATTCTAGAAAGAAATGATAATTTAAATGTTTTGAGTAACACAAACTCCATTTGGGTCCACGTGCACCCTCTATCCTGCATTCTTCTGAGGACTTGCAAGTGGGAAAAAAGCAAACCTATGAATGGTTTGGGTACAACATCAATCAATGCAGTCTTGAAAGTTAATGCTAATTGCATTTATGCCTTCCAAGTGCACTTACTGGTAAAGTACAGTAAATCCTATATGGGGATTACAGAATGAACACCGACACAGTGTTTTGTCAAGGTCAGGCATCCTTAGTCCTGTCCTGGGAAGTCTGTGAATGTGTTCAGGAGATTGTTAATGTGGCCTCTGGTGAAAGGCTGCTTTACACGTGGTAGAGCTGGTCTCCACTGTTACTTTCTGTGAATGTCTTTATAAAAGCAGCAGTATAACGCACTGTATTGCTAATTTTAAGAAAGCTTGGCAGTAATGAAGGTGTAAGTGAACTTAATTTTGTCAGAATAGCATTCTTTGGTTAGCATAGGTAGTTTGGTAGCTGTGTTGTGTCACTGAGTACTCACAGGTTAAAGAGCTGATGGCTCAGTTCATAAAAACCTGCTCAACTCTGTTCCTCGGTTTTGTAAGGTATTTTGTGGCTTAAGTACAAAAGTACTCAGTTGAAAGTATGTGAACAGTAAATTCTTCTCTGCTTACTCATGAAGCAAGGGAGAAATGATGGTAGGAGTCTCTGGCTGACTCTGAGCAATGAATCAGGCAAAGATCAGAGAATGCAGGTGCTTTCAGTGAAGCAGTGTGATAACTTTAGCCTGCATACCTGGTGTAGCATCCTTTAAAACCATTTAAATAGGTTTGAATGAATATCAATATAAACTCATTCAGCAGCTTGAGTGAAAGGTGACTAAACCCTTCCTGTAGTTGATCTTCATTATGGTTACTTTATTACTAAATCTCTGTGGATTTTGAATGGAGCGTTTTACCAAACTGAAGGCAATAACTTGATGTAGCCCAAACAAAAACCTAAATATCACAATTTGGAAGAAGTTGAGTTTAGACAACTTGTTGTGTAACTCCTTGAGGCCTTGAGAATGTGAGGAGCTGATAGCTGTGTATCTTTCTGCTGCAGAAGTCCCACATGGACTCATGGTTGTTCCTTGCAGAAGGGCTTTTTAAAAGCAGAGACCTTCGTATGCATTTTATTGGTTTAAGTGGAGATCATTCAGTTTAACCCAATTTCTTTTAAGGTAGCTCTGACTTTTTAAAATGTTTTAAAATAGTTTGGATTAAGACAAATGTACAATTGTGAACTTAGAATGGAATCCCTTGCCAAATAATGATGGTGAGTACTGGTGCTCCAGGTTAGTGGCCCTGCCTGGGCAAGGGGCCAGCTCATGCACTGTAACAGGGACAGGTCTGAGTAAGAAGCAAGGCCTCCTGATGCAGCAAATTCTTTGACATGAGCACCTGGAGACTGGCACAGCTCTGGATCTCTGCATGCTTCATCAAACTCCGTTGCAGTGTCTGGACCCCCGCCTCTTTTAACTTGAAAGATACATTCTTATACTATTACAGACAGAGGCTGAGTGTTACTATGTTTGTTCTGCCGTGCAAGTAGCTGTTAAGCCTGTTACCTGCCTTGTGATGGGGTGGCCTTTGTGTGACAGGCTGGGATAAGGCCATCCAGCTCTGGAAGAGCAATGCTTTTCTTGAACTGGCAGAACATATGCCACAGCTTTGGATTCTGATGCAGCACCAAGCTCAGCAGGAATTTAGAACCTCTGTACTTAAAGGTCACTTTGTCTCTTGTTGAAGCCTGAGGAAGCTCCATTGCTGAGGTCAGTGTGTCCTTGGCAGTTGCTTTAAAAGCTTCTGCATTAACCAAGATAAGAAGAATGTAGTAGAGAGAAACTACCCCAGTGTGATAAAGTAGAAGTTGTAGGAGGTTAAGTGTGAAGGGAAGAAATGCTGTTCCTTTTGTGCTACATGTTCAGACTGTAAGCTGATTTTGCTCCCGTGCTTGAGCCAAACTGGAATTCTGACACTGTCAGAGTAGTAATTGCTTTGTAAGTGGAAAAATATCCAGTTACTAAATTGTTGTATCACTTTGGTGTCACAAACACTCAGTTTGATGTAGAGGGCTTGGACTTTCACTCTTTGGAATTACAGATCTGCTCTCTAGCTGTGTTCTTAAAAAGCAAATGGACTTTTCTTAGTGTCTGAGCTGGTTGTGGGATTGTTGCCAACTGCGTGGACAGAGGTCAGAGTCAGCCTAGGAAGGAAGCACAGCAAATGCAGTGAAACAGTTAACAGCATTGTCCATTCTGTTTTGCACAAGCCATTAGTGTGGTTTTAAAAGCCGACTTTTTAAGGTATCAATCAGCCATCTGTAAGCTAGTGAGGCTTCCTTATCTTCTGCCCCACAGAGAACATCCCAAGGACCAAATTGCTTCCTTGACCCCTCTGGCTGGTAGCAGGCTCAGTAACTCTGCACCAGACTGGTTTTTAAGTATGCTGAGCTAAAAACCAGCACCTGCTTTTGAATCTAACTTATGGTCCAAAGTAGAGATGGAAGGTGCTGCCTGGGAACCAAAGGGTCTTATAATGCTTTTGTGCCTTTTCTCTTCCTTTTCAGAGGGCTCTGTGAAAGATATGCCTGAGCAATGAAAATAAAAACTGCTGAGTTGAAATGCTAAGGAGGTGATGCACAGAAATATTGCAGTAGTAATTATTAGCACTATTTGTTGATCAGCTGATAATTTCTTTCTTAGAAAAATGACTAATAAACTTCTCAGGGAAAGCGAGTAGCCTTTGAAATGCCCACTGTACCCAAAATCTGCTGACGTGTGTTGTGAATCCTTCCTGTTTTTGCTGATTTACAGTACTTGCAAATGTTTCTGAAAGCATTTGGAAAAGAGCTGAGTTAAAAGAAATGATTGTGTATTGCAGTAAAGATAAGAGCATGTGACATTTCCTTCTCTTGTTAGGGTGTTTGCTGGGGGAAGCTGTACTATTTTAGCACATGCTTAAGCAGTGAGACTTGTCATTAGTGTTTAAAATAGAACTTTTAACTCTGTAAATGCTACGAGGAAAGGAGAGGAATAGTTAAAATTTTAGTAAAAATCTGAGTCAGACTTTAAAACGTAATTGGAGTTAGACAACTGCTGTGAGATCTTTGACTGCACTGCCCTTTTTCAGATTGCTCAGATGATTAATAAAATTTAAAAAGAGATAATACTGCATTTTGCTGGGAACTAGTAACACTTTAAAGAAGAGATCTAGTAATTATTTGGCTTAGTTTGTAAGCTTGCCTGTTATTGAGAACTGTCATGTTGCCTTCAGTTCTGTATACAAGGGACAGAAGGCTTTGAAAGCAGTCAGTGCACTATTTTTCCTGTCTTCAGAAAAGATGTTTCTGCTACCGATTTAATAGTAGTTACTTGATACCACATGGTGGAGAAGGAAGCTTCTTGTGAGTTGGATGGCACTGTTTTGAGATCAATTACATGACAAAGCTGCCATCAAAAATTCTTTAAATACCCCAGGATCCAGGGACCTTGTTAATCTGAGCTCTTAAAATATCTTGGAAGGATACAATACTTTAAAATAGCTTGGTCCTAAAACAAAAAAAAACTGAATTGCTAAACCATGGCAAATAATTTGTTGTGAAAGTTGATGTGGTTCGTAGGATACATACTTTTGTCTGCTGTTGTTCTTCATTAAGCAGTTGAGTTGCAGTGTTCTGTTCTCCTTCTTCCCTTCTAGACTCACAAAGTCAACACCTGAGTCGTTTGAGAAAAGATTAGGTTTTATACTTGTGACTTTTGTATATTGCTGATGGATTGTGACTAACAGGTAGCTGCAGTTCAGCCTCTTGGCCTGCTGGGAGCTCAGTGTTGGAGACTGGTTGGTGTGTTTTCATTTCTGTGAAACTCCTTTCTGGTGCCTTTTGGTGTATCTGTATCTCAGAGAAGCAGCTAATGATTTTAATGTTATCCAATGCCATACTAAGTCCTCAGTTATTAGATCTTGGCCATTCTTACCATGATTTGGAATGTTTTTTGTTGCTAGGTAATATGAAGCTCCACTGATTTGTCCACTGATTATTTCTTTTCCTTCCAGATCTCATGTAGATTACAAAGTAAAATCCAATCTTCAGAGTTTCTATGAACTCTTCTTAAGCAGCTGAAAAAATATTGGAAAATCCAAGCTTTCACTCTGCATTTTCCTAGAGGGATTTTTTTGCTGATTGGTTTTTTTCCTTGCCCCTCCTCAGGAGAGGTATCTTTGATCTGCATCTCCTTATCACAAAGGAGGTATTTATGTTACAAATACAGAATACTTTATTCCTTTGCTGCTTAAAGCATATTCTGAAGGCCACAGCAGATAGACAGACATGATTGAATATCTGCTCTTTCCCCTGGCCATATTGNCCCCCCCCCCCCCCCCGAGTGTTTCACTCTGGTTCTTTTAATGTTAATTCAGATATCTAGTAAGGCAACATACCCTTCATAGGTTTGCTGACTCAGCAGGAAAATAACCCTATGGCAGCAAACTCTAAATGTGACTTGAGGAAAATATCTTTGGGCAGCTTCCTGCAGAGCTGGCTGCTGTCAGAGGACCTTGGCAGGATCCAGTATAGCAGGATTTCACTGTCATGGGTATCCTCAGTAGTGCTGCTTCCTGTATCTAAGTAAAACATGGCACAGATTGGCTTCCGTGGTACAGACCTGAACAAAACTTCTCTTTGCACAGCAGAAAAGTAGCTTCAAGGTGAAACCTTTTGTTGGTCAGTGATACACTGTCTGTACTGGTTAAGGAAAAAAAAATCAACGGATGTCTAAAGACTCAGATTGAAGAGTATCATTCTCATTGAAATAGCAGTGGTTTGCTTAAGTTTATCTCAGTTGAAGTAAGGCTAAATAAAAAAAGTTTTCAGAGTCAAAATAGAAAGGAACCCCCCAAAATGCATAGTTGCAGCCTGTAGACATAACCTTCTGCCATTGTCTGTGTCAGTGTGCCATGATGTTTTCTGTTGGTTCACCAATGTTATGTGGCTTCACACACGGGTGGCAGTGTGTTCATTCCTTCACTAACTGTAAGGTTACTGGTGGTGAGGCTTCCTTGGTTTTCATCCAGTCAGTGAATGTAGTGGGAAGTCTGTGGGAGATGTAGATTCCTGCGGCATGGGAAATTTAACACCCCTCTGTACCAGTGGATGAGAAGGAAGATGAAAAAACTTCTGTACTGTTGAGATAATTATAATTAACTGCCTATTACATAAATCTGAAGCCTTAACAAAGAAAAAGGCAGCTGATAGCTTTTATTGGCAAAGGCAATGAGTAAGGGCTATCTTAGTGAGGCTTTAACTGTGTGCAGTGCTGTTCTGGCTGAACTTGCCCATCACTAAGGAATACATATTGATGTGACAGACTGGTTGCTGTGGGCCCAGAAGGCTGAGGAACTTGTACAGCCTTTTAGGCAGCAGCATCTATCAAAATTTTGCTACCCTGACTGAACTATCCAGCATTCAGGCTTTTCTGATTTACTGGATGTTCTTTTATCTTCTAATTTGAGGTAGGGGGAGAATGTAATGCAGCCAGTGTATGTTCATGTGCTCCATGGTACCAGGGGAAGCAGTGGTCTGCCTGACGCACTGTGAGCTGTACTGCTCCATGTCAGTTCTACAAGCCTCTTATGGCAATTCTGCAATAGGCCAAACCCATTCAGGGTGTGTCATTCTTCTGAAACTGAAACACTTGTGAATGCTTCCAATCTACAAACACTTTAAAGTTCTCCTGGTAATCTCATTTTCGAGTCTTTGGGATGTCTTCGTGTCACTCAGTATTTCTAAAACAACTTTTTGGGGTTTTTTTGTTGCAGTGGTGCACTTGAGAGTGCTTTAACACCTTTTACTGTGGTAAAGGTTTGATAATTGGTTTCAGAAGAGAATGTGTGGATGGAAGACATAGCTGTTCTCAACAGAAACAGCAAAATTGCAACTGAGCAAACACATATGCACTGCCTCTTAGCAGGAACATGCTTTAAAGACACTGTTGAATAATTCTGGTACTAGATGACAGCATTATTTCATGACCTTCCTTTAGGATATAGGTAATAGTAAATAAAATTAACACTAGAATCTTTAGGTTTTCAGATACCTGTGTTCTATGACTGGGAATAATTTTTTTAAAACCCAGTTGTTTGATTTTCCTGGCATCTGGTGATGATGATTCATGATAACTCATCAGTTTAGCACAAAATTATATGAAGACTTATCGTCCTTTAAGTTGGAGATAAATGAATAAATATAGCATTTTGCTTATTGTAGAGTGAATAAAAGCTGAAATAATAAACTATAAATTTGTGAAATTCAAGTACTGCAGTAGCTGAACCTTCAATCTGTCCCTCTTCTGTAGGGCAATACATATGGAATTAAATACCAATCTTATTTGCTAGGTGCAACTATGAGTCTTGTTACTGTAAGATATGATGTGGTTCCTCAGTTCTGCTGAGGAGGGGGTGGAACCAGGTATAGGCATAACATAGGCTTAATTGTTGTTTGATTCCTTGCTTTTCAGGTGACAAGGCTCTGGATGGTTACAGTAAGAAAAAATATGTCTGCAAACTGCTTTTCATCTTTCTTCTGGGGCATGACATTGACTTTGGTCACATGGAGGCTGTAAACCTGCTCAGTTCCAATAGATACACAGAGAAACAAATTGTGAGTAACCTGGGCTCTATAAAAAATAAGCCATCGGTCTGGTATTCTGCCTCAGCTGCAGAGTCTGTAAAGGACTTTTCTTAATTCACCCTGCCCTGGCTTAAAGCCCTCTTTTGGCTCTAGCAGGCATTCTGAAATCTGAACACCTTTTTGTACAGGGAGTCTTGAACTAATTGGAAAAGCTAAAATGTGTGCTCTGCATAAAATTATTACTTTTGTTAAGAAACTGCCTTGAGTTTTGCATTAAAAGTTAACTTTTAACTTTCAGAATACCTCTTTCCATCTTCCTAGGTAAGGTTGTGCTTATCAGGTGCATGTAACATATTAGTGTCTGAATAATAAGTCAAATTCTTGATTTGTTCCATTCATCTAAAATGACTTTTTCAGAGTATGCCGAAACAAGCCGATTAAACATTTAAAAACAGATAAATTAGGGTAACACTAAACTTAAATTTTTGTTTACTTCACCGAATCTTTCTAGCCTTTGCTCTATCCAAATTTCTATTTCTGCCCTTATGGTATTGGAGAAGTCATGTTTCAAAGAATTACATGTGACATTAACAGAAAACATAATTTAAGTCAACAAAATAAATTCTCCTGTTCCTTTTTCTGGGTCACAGGGTTACCTCTTCATCTCCGTCCTAGTGAACTCCAACAGTGAGCTGATCCGCTTGATAAACAATGCAATCAAGAATGATCTGGCCAGCAGGAACCCCACTTTCATGGGCCTTGCTCTGCATTGCATTGCTAATGTGGGGAGCAGGGAGATGGCAGAGGCCTTTGCTGGAGAAATTCCCAAAATCCTTGTGGCTGGGTAGGTGTGACATTCCTCTTTCAAGTACAACACCAATCAAATTTTTCGGCAACTTGGTTTCATTGCAGTGGCTTAATCCATAATTAGAGGTATTGCAACCCTGGGCTTGCAGGATAAACAGTGAGTTTCCTGTGGCTGCAGGTACTTTGGCTTAACTGAGTGTGGAGTTGGTTGTAGGAGTGTAGAAATACATGGAAATTAAGACTCTGTCAGTATTTTAAATAGGCTTTTACTGCTTTGTTCTGATCTGATTTTTGTTCTGTATAAATGTATATTAGTGAACACCTTTGAAATGTGTATGTTTTACTTTTCTTGCCTCTCGTGATGAAAAAAAGAAATGAATGAACCCAAATAGATGTTTATACTACAGATTTTGTTATAAACTGAAGCTCTGACTTCATAAGGAGCACAGTATTGGTTTGTGAGCTTTCTTGCTTCCTCTACTAGCCATGGAAACAGCAATTTGTGTAAATAGCTATGAGTTCCTAAACAGACCTGGCAAATGTCTGAAACTGTAGTTTGGTAAATGTAAAGTCAAACTTGTGATTCTAAGGCTAATTTATTTATTGGGACTTAAAATGTTTAAGTGTAAACAGTGCATTTAAACTCTTATGGATATGAAATGTTTTAGAATATGCATGAATCTTGTTTTATAAAAATGTCTTACATTAATATAAAAAGTGACATGTGGCATAAGAACTGTATTAATACTCCAAATGTCAAGCACTGCCCTTGCCAGATGCTGTTCTCCATGTAGCACAGTGGAGACAACACTGCAGGGATGAGTCATGAGTTTTAATAAGATAAGCTTAAAAAGTTCCAAAAATTTCACTTAGGTTCACCAGTCGCAGGCAGAGCACAACACCTTCAGTTCAGACTTGTTTAAACTTAGAGCTGTAGCTGTCTTTATGTTCCGAGATTAATCTTCAGGGTCTCATTCCTTCTGCATTTCTAAAATAATATATATAAAATGTGTGTGTAGATGTCCTGTCTAAGTGGCCTGTACAGAATAAGCAGTGTCAGTTACATTTGCAACTTTAGTGTAGCTCTGTTGGCTTGAGTATAAATTGGAGGCCGGGGAGGAATACATTTGTGGGTTTGTTTTGTGTTTTTTTTACATGAGATCAAACTATCTCAGTTAAAGTGATAAATTCACGAAGAACAGGTGGGCTGAACTTCTCCTGGGGACATGGAGGTTTCTGTACATTTAACCAAGATTGCACACTATAAACTGGGCTCTTAAAACTTTTAGTGGTAATGCTCTGAACGTTTTATAGCTGTCGTTTAGGAAGCACACAAAATGCTTAATTGACTGCTTTGTGAAAGGGAGATCACGGAACTAGAATGGTAGTGTGCTGCTCTTAAAATAGGATGAGGGGCAGCAGCAGGGATGGCAAGGTGAATAGATTTGTGGGCTGCAGGCTTGGTGATAGCAGACTTGCATGCTTGATGTAGGTATTGAAGCTGTTGAGTAGTTAATGATTTGTATTTGATATGCAGGATCCAGCTTTGGTCACATTCATAACTCGACTCAAGTCAGTCTGGAAGGAGCTTTTTCTGATTTGATGAGATGAACTTCCAGTTCTCATAAAAAGATGTGAAATGTCACTCAAAGTTGTGACAAATCATTATAGAGGCTACTAGTCATCTGTAATGGTTGAAAACTTGACTAGTTAACCTTACTGGACAAAATGAAAAACAAATACTTGAACATAGGAAGAATTTAGTGAACTTCTGCTTCAGCTTCTGTTGAAAAGATGTAACCTGGCCACAGATGTCACGTTGGTGTTGTCCTGCAGGTATTGCTGTGACTTAACCCTTGTATTTATGTCTTGCAGAGACACCATGGATAGTGTGAAGCAAAGTGCTGCTTTATGCTTGCTGCGTTTATATAGAACTTCTCCTGACCTTGTTCCCATGGGAGACTGGACATCGAGAGTGGTTCATCTCCTCAATGACCAGCACTTGGTAAAGCAGCTTCATTATGCTTCTCAGGCCTGCTGTGTACAGAGAATGATGTCGCTTCTGCTGTTAAATGCACAATTTATTTCTTCTCGAGCCTTTCAAGCCAGTGGGTTGCTATTTTCTTCAGGCTTTGGGAAGAAAATGGAAGGAGTTGTTGTCCTTTTTTAGTTGCTATCTATATTCATTTTTAATAAAGCTTTGTTAGCCTTTTTCATGGAGAGAGAAGAATGGTATGCACAAGTTGTTTTGTTTTTTTTTCCTCTTGCTATAAGTAAATTAATCTTGTGCCTTTGTCATAGTAAATCATATTGTACAGATGTAATACTAATATTCTTTGGCCTTTTAGGATTAGACCTGCACTAAAAATGTAAGACTTGATTTGTCTTGTCTTCCTTGTCTTTTGGTGTCTATGTTGTCATTCTTATCTTGCTTGTTCAAAAAACCTATTTTTCTAGGTAAGAAACACTTATTTTCCTCCAGTCTAGTTACTTTTGAAAGTAAGGTTAAGACCTATAGTTCAACAGTAATAAGGATGCTTTAGTCTGCAGTAATAGAAAATATTTGTGTTGTAAAAAGCCCTCTCTTATGTTGGATTGTGGTAATTTTTTCCTGGATAGATCTGCTGCATCCTACAGTTTCTGCTCATGCATCTCCTGTGTAATAAGACAATTTGTGTCCAGGCTTTATTTTAATACAGTTCTCTTATTTTAGATGTATTATCCAAACTAACACAAAAATTGCATAAAATGCTCTGCAAGTGTGGCAGTATCATGTTGTTGAAAATTCTGTTGGATTTTGCAAGTGTGTAACTAGTCTAGCTGCTAGGCAAATAAAAGACTTTTTAGTGTAGGGCTTTTTCATGAGGGTAAACTCAGTTTGGTTGTATATTAAAAAAACATTTGAAATGAAAGGTGTTGATGGTCAGCATCTTAAACTGATACAGTATTTATGTTGCTTTATTGGTGTGTTTTTTCCCTAGGGTGTGGTTACTGCAGCTACAAGTCTGATCACCACTTTGGCACAGAAGAACCCTGAAGAGTTTAAGACTTCAGTCTCCTTGGCAGTGTCTAGATTAAGCAGAGTGAGTCCAGTGATAACCCTGATAATAATTCACTGTTGATTAATGCACTCAGCTTTCTAGATCAAGTTAGCTTACTCCTCAGCTTTCTAGAGTCAGGCTAGTTTAGTGTACCATGAAATGTGAAGATGGTTTAGTGTCACTTGATGTAGCTGGTTCAACTCACCTCTTTTAACCCATGTTGCTTTCCTGGACTGAAAGCTGTCCTGGATTGCCAAGACTTACTTGATGTAACCCCTGCTGTGCTCCAAGTCTGTGTAACAAGAGGGTGTCTTTTCGTCTCTGCAATTTGTATTGCAAAGGAACCTCATGATGTAGTTGAGTTTAACCCTCACTTTATGTTACTACAGTGCCAGAGAGTAATTGGATCAAAGACTGATTCTACAGACTTCTGCACAAAACTCTAAAAAACACAGCCTGTAGCTTTAACTGTATCTAAGCTTCTTACAAGATGAGTTGTCTTCTCATTCCCTGTTTTGAGCTGCTGCTAGGTTAATCATAAGCATTTGATATTCTGTAAATAGGTGTAGAAAGTCAAGCACGGGGGCAGGGGGTACAGAGAGTAGTGTAGGGGCATGTCTGTAAGTTACCTTCTCTATGCCGGAAAACTGATGTTATTATTTTGGGGTTTTGTTGGGGGTTTTTTCCCCTTTTAGAAAGTGTATGGAAGACATGTACTTTAGACCCAGATTTACGTGGTCTTATACCCCAAAATTACTTGTAGTTCAGAGAAAATTAATTTCTTTTCAAACCTGAAGATTTTGTCTAATTCTTAAAAGCAAGGGAGTGCTGACAACTTCCACCTAATTAATCTACTGAATTAAGTATTGATAGTGCATTTTTCCAAGCCTCTATCAGAGATGATTGACAGTGATCTTTAGGTCCTTAAGAAGCTGACATGCTGTGTGTTTATTTTACAGATTGTAACTTCCGCATCAACAGATCTTCAGGACTACACGTACTACTTTGTTCCTGCTCCTTGGCTATCTGTGAAACTTCTGAGGCTGTTACAGTGCTACCCCCCTCCAGGTAATGCACAAATCACAGCAGTGGTCATCTCTCTCTGGCAGTGCACTGGCTCCAAAGAGCTGCTATGCTGCAGTGTTACTGTAACTTGGAGTGCAAGCACATTGTTTTATTAAAAGGATGCTGAAGTTTTTGCTCCTTAGTGTTTTGGATGGTTTTTGAATTATGTTGTGTTTAATTTTAACAAAATGTCAAACCAACGTACATTTTACAAGCCAGTGACTACTGCCATTTTAAGCATTCTTTAATGTTATCAACTATATTAAACGCTTGAAATATATTATAGTGCAGGTTGCATTTGGCTGTTCTCAACCAGATAGAATTGTATCTTAGAATTCTTTTGCCAGCTCTATACTGGGGAAGGGTAAATGCTTGTAATGTATCAGAATACTTGAGTCTATCTAGATTTAGCAAGGGGGGAAAGGCCTAAGGTTGAGATTAGGGTTTTGAGCAAAATGAAGTTGTCCAACGGCTTGCTCTTCTCCAGAAGACCCTGCGGTACGTGGCCGTCTAACAGAATGCCTGGAAACTATTCTTAACAAAGCACAGGAGCCACCAAAGTCAAAAAAAGTACAACACTCAAATGCGAAGAATGCTGTTCTCTTTGAGGCAATCAGCTTAATTATACATCATGACAGGTGAGCTGTGAGACCACTTCTGTTATGACTGGGGTTTATTTTAAATGAAAAATTGTGACTTTATCTTGAACAGTAAATTGAATTTTACTAGGGGGAGGAAGAGGAGGAAAAGAGAACATGGAGTTGCTTGCTAGATTGGAACACAACTACAGCAATGGAATTGAACAGTATTAATGAACTGTGTTGCTGTCAGCATATTTTTTATTGCTTTGTTTTTTGCTGCTTTATTTGGTGTTTTGTATTGACCCCACGACTCTAATCCCACAGAGATTATTTGCTTGTCTGAATTTTCATTTCACTAGCAAAGCATTCTAGCGCACACTTGGAGGCATTTCAAGAAACTTCCACTGCAGAAATAGTATTCTGTATTGAATGTTCTCAAACCTGTTGCTTTTAACCCTTTCACTTTCTCTCCTGTTCTGTGCAGTGAGCCAAATCTACTAGTCCGTGCCTGTAACCAACTAGGTCAGTTCTTGCAGCACCGAGAGACTAATTTGCGTTACCTAGCACTGGAAAGCATGTGCACGCTTGCCAGCTCTGAATTCTCACATGAGGCTGTGAAAACACACATAGAAACAGTTATCAATGCATTGAAGGTAAATATTTAAGTGTACGGTCTGTTTTTCAGTGTTGTCTTCTCCCCTGCCTCAATATCGTCTTTCACACTGCCCCAAGCTCCCTGTCCTCAAGTAATTTGGGGACCAAATGAGTTATTCTTAAAGTCTACTTTAGTTTTCTTCTTTATTCCATTAAAATCTTGCTATGCTGTCAATTAGAAGTCAGCTGCAGTTTATTTCTGCACCTTGCTGGTAAATCTGATACTTGTGGCTGTATCCCTACTTGTAAGACTTTGGTATTTGCTCGGTCTGTAGACTGAGGATGAATAATTCTTTTAAAACATGGAATTTCAAAGCTGAGAATGGTGGGAAGACAGTTTTATTTCTGTCTTGCTGGTGTTGTACACTGTCCTTCACTGTAGTGGTTCATGGGGAGCAGATGTGCGGATCAACTTGCACTGCAGAATTGTAAAGGCAAGAAACCAGAAAGACCCGTTCCCAGGCCACATTTATGTGACAAAGCAGAAGAGTAAGACTGATTTGTTTGTAAATTTACTTGTACAGCTGGATTTTTAAATGCATTGTTTCTTCCAAGCTCATGCTGTAGCACATTAATACATGGTCTAACTTCAGTGTACGTTCCTTGTAGCTGTGCTTCTGTTATAACAGGGCATGCCCAACACTGAACCTTCAGGTAGTTAATTTGCCGTTGGCCTGGTAACAGTGTTAGCCAGTTATTGGTGCATTTCTGGCCAGTGGTGCCAGTTAGTGCATGGTGGACCCTACTCAGGGCAATATTGGAGTGTTTTATATGAACTCCTCCATTCATTCAGCACCTGCGGAGATTTGAATATGTATGTTACAGGAAGAAAACCTGATGATTTCAAGTCTTGTGATACCATGTAAAAGCAGGAAGCTATCTGAGTCTCCAGCGACCTCTTTCTAGGTGACTGAAAGCAAGAATAGCATGAGAAACTTATGAAAATGCATTTGCTTTAAATTTGACTATGGATTGTAGTAAGTTTCATGTCTTCAGCTGCATGTACTTTCCAAATAAAGATAAAATCATCTTGACCATTTGCTGTGTCCTTTTGCAGACTGAAAGAGATGTAAGTGTGCGACAAAGAGCTGTAGATCTTCTGTATGCAATGTGTGACCGAAGCAATGCCCAGCAGATTGTGGCTGAAATGCTGAATTACCTGGAGACTGCTGATTATTCCATTAGAGAAGAAATTGTGAGCTATTTGTGTTTTCCTTACTTTCCCATAGCTGGCTTTGGCGCCATAAGTGTTATTTACTGATTGGGATTCTGTGTTGTCTGTGATAGAGATCATTTTTCGTGGTGCTTTAAAAAAATCCACAGTCACAACTACCAGAATCAAATTCCCTAAGTTTGTAGTCTAGTAGCTACAAATGTTCTTAATTTAGGTTAAACTTATAGGGAGGGAGGAGCAGGGGGGAACCTTGGAAAGTAAGAATTTTGAAAACTGATCTTGATTTCATGTAGAAAACTGCATACGGCAAGAAGAATGAATTTTAATCAATGCCTGAGCAAACAATTTCTAGATCTGAGGGTTAGGTCCTACTCTAGTGAAAGGTTCAATAGCTTCAAAAATCAGGATGGTAAATGCTTATTTATAGGTAGAACTTTATACTAAGTATGCTGTAAGAACATTCAGTCTAAGGATTTCCAAAAACAATACCTTACAATTAGCCAAAAGAGAGGCCTGATACCTGTCTCTTTCCTACCAGTAGAATAAAAATGCAAAAGTTGAAATACTCACTTAATGACCTTCCTAAGATAGTAGCCAAGACTTGTACTTACAGTAGTTACTTAGCTGAATTAGGTGCTAAAGTTTCTTCATTGGAGAAGTGAATGTGGAATACAGTGTTAGTTGATTTAGCTCTAGTACTGTCTGGTTGCTGTTGACAATGTCCTCTGACTTGACAGATAATGTGAATTTCATTTTTTTCCTTTATACTTAAGTCTTCTTTTAAGAGAGCAAATACAACTGATAATGTTATGTGGTAGGTCTCCTCCTAAGTTGATTGTTTGTTTGAGGATGTAGGAATCTGAGTATAACCTGAAAAAGTCAGCTGTAGTTTGGTGACTCTTGTTTGTCTCTGCTAGCTTGGTTTTCCACCTTTTGCCTTTTTTTTTTTTAAAGGGATTTTCAGTTTCCTGTTTCAGTGGTGGTTTAGATGTTTTTATAGCCAACAGCAAATGTTCAATAAATTCTTCTTGATCACTTAGGTACACAGTTGAAAAGCCACAGATACAACATATTTAAATTCATTATGTACCTGGCACCTGCTGTGTTCTGGCACAGCATTTCAATGTTCATCTTCTGCCTTAACTATGGCAACAAGTGAACAAATTGATGCATCTGAAACTGTTGCTGAGGGGTGTCACTAGGTGTACATGAAAGTACATCTTTGCACATTATATAGTAGAAGCTGGTCAACCTTCTGTATTCTCTTCTGTGTGTTCAGGTTCTGAAAGTTGCAATTCTGGCTGAGAAGTATGCAGTGGATTATACCTGGTACGTGGATACAATCTTGAATCTAATTCGCATTGCTGGTGACTATGTCAGTGAAGAAGTGTGGTATCGAGTTATTCAGATTGTCATCAACAGGGATGATGTTCAAGGATATGCAGCAAAGACTGTTTTTGAGGTGAGAATGACTTTTCAATTCACTTTCAAAATGAGGTAGGAATTAAGTGAATACCATACGGTATGACAGGGAAACTTAGGCAGCTCTATCTGTCCTCAAAAGACCACAGAATGTGGAGTCTGCTTGAGCAAGTGTTACTTATGTTAGAGAGTCTTCTGTGAAGACATACCATCTACCATGCTTTCCTCCTAAGTGCTCTACAGTGCCCAGACCCATAGTCTGAAGACAAGGAAACTGGAAACGGAAGCGACTGAAGAGATCTTCTGTCGTACGTGACAGATCAATGACTATTAATATGTTCCTACAGGCCCTTCAAGCTCCAGCATGTCACGAGAATCTTGTAAAAGTAGGTGGCTACATCTTGGGAGAATTTGGAAATCTGATAGCAGGCGATCCAAGATCAAGGTAAAACACCTTCTGGATTGAAGTAGTAATGCTTTCTGTAGAGAATCTAATGTGTATTTAACATTCCTAAAGGCTAGTTAACAAATTATTCAGCTCTTGCTAGTAATGCATTAATAAAGATTATTATGTCTACAAAAACTGAACAAATTATTTTTCTTCCCATCTTTTAAGTCCTCTCATCCAGTTCAACTTGCTGCATTCCAAGTTTCATCTGTGTAGTGTTCCTACCCGAGCTCTGCTTCTGTCTACTTACATCAAGTTTGTGAACCTGTTTCCAGAAATCAAAACAACAATTCAAGATGTCCTGCGCAGTGACAGTCAGCTAAAGAATGCTGATGTTGAGCTGCAGCAGAGAGCTGTTGAGTATTTGAGGCTCAGTACTATTGCTAGTACTGATATATTGGTAGGTATAAAGATTATTTTCTTTTTTATGCAGAACTCTTCTATCAACAAGTTAACTCCACTAAATCTTACCTGCTTCCTCAGAAGTCTTAATGTAGGGTTAAGGATCTACAATGTGGGTGCTAATTCTGCTGCAGTCATCTTTAATGTAGAGCTAAATTGAAAGCTGGTGCTGCTTTGGTGGGACAAATGACCATTAAAACATGTTATTCTGGAACTGGGAAGCTGGTAAATGGTGAAAGCTGGTGTAATACAGGGTCCTACACTATTCGTATTCCAAAGGTTAGTGCTTTGCTTTGAGGACTTAATTGAAGGTCAGGCGGAAAAGTGTAATTTTTTTTGTCTCTGGAAGTTCAGTATTTTAACCTGGTACTCAGGTCTGACCAGAGCATGGTACCTTTAGTTTTGACAGCTAATAAAAGTCTGAGTGAAACCACAGAGTTTATTCAAGGATCTAGTCTAGGTCTGCTTGATTTAAAGACCATTAGGTCCGCTGTGATCTAATTTCTTTAATTTTTTTTTTTTAATTTAATATCAGTGTTTTAGAGTCGTGATATGCTCCTGTTCTCTAAACCAACTGCTTAGGGGAGGACTTCAGACTGAAGTTTTAAATAATTTTTTTTTTAAAACAGTCAGTCCATCACTGTACAATAAACTGAATAATTTTTTTGTGTGGGCAATTACTTCTGCTTTTGACTTATGCAATCTATAAGGGTGGGTCTCTTCAAAAATTCAGAAGCTGGTTTGGCTTTTACTGCTAAATTTAACTAATACTCTTGTTTTGTGATAAGGCTACAGTGTTGGAAGAAATGCCCCCCTTTCCAGAGAGGGAATCTTCTATTTTGGCTAAGCTCAAGAAGAAGAAAGGTCCAGGCACAGTTACTGACCTTGAAGAGATCAAAAAGGAGAGGAGCTCTGATATGAATGGAAGTGCTGAACCTGCCTCTGTCAATGCCAGTGCTGTTGTGAGTTTAAAAGCTGTTATTTCACTAATTTAGATGGCGTGCAACTGAGAAAAGAATGGTTTCATTAAAGTGGCTTTTGAGGCATTTAAAACTTCTCACGTTGAATTTAAGATGATGGGTGTTTGTTAGAAAGCAGGGGAACGTAAAGCTGCTTTCCCTGCACTACATGCTTGGCTGCAGTTTTCCTTTGGAAATCTTACCTAAATGGAGACAAACTGTCTGCAGCCTAAAAAAAAAAATCCCTTTTACATCATTATTTGAAAAGTACTGCTGTAAATTTAGAAATTGGCATTTCCTTGCTGGTGAAATTGCAGTGAAGGTGAGATTATAAAATTAAATTCTTACTAAATTAGAAAAATATTATAGTAGTTAAAAGGAGTTAGATTGAATTTCAAACTGTCAGCTATTCTGCTTTGTCTAACATTTTATATTGCATCTTGGTTTAGGTTATCATTGTTTGTACTAGGAGTGGAAAGCACTTAATTTCACAGGAATGACCCTAAATCAATATAATGTTGTTACTGTTTGACAGTACCATTTGAGTTCAGTTATGCTCGACAAGACTACAGGAGTTTTTTAATAATTTTTCCCATAATCTAATACACCTTTCTGGTTTTAATGCCTGGTATAATTTGTAATTAATTTCACTTCAAATATGGTAGAATATTACCTAAGAGAAGGAAATATCTTCATGCTTCTTGCCCAGTTTGTCAAAGCATAATGCTTCACTACTCGGTTACTGTGGTGTATAAAACTAGATATTCTAAGTGTAGGGTTTTTGACTGGACAGAAATCTCTTTCCAGCAGAAAACTTGCCAAGTTTTCTTTGCATGACAAATTGACTGAGGTGACTGGCAGGTAACAATTGCTTTATGAGCTTTACCTTACGGCTTGCAGGCATGTAACAATTGCACTATATTACCCTCATCAGTGGCTTAGATGCCAAAAATGTTGCAAATTTGAGATCCAACTGTTTTTCAGTAGTTCTTAATGATTGGCTTCTGAAAATGTTTTTTTCCTGGTAATTTTTCATTATAATGCATCAAATTCAGTCTTTGGAATATATGGTAAGAACTTGGAATTGGCTTACAAAGACAAGATTTCAGATTCAATTCAAATGCATCTCATCACTTACTTATCTTCAGATCACTTGCAATATTGTAAACTGCTGATGTCTAATACATGAACATTCTGATTAACAGTTTGTGCTTTGTTCTTGCATGCAACCTGGGCACATATCTGCAGCCTCTGTTGTGTGAGTCTGTGTCCTGGCTACCTGATCTGTTCCATTTGAGGGGAAAAAAAATGTTTAAAGCTTCTGCCTCTTTTTTAGTGTTGGCAGCTTAAACTGGCTACAGGCTCTGCTTCTTTTGCTGATAGGATTTTACATTCTTTCTAAGTTTTGCCAAACTTCAGAAACTCAGGATTGAACATAGTTGATTTTAAAGATGCTGTGATGACCTTTGACATAGGCTTGTGTAAAAGCCACTGCCTTTCTTGCTGGGATTCTTCATCAAGCAAAAGCAATGAGTTTGAATTTTGTTCCCTATAGTACTTAATTTCCATTGAAACTAAGAGGGGAAAAGAGAGGGGGAACTTTCTTTGTCATCTTTCTTCTGCAGAATCAGATCATAGACAGATGAATTTCCATTTTATGTTTTTATTTAATGATTAGATAGACATAACTCTCCTCAATGGAAAAAAGAGAACTAGATCTGTAAATGACTTTTAAGTTGAAATATGACATGGTAACTGCATTTGTGAACCTTTTTACATCCATTCAAGCCTTGATTTGGGGTGGGGAGAGGCATTTTGCCATACCTTAGTTGTCTATGCAGAAGAGACAGCTTTGTTGTAGTTCTACTGCAGTGTAACACCAAAGTGTCTTGTCTTCCTTAGTCTACTCCTTCTCCATCGGCGGATCTGCTGGGTCTGGGTGCTGCCCCAATCACCAATTCAGCTCCCCCACCTTCCTCTAGTGGTAGCCTGCTGGTGGATGTATTTTCAGATTCAGCTTCTGCGGTTGCACCTCTTGCTCCTGGTTCTGATGACAACTTTGCGAGGTAATTAAGTCACCCTGAAAGGAATCTGAAGGAGAATTTGTTACAACAGGATTAAAGGAAAAAAAAAAACATAACCTTTTTTTTTTCCCCGGTGTATTGAATGCATTCCTGAGTGGTAGTTTTGCAGCAAGACAGGTGTTCCTGAACTCTCTGCTGCGTGTGCCATTGTTATTGAATATCTCCACCAATGGAAGAACTGGGTCTGTAGTGATCAGCCTGAGGATATTGGTCACACAGTAGTGTCTAGTTTTCCTGCTGGTTTTGCTTCTTTGTTAAATTAAGCTGCTTGTGCATCTCAATAAATCTTGAATTTGGGGGTTATCTGGCCTGATATGAATACATTTCTTTTTATTTTGTTTTCATAAAGTATTCTTGTGTCTCTTATGACTAGCTGATACTGAAACAGTGAGATGAATTCTATCCAGAGATACTGCTACCTAGAGTTTCAAGATATACCTAAATTGCTCTGCTACTCTCTGACAGACAGATGTGAAAAGGGGGATAAAGAACAAGTAATTTTCTTTTTTTATAGGGGATTTGATAAAAGTATCTTTCTAATTACATTAACAAGTGTAGCATTAATCCCATTAGTATTAAAAGACGCTGTGGCTACTTGCAGATGTTATTTGGCTAAAATCTTGAGAATAAGTAGCGTAAAATCACAGAATGTCTTTAAAAGTCATTTGTCTTATTTGACAAAGAACATGTTACTGTTGTCAAGGACCACATTTTTGATGATGACATGACAGATTTGAAATACATCCTAATATAAAAGACATAATTAGGGAAAGTGATCTGCCTGAATCATTGACACTTTGATCAAAATTTTATACTAGGCAATATGTTGTTGCAGGTTTACAGTGCTTAAGACTTGATCCTATGTCTCTCTTGGAAGGTCATAAGCAATGTTTGATAATAAAACACAATACTAAAATTTCAGGAAGATACACAAGCTTCTTCATGTGTGTTTTTGTTTTTAAAGGATAAAAACAAACCCAATACTAGTAGCTTCATAAGCAAATGTTACCTAAAAATAGTTTTCTCTTTCTGCAGAAGAAAGTATAGCATTGCCTAACTTCTTGGTCGGTCTGTAGATGATGAAATGCTTCTCTAATCATACTGAGAAGTTGCTTTTTTACGGTTCCCTGCCTCTTTTTAGTGCTGTTATCACTTTTGTTTCTAATCTGTTACTTGGGTAAGTCATTCTCTGTGTGCCCTTGTATTCTTGCCTATGCTTAATACCTGTGTGTTTTTAGGAACTGGTTTTGTGCCTATAATTAGAAGGGCCACTAAGGTTTTGAGGCCTCTGCTTCAAAGCACAAATTTGTGTGGACTAAAACATTTTTGCTGTCACAAACACCTAAAAGGACTCGGTTCTTTAAGAGGTATAAATCTAAGCTATTGAACACCTTCGCTGTCTCCTGTCTCCCTGAAGGATTGCTGTTTTCTTAGTATGGGTGGGATGGGGGAGAGAAGTGGGGAAAACATTGCCTAATGCCTAAAACCTTTCTAGGTGTACTGAGCTAGGGCAGCTAATAAATTTTTCATGCGTTAAACTCAGCAGTGCCGTTTTTGAGGAAGGAGGTAAAAGAAATAACTAAGCACTAAGCTGTCTTTACTAACTCCTGCTATCTCTGTCGCTACTGCCTTTCTTCCTTTGTGCTGCCTGAACTAGCCCTGACCTGGCTTCATCTGAGGTAGTTTCTGAGGAACCAGCTGATACTGTGCATGATGCTGATGAGCTTTTTCACAAGTAAGCAATACTAAAACCTTGCAAGGCTGGGCAATTTCCAGAATATAGTTATAAAGCAAAACTATACTGTGCATTAATTTAATACCAGCAAAGCTAGAGAAACATGTACTGTCAGACTTGTGACTAGAACACCTCTGTGGATGCTGTGGATTTTGTGACAGGCTCATAAGTACACAGGCTAGAGTTGCCTTTACAAGTCAGTGCTGTCACACACTGTTCTAAAATGAGGCAATGCCAGTTGTATGTGAAGTTTTGCAACTATTCTCAAATCAAGAAAAAACACAAGAGTGCTTGTCCAGAATACCTGCTATTTGGGAGTATGTTTTAAGTGCCTTGTATGCAAAGAGCAGATGTTTGCTGACCACCTCTTCTACTTTTAAGTGAGGGGTGACAGAAAGGACTGAAATCTCACTGCATTAATGGGCTTCCTCTCTCAAAGTGGAAAAAGTACAGCTCTCAGTTGACTTGGGTGATACAGAAATGGTAAAACAAGGGATTCTTTTTTCTTTCAGGTTTAAACAGTCAAAGCTTCAAACTTTTCAATTCTGCACCAACCTAATGAGTTTCAGAAGTTCTCAAGACTATTAAGAAAAATCCTAGTCTTTTGCCTGGTCCTTTATTAGATAGTGTGTGTGTGTGTGTGTGTATATAGGACATTGTGGTTTCCTTCATAGTTTCTCAGATGTAATATCAAATAAAAATTTCAGTTGTTTTAGTGTCCTACCAAGTGGTGGTTCTGGTTGTAAAACTGTCTTTTCTAACTGCAGTTTTCTGCAAAGTCCTCTCTCACAGACTGATGCATTCTAGGTTAACCCGCAATCTTCATCCTCTGTAAACCCTGAATTTAGTGGTTCTAAATATTGTTTAATGCGGCTTAATGTAAAACACATTTTCCCTCTCTTCTCCTAGGTTTGTGTGTAAAAATAATGGAGTCTTATTTGAAAATCAGTTGCTACAAATTGGCTTGAAATCTGAATTTCGGCAGAACCTGGGTAAGACTTTTTGGGCCAAGTTAGGTGTCTGCATTATCACTCACAGTGCCAGCATGACACTGCAGATAGGACTTACTTTTCAGCTACTTAATAAGGAAATGTGATTATAGGCCTAAGCTGTTTCTGCATCCTTGTCTTCCGTGTGGGTCCTTGTTTCCTGAAATTTTTTGGTTGTGTTGGCTGAGATGAAATGGAAATGTTAAATGTACTGCCAGGGTTGTAAAGGACCATTCTCAATTTTTATATCTTGCAGTACAGCTTATTGTAGTAATATGAGACACAATGCATTTCAAATCAGATTTAATGCACAAGATACTGAAAACATCTAGGAAAGGGCTGGGAATTGAACACAGACCAGCCCTAGGATTGCTTGCTTCTTCCCTTCTGCAAAACTCTTGGTGGCGTAGTAGCTTCTTTATATAAAAAGTAACATTCTCCAGCACCTGGAAGACTTCCACTGATATTTCACTGCTTGTGTGACAGCTACTCTAGGAGGGATCTAGTAGTTTGGTTAAATCAGTGCATTTTGAACTGATAGTGAATATCTTGGTAAGATAAATGATGTAACCTATGCTTTTTTTCTTTAAAGTTGTTTTAAAATAGGTGGTGTATTATATACAGGAGTAATTCGATGTGATTACATGGAGTAAAATTTTGATGTCTCATTCTTTTCTTTCTAGGACGTATGTTCATATTCTATGGTAATAAGACATCAACACAGTTTTTGAATTTTACTCCAACAGTAATCTGCTCAGATGACCTTCAATCAAATATCCTTTAATGTAGTAGCATGTGTCTGTTCTTATTTGGGTTTCGTGGTTTATGTGAATTATTACAAAACTGCTGGATCAAAGCATGGTGTCCTTGAATACGAAGAAATGAGAAACTTGCCAATGGTTTTCTAAAGTTCTTCTAGAAAGAACTGTTCTTGAGCAGGGATAGATGATTCTTTCCTTAAAGCTCTGGTTATAAACCAAATTTTTACTCTTAAGATAAGGAGAAATTAAGATGAATCAGTATGTAATGTAACTCTGTAACTTTCTGCATTGTCATAAAGTAAGCAGCAGGGGAGAGATGCATCCTTAAGTACTGAATTAGCAGATAACCTAAAATTTGACATGGAGATAGAAGAATACATGTACACCAAAATGATGGTACTTTAAAATAAGCTCTTAATTTATGGTTCAACCTTTATGCTTGGTAATGGCAATTTAGGATTTCTGGGAGACTGTGTAATGAGCCTTCTTTGAGCACTGCAGAGGTGTCAAAGTAGTCCTATGGTTTTTATTGTGAAGTCTGTCTCTGCCTTCATACTTTTTTAAGGGCATCTTTCTTTGAGGATGTCCAAATAACTGAGAATTGTTGGAGTAATTGCTTACAGGTGTGTTGGTATGGAAAAAAAAAACCTCAACACAACAACCAACAACAACACAAAAAAAAACCAAACAAAAGCAAACCCACCTCAAACTTCTTTGTTGTATAAGAATTGAGCTTTGAGTGTTCAGTAGCACATAGAGAATGAGTGAACATTATGCTAATTCCTTGTATAGCATCTTGGAGGATTTGCTGGTTTTTAAGTTATCAGTTAATTGATCTGTTTCCTTAACTACTTTCTTATGCCTGAATCTTCAGACAAAACCTGTTGACCCCACAGTGGATGGAGGTGCACAGGTTCAACAGGTTGTGAACATTGAATGTGTGTCAGACTTCATGGAAGCTCCAGTCCTGAACATTCAGTTCAGGTAAAACAAAAGGTTCAAATGCTAGTGAATTAATTAGATGAAAGATGTTAAATTTGCCATGTTCCTGTGACTGAAATGTAGAATATGGGCACACAGAGCTCTGTTGGGTAGATGACTGAGTTGAAAAATTGATCTAACTAAGCTTTAAGCTACTTGGAACGATGTAGTTTTAGAAAAACAAACCATCAAGAAGCAGCTACTGATAAAAGTGTCTTCATGACTTCTCCTTCTGCTGTCTGTCTAAAACTGCAGTCTTCCTGTTTGCTTAAGAAATCTTGACAGGAATATATGCAGTAACTTCTCCCTTCTGGAAACCAAGAACATTTCTGCAAGTAACTTGGTCTGGAAATGTATGTGGCCTAAAATAGAATCTTGTTCTGTCCACTCAACATCAGCTCAACTTTACGAAATCCTGATTCCTGGGCTACATGCTGTTCTTCTAGTAACGTGCTGTTATTCTGGGTATGTTTTCCCAGGGATATATTTTCACTCTTTTGGGCACTATCTATAAGAATAACAATCTGTGTTCCATCTGAGAGGTCCCTACTAGAAATTTGTCCAATTTGTGTGACATCTAAGCAGAGCAAATAAATTTATTTAACAGTGGATTAAAACTTTATATTAGAAAATCTGCCTCTGATGGATTTTCATCATAAACAGTTGGACCTTAGTGTTCATCCTCAGTTACTTGGTTGATTTGTGCTGAGAGACTGCTGCCGTATACATTATTCCTTCTCTTCCATGTGCAGGTATGGTGGAACATTTCAAAATCTTTCAGTAAAATTACCCATCACGCTGAATAAATTTTTCCAGCCAACAGAGATGTCATCTCAAGACTTTTTTCAGCGTTGGAAGCAACTGAGCAAGTAAGACTTAGTACTTGGGCTTGGGGCTCTTGTGGTGGGCCAAGGGAAGAAAATGGTATGTTGTGAATATATTTGATGCAGTGTCTCATCCTATTCTTAATCCTGTAAACTTTAAAATCTCTCCATAAAATTAATTGCTATTGAACAATGGTGTGCATAATACATGTGTTGATCTTGCCTTGTCTTGCAGTCCAAAACAAGAAGTACAGAATATCTTTAAAGCAAAACACCCAATGGATGCAGAGATTACAAAAGCAAAGGTGGGTGTAAATGTGGTATTTTTAATTCATAGTGTAAAGGGGAGTGCATGTCATGTTTTAAACCCAACTGGCAACTAGGTGCCTACAGCCGTGGGATGGAGCTGTAATAATAATAATGTGAAAAGTGAGAAAACATGTGAGTTGAGATAAAGACAGTTTGCAAGGTAAACCAAAAGCCATTCATCCAAGCAAAGCAAGGAGATAATTCAGTGCTTTTCATTGACAGGCAGGGGTTCAGCCATCCCCGGTACAGCAGGGCTCAACCATGTGTAACAGTTACCTGGAGAGATTAAGTACTTCCAAACTTTATAAACATGTATTGACCACAGATGGACTATACACAATTTATTTATTCTGGCTGGCAAAAGAGACAGAAGGTATATGTATATCCACATGTATGGCAGATGATAAAAACATCCTCTACTGAAGAGGTAAAAGATGTTCCATATTCAAATATGTAAGAAGCACTGCCCTTACTTCCCATAACTTGCATGTTATACACAGTGCTAACAAACTTGATAGGGCTATTTGGTGGCAGTTGACCTTGCCAGAACAATTCAAAGTTTTATCACGTTTACATTGGTCGTCTTGG
>VXBA01000505.1:31761-43431 GCA_013399895.1 Serilophus lunatus | reverse complement strand
AAAAAAAAAAAAAAAGCACAATTACACAACAAAAGGTAGCATTGAGTGATTTCCAGTGCATAAGGCCAAATACACCATTTTCTCTGGAAACAGTGCTCTTACTTTCTGCACTTCTCATATTGGGCATGTGTAATTCTATTTTCATGTAAATACCTTTTTAGCATTTGCAGCTGTATTCTGCAGTTAAGGTGATTTCAGCCCTGGTTAAACTTGCATCCCTTTAATATACAGTGTTTTTAACCCGCCAAGCACTTTTGTGACTTTTGACAAATGTTAGCTAAGGGAGAAAGCAGCTGTTGAATAACTTGAAGAATAACCTTCTCATAGTAACCTTCTCATAGAGCTGCTAAACATCTATGTATGTATACACATTTATAATTCTACTGAATAGACAACACGTTATCATTGCCTCAGTGGTCGCCTTTGACAGTGCTGGATGAAGATCAAGTTGGACTTGATCTTAAAGGTCTTTTCCAACCTAAATGACTCTATGATTGCAATTACAAGGGACGGGACCTTGTGATACAACTCTTTCTGATGCTCTCTTTATTCCATTTCAGGACTCACCAGAGGGCGCTGTTAGGCCAGCTCTTTCAGCACAGAAAGGCAAAACCGCATTCGTTACTAGGTGAAACACTAGTCTGGGACTTGCTCTGCATTGCCTCGCCTCTTCTTCGGCCAGTGCCATCCAGCAGCAAAGTGGTACGACCCGCCCAGAAAGGGGCTTGTTCCGCCTGCTTTCTTCCTTCTTTGCTCCACAGGGGTTTTTCCTTGGCCACACCTGCCTGACAGGAGCAGGCCTGCTGACCACAGGCACAGAGAAAAGAGCAGCAGAGGGGCCAGATGTCCTTACTGCCACTCCAGCTGCCACCTCAGTGACAAAAGTCTAGCAAGCACCTCCTCACAGACTAATGCAATCAGACTGACCTCAAGTGGCAAAGGAGTTACAACAGGCAGAAAAACAGACGTGATGGACATCAAGTTGCAACCTAGAGCGCTCCAACACCTCTCACAACTCTCAGCTGAGATGCATGAAGTATTGCAATACTCAATGGCATCACAAGACATGCTTTTATAAACAATGAATACTGCTAAGCATAAACTATTTTAATAAAAGTGATGCTGTTTCTGTGATAGTAGGATCCTTTGCGATACTGTTTCTTCAGGGAGAGCTCTGGCAAAGAGAATAATCAGAAGTCTAACCCTCAGAAATTCCTGAGGCACAATCATCTCTTCACAGGCTAATGCAAATGTTCAAAATGTGACCTGAAAAGCACATATGGTTTAATTGACAGTCCTGAGTCAAGGTCTGTCATTGGGCTTGCTTGCTTGCTGGACTAGATGAGATCTTTGCAGGTCAGCTCTGAAAGGAGTACAGTTTCTAAGTAAGTTCCTTTCAGCATAGAATTCAATCTGAAGAGACCTAAAAAATTATCAACAATTAGCTTTATAGCTGGAAAAAAAATTAAATACCCTCTTGTTACGCTGATCAGTGTTTCTTTTCTAGGATACTAAAAAGATGGTAGAAAGACAGAAAGAGAGTGCCTCACAGTAGAGCTGTAAAGAAATACGCCCTCTCTTTGAGCTTGGGACAAAAGGCTGTCATGAAAGACTCCTTCAGAACAAGCAGGTCTGGATCTGTTTTAGGAAGATTGAAAAACCTGGCTGGAATAAAGCAAAAGATCTGAGTGAAGAATTATAAATACCTGCTCCCCCTACAATGACTTCTGAGCAACTGAATTTGTTGAAGTCTTCTCTGGCCATTTTGAGTCTGAGAAAATGTACAGCACGCTTTAATTTAAAACAGTTTATACAGCACTTTTAAAACCAAAGATTTTATAGATTACACAGAAATTACCTCAACTTAAAATAATGTTTTCAATTAATTTCCCAGATTGATCTTTTCCACTGAAAAATTAATACCTAACCTTTTATTATGTGCTCAATCTTTTGTTAGACAAAGATTATTGTCCTTTCACAGCAATCACACGAGATGAATATAAGTACCACTTATGTTCTTACAATTCACCAGACGCAGCAGTATTGACTGTAAAAAGAATGATAACAGTAAATGTCATCATGCATTTTATAGAATCAATAGAAAAACATTTGTGCATGGCATGATAAATAGAGCAAAGATCACCTCAAGGTCTACTGCCCTTCATGAAGAAGTTTACTCACTGCATACTTCACTATAAGACATCACACCAATGCACTCACCACCAGAATGGCTTCTGTGAACACTATTAGAAACACAGTTTGCTGCTCAAAAAAGTGGAACACTGACAACAAAGAAAAATGCACAACAGTATTACTAGTAATTCTTGCTGTAAATCACACAGCTGACAAAACACCACTTTCCAGTGTTCTTCTGCAGCTAGCAATCACACACCTTCATAAGGAAAAAGCTTAGTGTATTGCCAAAAATATGCAGACTGGTCTTTGAATGGGATAAGAAAAAGTTCGTTTGGAGGGTGCCTTCCATAACCACTGGTACTTCAAAAAGTTCAAAGTCTTTCTAATATCTGGTCAATATCAGATTCAAAGCCTGCTTATTTTTTTAATAGAACAGTGAAACTGCAATTAAAACAAAAGTACAGTAAATATACTGTAATAATCTGAATTATAACAATATATTACAATTCCAGCTGATACTGTTAATTTAGCCTTTGGAAACATACCTCTTTTCAAAATCTAATGGAAAATGAGATTAGAACAACTGCTTTCAGGAAATCATCAGGTTTAAATAATTTATAACACAATGAAGTATACCACAGATTTAATTACATGACAATTAAAGTTCTTTTTAAAAAAGCACTGTTTTCTTTAGGAGTTTATTTATATTTTTTGGAGTTAGATAGAGTTGTCCAGCCTGAAAAAAACTACCAGTGTTGAGGCATAGCCCTACAACACCTATTTTTCCATGTAAAGCAGATGAAGATCATACAGTGGTTTCAGTTACTAGAATTACTGGTGTTCAAGAAATGAGGTCTGCCTAGCTCCAGTTTTTGTTAGGAATTTTGACTATGGCAAAACTGGGGCGACAAAGAGACATCCACAGTGACTGAACGCTATTCACCGACTTGAGCCTCTGTAGCAGTACAATAGTGTCCTCAAATTCAAACAGTTCGAGGGCAAATGCGCTGAGGTGTGCCCCGTGTGCCCCACTGATGGAACTGTTGCAACTAAGAAATGATGACAAATTCTTCCGACCGGTATGTCACCTTCACCTACGAAGAGAAGCTAGACACAAAAGAAAAACGGGAAGGGATTTCCCGGAATGAAGGGAAAAGTTCACTAAAGCATCTCGTTTCACCACCTAACTCTAGCAAACGAAATCACCTTAACTCGAATCAGCCATGTTCTCTGGGTTGAAGGGGGAAAAAAAAGGGAAAAAAATTAATAAAGATCAGGGCTGATTTTCGACAGCTTTACCTCTGTCAGCAACAGACTACACCTCCAACAACGCCCGGCTCGCGACGGTGCGACATCGGCTCCGCTGCACCCGGTATTGCCGCTACTTCACCGCCATGGGCAGGGGCGAGTGCGGACGGCTCGAAAACATCCCCAGAAACATAGTGCGACTGACCATAAGCACCGTTGAGACCGGAAAAAAAAAAAGTCTGACCAGGACGACGAATCCGGTGAACACTCGTCACCCCCCACCCGCACCAGCCCGCCCGTACCTTCCCGTCGCCTCCCGCCACCGCCGCGGCTCCGAACTGCCCACAGAGACAATGAGCCGCTTTCAGACGTGGCCGAGCCGCCGGGGAAGCGGGAGGAGCCCGGGAAGAAGCCGATCCGCCCCGCTCCCCGAGCATCCCCGGGCAAAGGCGCAGCCTGGCAGAGGCGGCCCGCTCGCCCGCCCCGCCCAGCACCGGCTGCCCAGCGCCCGAGGCTCCAGCGGCACCGTCGCCGCCGGGCACGAGCATCCTGCGAGCGCGCGGCCCCGGCGCGGGCGCTGCAACCGCCGGAGCCCGTTCGGAGCAGACCCCGAGCGCCTGCGGCCCGGCTCCGCAGCAACCCCTGCCCCCTCCTCTTCCCTTCCCTCCTGTTCCTCGTCCTTCCCTCCTCAGCCAGGGCCAGCCCCAGGCACGCAGGGGTCGCCGCGGCTGCGTCCCGCTCGCCTCATGCGAGTAGAACCAGAGGGTACTGCCGCTGCAAATGGGCTACTCGGCCAGTTAACGAGCACTAAGGTCATTTCGTTTATCCCAGCTCCACCTCTTCAAAAAACTCGTGAAGCATGGCTTTTACACGGCTACATTACCACTTCAGTTTATGCATAGGACTTTTAACCCTCTGCTTTGCTGCTTTTTTTTTTACAGAATAATTGATTAATCCTACAGAGCTGCCGTGTTCTTCCTCAAAGAAGAGCATTTAGGTTGTTCTCTGGCATACGTGTACACAGATCTGTCTAGTAGCACTGTGGTGTGTGGCAGCAGTGTGCAGTTTTGCCTTTTCATGTTGCTTAGAAAAATAGAATCCTTGCAGATAGCCTTTTGAGAAAGGCTCTTCTTTCTTAAACCTCCTATACTGCTAGGTGCAGCGGATCCTCAGGTATATTTTGTCCCTGAAGTTCAGTTTATTGCTACAACCTATTGCTTGGTTACTTACAGAGGTAGAATGTCTCTTCAAGCTTGAGGAAGAAGTTAGAACTATGAATAAAGAACTATTTTTAGTATAAAAGTGATCCAGGAGGTTATCACAAGAGTGGTATCACAAACAAGGTTTTTCTTCCCTGCTGTGGTCACATTTGCCTTTACAGCTCCTTTCACCCTCCATTCACTTATTAGTTCCAGTCATGAAACATTCCTCTTTCAATAGAAATGAAGGGATTGCTTCAGGTCATACTAAACGGTTACACGCCACTTGCAAGCAAATACATTTTTTATTTCCTCCTTTCAACTTACATAGTTCTCTGCTTAAATTACTGTAATTTTTTCTAGCTTTCCCTTTCTAAAGGAAAAGAGAACATAAGGATATTTTTCTCTGTATTTCCTGCACCAGACCTATTCTCCATTTCATATTTCACATGCATTCACTGAACTACTGCTCTGAGCAGCATCACTTGCCATTAAGTTAATGTGAAAGGCTGTAATAAGAGATAAAAGTGAGATAGGAACTAATGGAGTCTCCCAGTACTGTTGTTTTCTGACACTAATCTCTCCATGATCCTGTTGCTACCTTGAGCAGGTTTCTGTTCAGCTTGGAGGAAGACTGTTACACATTCCATTTTTGTGAAGAGTACAACATTCAGACCCTTAAAATGAGTTCCTGTGGTCTCTCCAGAGATTTCGAACCCCTTACTTATGCCCACCCCAATGCTTGTGCAGACACATAACCAAGTTCATTCAGGGAACTGACTCCTCTGAAAAAGTGATTATATTTGGTAAAGATCATCTTCACCACAATGAACTCTCTGAATGAACTCATGAGAACTTCATCACTGCCGCAAGGGAGAAAAGCTGGGACTACAGCACACCAAATGTACACCAGCTCGACACAGTGGGTAAACAAGCTCACAGACCCCTTCGATCATCATGTGTAGTGCCTAGAAACACTGGAAAGCAGTAGAGAGTTGCTTTGACACTGAAGATGCTGATATGAGGCCAACTATCAGTACTCCTAGGCTACCATATACAGACTTCAAAGATCAGAGAGCAAACTGGAGATTTCTGGAATAGGTAGGTCTCCAAAGTGCCAGGATACTGAATTCAAGAAGAAAACAGCCAAAAGGTGGGGTACTTCTGTACAAGCTGCTATTTCATACTTCATAGCTGCACCGTGTCTTAAGAGTTCAAGAGAAGCACAGACACTTAGCACTTTGTGCAGAGTTCTAGCATCTGGAATTGTTTATTCTCTCCTGCCATAACATTGCTCTGCTAGAATTCTTAACTACAAAACTGAAAACATAATGGAAATTCTGTTTTTTGAGCTTGCCTGCCATAAAAAGTAAGCCCAGAAAGAGAAAACAATCTTCCCTCCCTCCCCCCATGAAGAATGAGGGACATACATACCGGGTGATTATAATTTTTATCTTTTCTAAGCTATTTAAGTCCTGAAAGTAATTATTCACTTGCTTTGGAACTCTGAAGCTTCTCCAGTGGCATTTTTTGTTAGTTCTCTTTCAATAAATACCAGGCTTCTGTTCTACTATTCAAAATTCACAATTAATCGTCTAGTGCCACAGTAATAAGAGTAAGAGTAAATGATTGGGCAAACCTTGCACACACTATCACTCACAACCTGGTTTCTCTCATCAACCTTGAATTCATCCATCATCCAGTTTAATAACTAAACTGCTGAGCATGTACAGCCACGTGACTGTGGCATAAGTGTGTCTCTGACCTTAACTCATCCTCCATACATTTTTCCACATTCTTCATATTTTCATCCCATAATGCACATAAAGGCATGTACTAATAGTTCTTGACAGAATTCTATGTCATCAGTGAATTAATTTACAAGACAGTAAAAAGTTTATATTGTTACTTTTAGCATATTATTTTCAGTCTTCAAGGTGTAGCAAAATTAAAATCATGCAGAAATACACATATTGCTTCCTACTGGCTTTCAAAGCAGGTTCCAGGTGCAAAAAAAATAACTAGGCTCTTCTTCAACTCTTAACAGTTGAACGTATTAAAATTTTCAGTTCCAATGCACTGTTCCCAGAAAATTAGATGGATGAACATGTATTTAAAAAGGAAGCACAAACAAAGCATATTTTGAACATACTTACAAAATTCTGATCTTCAAAAGTAAAAAAACAAATACACAATAAAAGCAGGCAACCATTTGTGAACTGTGTTTCTTTAAAGTGGTCTCAGGCATCTCAGGACTGGTGCTGTTTGTAGGATAGTACTGAAGACACTGGCAGAACTGATGATATTGGAATTGTACTCAACACCTGATTCTGGAACAAAAACATCTTAATCCTACTAAACACCCAAAGAAAGATAAGGAGGATGCTGACATACTGGATCCAGGCAAATTTAATAATTTCCCAAAGTCCTGGCTGATATTTAAAGAAAGTCAAGGAGGGTTAATGAAGAAGGTTCTGATGCTACCACTGCAATAACTAAACAAAGGAACTCAGAGGCAGAAAAGCACAATACTTTTTAAGACATCAGTTTGTGTAGCAAATGCAAAGCCTCTGAGCCACAGAAACACCTAAAAGCCTTTTACCACAGTACGTAACAGAAGCTGCAGATAACGTCTGTCCAATTCTGGGTAAAATAACTATTTTACGACTGACTCATCAGAAAGTTGGTAATAGTCAGGCAGGTAAACAAACCTTGTAAGAAGTATGTTCCACACAGATTCTCTTAAACATAGGCTTTTTCATGTCTGAGAAAATGAGCAAAAACATAATGAATGCAGAATTATTTTGCCAAAAAAAAAAAAATCATGTCTGTCTGCACATGTAACAGATGCCACTCCTCCACTGTAGATGATATTATTTGGTGAGACCATCTTGCATACAGATTTCTAGTGATTTGCTTTAGGTCACAAACTACAGTATCACGCGTTGCTAGTGGCATCTATGACAGATTGGGACAGCAGGTGATGCAGGAGCAAAGCAAAATTCCCTAAGAATATTCACTGAGAATGGCTAATAAACTGCCTTAAAGTTAGTAAAGCTGAAAAGCAATGTGAGTTCCCAGCAAAGACAAAAAGTGGTTATGCAAGTAGAACCATCCGGAGGAATAGGCAAATAGGTATTTTGTTAACTCCAGAACTTTAGCGTTTGCTTAGCTAACAAAGTTTAGCAACAAATCTAGATGAAAACAGTTTTCACTTGGCTTGTCGGTGAAGGCCCAAATAATGCAACCCTGTTATGCCACAGTTCACGCAATTTTCAAAGGATATAAGATCATTTCCACTGGATAATGAATAGTGGCATTAATGATAAACGGTGTATCTGATGATCTTCCAGTCATCCAAACAGGACTGGGGTCTGAAAAGACTGTCGTCACTAAAATGGACAAAGGAAACACCCAGGTTAAGAGGCTTTTAGGTCTTGATACAGAATCCAAATACATCACAAATCAGCTGCCAATATGCTAGCTACTACCATCCCGTAGTTCATAGCTACAGATTTAGTATTTAGGCTTACCATTTCTATCCCAATATGTTGCAATGATATTTGTTAGATCATAGTCACTTGCAAAAGGACTTGTGCCATTGACCACGGACACCTGTGACAACAAGGAGACACTTGCATTATTTGTCCAGTCTTCAACACAGTAATTCTACTGAGCTTCTTACACAAGGTAACCATGCCCTTGAACGGATGCACATAAACATCAGACTGAAGATCTTGGCAGAATAATCTCTTCCCTTTCTAGCCTAACAAGAAAACACCAGTTCCAAAGTTCTACAGTTCACTCTGTACAAGAGTAAAATTATAAAAGTGTCACCTATACCGGGAGGATAAAGAGGGGAGGAATTGATGGGGAAGGAAAAAATATTTCCTCACATTGTATCTGGTATCCAGTCCACAATGGCTAAGTAATTGCCTCTGGTTCAACTTTAGGTCTCCATTCATATAGAGCTGAGATCCTGGCACAGGAGAAAAAAACTGAAGAAAAGCCATGCTCTGCATCACAAATGTTGACATTTTCTGAAATGGTGAACACAAGAAAAGAGAATCTGGGGAGGGGGAGACACAACACGCTTTTCTATCCCTTTTCTATCCCTTAGTATTTATAAATTTTCTACACAGATTTAGTATTTTTCTGACTACCAAATTTCAGATCATTACATTAGTCTAAACATGGAAACACCAAATAAAATATATATTTTATTTTCAAAGTGAACTATCTTAATTATTACGTACAAAGTGACACAGGAAATTGAATTTAACAGTCTGTGGCTAATGACAGAGTGACATGTAAAAAGCAGCAAGATGACTAAACACAGTCATTGTAGATACACTTTCAAAAACTCACCATTCAAAATCAAGGACTCTTGCTCTGCAATAAGGACCAAACAAAAAAGTTCCTTAGCTCTTATCAACCATTCAACCCCAAGGAAAATTTTCATTTACAGTGGAACAAAAGTGTCGTGAATTTTGTAACTCTCTGTGATACTAATCACTGACCTAATACTTCAGCCCAAATTTAGGGCTGTTTATTCGAGGCCTCACAGGTTTAAGAACGTTTTCTGCACTGCACTGTTAGACTTGCCCATCTTGTCGATCTGCAATCGGCCAGAGTCTCTTGGAAAAACTCAGCCTAATTTCTCTAGTAAAACAACTTCTTGTCTGTGTGACTACATCCAACACAGCTCTCTATAACTTATTGCTCCTTTGAGATGTATCCATGGGTTCTCTGTGCACTGATGTTTCACTTGTTGCTTTAGGTATTAATTGCACTACCACGTGAGACACACTGGCAGCAGAATTGTATTGTCTTGTCTTCCTATAATACTTTCCTCCTCCTTCCAGTTACAAGGTACTGAAGATCCCAGCAGATGATTACCAATGCTTCAAGAGCTATTAAGTAAGCAAAATCTGTGGAGTTTTAGGTTGCTGCAACAGCCCGCCTCTCTACCTCAGGGCACTAACTGGTTATGTCAAGACACAGCAGAATGTAAGAATGCATATCCTTCTGCCTACTGCAAGGCTGTCATTTATTTCCTGGTACCACTCACACTGACACTCACTGTTGTGCATTTCTGGCCTCTATGCTGCACTACAGCGCAAGAGAATATAGAGCTTAAAAAATGAAAAAAAAAATCTAGCGAAGTGTATCAAAATATGCAACAAAGCTAGACTAGAAATGACCCAGCAGAGGAGAAAATGAAATATTTTTAGTAAAATAAATATTTTTAGATAGGAATTTCAAATGTGGGATTTTTAATTCTTTGTATAACCACTACTCAAATATTACACTGGGTGTATACATCACAACAAATAAAAAGCGCTCACATAAAGCTGGTAGGAAAAGAGTAGAATCAGCTGAACACCAACTACATGCTCTGTGGGTTGTAGTGGAAGTTCCAATTCAAAATGCAACTGATCCATTTTGCCATCTTGATTTCTGTCTTCTTCTCTAGTCTAAAAGAACATGATTTTTTTTTTAATACAGAAATTTTTGTTAGAAATAAGACAGAGAAGGTAAAAGCCCAGGAGATGTCCACAACTGCAGCATGCACATACAAAAGAAGCAAATAAGCCACAGAGTTAGGAAAGCAATAAAAAACTGGATCTTGTGTCAGATCCTGTGCAAACACGACTGGTGGTCAGGCTTTTGCCTCCTACCACTGCAGTGTGCCTCTTAATGGCCTCTCTATGCCGGTTCCTGGCTGTGAGCCAGAGCTTGCTATGCTTCTTTGCAGCATTTGCAAGGATAGCAGGACTCGTAACAAAAGCACACAGAAAAATAACTGCCACTGTGGAATCCCAGTACAACGATTGCAAGGAAAGGTGAAAACCCTTTAGCAAGCTCGTATCTGCTTCCAAAACTCGGGACTACCTAGCAACCCATGCAAGCTTCACATTATGATAGACCATGTGGCCAGGGGAGGAGGGCCCAACTGATTTGAGTAAACTGATGTGCTCATGCAAAACCACCAGTGGTGCTTAGAGACCTGGTTTAGTGGTAAATTTGGTAAGGGTTGGTTAATGATTGGACTTGATAATCTTAAGTGGCTTTTCCAACCCAAATAATTCAATGATTCTGTAACACTGAGAAGAACTGGACTTGTTAAAAATCACTTGTCCCAAGCTAATTCCAACGTGAGGCACGAGGTTATGCATGAAGCTACTGCTACTTGGAGGCAGCAGTGCCTGACAGGCCACCTGCTCAATGCCCTGAGCCGGCTGCCGCTTTGCTGCCCCGCTCCGCAACAGCTCTTCTCGCTGCTGCTGGTGCTGCCGAGCCGCCCCGGGCAGGCCTACCGACAGGAGCGGGACTCGGAGCCGGTCCTCCTGGAGCCTGTTGAACGCTGGGAACGTGCTCCACGCCAAGAAGCTACCCGGGCCGGGCCCGATGGTGGCGACGAGTAGAACCTGGTACTGGAACCGCACCGTGGGCTGCTCCAGGTACGTGCTCTGCTTCAACCAGAAACCTGAGGGCAGACACAGCACGAAGTTTCAAGACCGCGCTGGGTCGCGCCAGCCTGCGTGAGGAAGAGTAGCGCTCACCGTGGCTCCGGTAGGCCACCAGCAGCGGCGATACATAGGTGAGCGCCGTGATGAACAACAGCGCCAGCGCTGCAGCGGAGCAGAGCCCGGCCCGGTAGCGCGTGTAGAGCGCTGGATGCGAGAACAGCTCCACGCCGGCCATGGCGACCGCACCTCAGCCCCGGCGAGCGCCAGACTGACGGCACAGCGCACCAATCAGCGCCGAGGGGACGGCCGCGCCAGCCAATGAGAGCGCAGCGCTGCCGCCAGGGGCCAGGGGCAGCTGTGGGGCGGGACAGCGCCTGGAGCGGGACGGGGGCGTGTGGCCGGGAACACCGGCCTGGCCGGCGGAGCCCATGGCGCGGCCTCGAGCGGCTCGGGAGCGCTGCGGGCAGCGCTGGCGGCGACCTCACATCGGGCCAGTGACTCCGTGCCGGATGCCACAGGCCCACCCGGCGATCCCTGGCCGGAAGCGCGGCCGTTCGGGCAGTTGCCGGGGAACGGGCGAGCCGGAAGTCCCGCCTGCCGAGCCGCGGCTGTTG
>VXBA01000505.1:0-31744 GCA_013399895.1 Serilophus lunatus | reverse complement strand
GCACGCACCATGAAGTGGATGTTCAAGGAGGACCATGCGCTGGGTAAGAGTGGGCCCCGGCCAGGCGCTGCCCGCCAGCGGCCCCGCCGCCTTCCGTCCCCTGTGTCGCCATCTGTCCCGATCGGTTCGTCTTGTGGGTGGGTGGACAGGCGCTTGCAGCCCTCGCCGAATGGTCGTGCGGTGCCCGGCGACGGCCTCCCCGAAAAGCTGGAGTCCCCCTCGGACGGTGATGTCCGCGATCCTCGCATGCTCTCGGCCCTGCGGGCGCTGCCCTCTCGGCCTGAGACACTGGCAGTAGTATTGCTATTACTATTACTATGCAGTGACTAATTATGAGTTTTGTTCACAGAACACAGATGTGTCGAGTCGGCGAAAATCCGAGCCAAATACCCCGACCGTGTTCCGGTGAGTAACCAAGCCAGCTTCCTCAGAGTACTTAGATGCAAAGGTGGATAAGCTGTTTCCATCCTGTACGCTCTTCGATGAGTTCCTACTAAGTAAATTCGTATTCCTTCTTGTGTCTTTAGGTGTTTTAAAGTAGCCCCAAACATACCTTACTAATCCAACATTCCCTCCTCCGCCCCAGTGCATATTGACAAATAAGCAGGAGTGCCTGACTTTCTAAACACTTTTTTATGAATTATCTGAGTCTTGGTTTCTTCTAATGACAATTGTATCTGAGCAAACATCTACATTTTTTTGAGGACTCATTCTGTGCCTGATCCTAGCAAAGAATTCTTTAAACATGGACACTTCCTTCCTGGCTATGAGTTGGATGGTGTTCCCTCATGTATTCCATGCCTATAACCACTCATCGTGGTGAATCTCCCCATGCAAACGCTGTCGTTTGAAGAGCGGATGCAAATGGTGCCCCCCCTCCTTTCTGCATTAATACCTACTAATCTTCTGAATAGTGAACGATCTCTCTTCTTCAGTCCGCAATCCCTTTTATCATGTTTCAGTCTGTGAAATGACCACACTTCACATCCTTATGTAACAGCTAGCAACTTGTCCACATTCTCAATTTAATCACTCATGTGTAAAATGTCCCACATCCCATCTAACCGTGTGCCAATTAGTGTCACTCTATTCCCTTTGACTTTCTCTGTTGCTCATTTGCACATAATCACAACATTTTCTCCAGTTGCAGTCTGGCAAGCTGATATGATCCTTGCCATTCTCTCTTGGCTAACTATCCCCTCATACATAAACTGCAGTATCCTTAATGACCATACATCTCCACAGATACCCATTTGTCCATTTCAAGAATATCCTTCTAACCATAGAGGAAAAAGAGACTTAGAAACACGTCATGTGATTCAGAATTACATGCTGCAGGAATGAACAGCAAGGTGTAGAAAGATAAAAGGAACTCAATCTCAAATTGCAGTACCATGCTTTGTCTGAACAGATACACGTTTTCTGCTTGATGATTCAGATTGAATGTTGCACCTTTCACAAAATACTCGATACCAATTTAATAGTCAAAAGTGGTTTTCAAACAGTGTTTTAATGGGAATGCAAAGCTAGGGAATGGAGACACTGGAACTTCTGGTAAACCTTATTTTCCCACTTGCTGCATTTTTCCTCCAACAACTAGCCTGTGTGGAGCAATAAGCCTCAGGTCTTTTCCACAAGTAATGCCCAATTCTCCTGGGTTTTGTTTGTGGCCATCTTGCCTTCTTTCCTTCCTCTAGCCAATTTCTGATTTCCTAAGGTCTGACAAAAGATATTCTCATGTCAGTTCAGCATAATACAAAGGTGGCCTCACCAGTACCAGTACAGGGGAAGGATCACCCTCCCCAGTACTTTGCCTAATGCGGCCCAGGAGAGCATTGGCTTTACTTGCTGTGAGGCCACACTGGTGGCTCATTTTCAACTTTGGGTCCACACTGCAGTAATTTCTTATCATCAGTGTACAAAGTTAAATGACGTGTCCGCTTCCCTGTTAGCGGTTTCTCTTAGGCATAATGCAGCTTTTTACCCCATGACTGTCAACCTCAGGCATACAAAATTTTGAGACGTTGTGCATATGAGCACAGTTCTCAGTGTAGCTGTAAAATCGCATTTACAGTGCTGAGTCAGTTTTGTGTCTCATTTGGTTGCGGTGAGGAAACCTTTTTGTTCCTCCCCTCTGGTCACTGTTGCAAGCCTGTATCAGCAAGCAATTTACCCAAGCTGTTTGTTCACACAAATCCTGAACAGTCTGACCTTCACACCTGCACTTCACAGGTTATAGTGGAGAAGGTCTCAGGATCTCAGATTGTTGATATTGACAAGAGGAAGTACTTAGTTCCGTCTGACATCACCGTGGCCCAATTCATGTGGATCATCAGGAAGAGGATTCAACTGCCATCTGAGAAAGCAATATTCCTCTTTGTAGACAAGACTGTCCCACAATCCAGGTGAGATGCTATTCACTTGGTAACCATTTCAGCAAGCCTGTGTTTAGCAGCAGGTTAGTAATACCATTCTTTGATGCTCATTTGGGGACTTCAGGAGCTGTTTGGTTACATCTTAATCTCACTGTGCAGGGGTTTTTTCCTCGTGAGTTTGAGAAACATCTTTTTTGCTAGGCTGAAAGGAAAGGTGACTGAAAACTATATTATAGTTTACTTCCATGGCAAAAGGGTGAGCTTTGCAATTATATGCATATGCCAATGAGATATGCTGAATGCAAGAACATGTAAATCATCAATCCCAAAAAATAATCAGTGTAACAAGTTGCATATTAAATATTTAACAGCAAGTGTCCTAAACTATTTAAAAAAAAACAAGCTGACATCTTACAAAGAAATTGTGATGTCACAGACTAGTTGCTGTTGCCTTTTTTAAAAAATTACTTATTTTTGTCTATAAACAAAAAATGCACAATTGCTATAGAAAGATTTTTCACATTGCTTTTATATAGGAGTAAGTTTCACTGTTGTCTGCTACACACAGAATATAGCAGAAGCAGCTACTACAACTGCTTTCTTCACAAGAGTCTTTAATAACATGTGAGGAAATAATACGTCATATTGTTACATGGCTTAGATGTAATAAAGTTACTACGACTACTGCTACTATTTGTTGTAACAGTAACAGTCCATCCAGGTAACCTGTCCAGACTCAATTAGGGATATTTTTATTTACTTTGTGATACACAGTAGGGACCTGTGAGAACCATCTTTTTCTACTTCCTTTCCTCTAAGAGTAATAGGAATGCCTATGTGTCATCTTTGTAACAATACTGTAGAACTGCTAGGAACAGGACAGAAAGATGTTGTCTCATATCACATGTTCACAATGTGTCACATCTCAACTGGAAAAACAGGGCCTTGAACCATCAATATGAACTGAAGATAATAATGGTAACTTATTGATAGACGATAAAATAATCTGTTAATGGCTCTGCTCACTTCATAGGGGGAGTTTATTACATAAACCTTTGGGATGAAGAGAGAAGGATGTCAAGTGTTAGGGATCTATCTGCTACTCACCAATTCTTTTCCGTTTCAAGTACTGTCTACAAATCCTCCCAGCTCCTCTCTTGGGTAGAATGACACGGTCATTTTCCCTGACACTCCCATCCAGTCTCCATCTTTCCAGTTCATGAATCTTTTCTCAGTCTTGGGAGGTCAGAGAAAGGTGAGCTGAGGAGCAATCATTTATGTTACCTAACTGATGTCAACTGCCTGTTCCGTCTGTAGATAAATGGTTGGAGGAGTTGTATGGGCCAAATAATTGCTTGGGTTTCTTTTTGTTTTCAAAACACAGACACTACCCTAATTGCTTAGACTGTGAAGGGCCATATGTCTTTTTAGTTAAAGAAATCTTTTATTTGATCAAATGTTCTAAACTGAAAAAGCACATTTTGGTCCTAGCAGTATTTGAAGTCATCACTTTTTGACAATATAGAAAACAAAGCTTTTGCCCCCCACAAACGACATGCACCACAAAGCAGCAGTCCAAAAAGAGACCAGCTGAACATTACAACTATACCAGGTGGAGGGAGAAATGAGGTTGCTCACACATGAAGCAAGACATTAATGCAGCTGCATTGAAGGTGCTGTCAAGCCATTGATCCTAGTATTAGTCACAGCATATAATGTATGATTCAGAACCTGAAACACATTCAGTGGCTAATTTCCAATAAAATAAAGAAGCATTCTGACAAACGCATTTTTGAAGAATTACCAAAACTTACTCTGCAGAGAGCCCAGGATCATTTTGGTAGCTTAGGAGTCAACTGCTTGTCATACAGCCTCATTTTTGTATTTCAGTTTATGCACGGGCTTACAAGTTTTAGCTTTTATTAATCCTTGTTTATGTGAGGTTTAACTGTTAATGTTTGCAACTGTCACGAGCCAAGCAAACCATTTCTCTTTTTTCCCCTTCAAGCTTAACTATGGGACAACTTTATGAGAAGGAAAAGGATGAGGATGGATTCTTGTATGTTGCCTACAGTGGAGAGAACACATTTGGTTTCTGAATGGTGGGTCTTGGCTACTATATCATCCTTCTGTGTATCTTGTAAATAGCTGATCATTTTCTGTTCTGACATCCACAGAAGTTCCTTCTATATACATGCATTTGTAACTGGATTTATTTCTTAAAATATTGATAGGTCTTGTTTTATTAGACTGTTAAATTATAAAAAAAGTTTTGTTAGTTTTGTGCTTTTTTTTCTCATGGCTATGAATTCCCAGAGCCTCACTTCTTTGGGGGATACATTTGATGATAATAAAGCAAAGTAGTTGGCTACTAAAACATGAAGAGAAGAACACACATTTATTCCGTTTTGAGGTGTTAGTTTAAGAAAAATAACAACAATGCATTTAGTATTCGGAACACCGGATTTGGTAGCTTGTCCTAAGCAGGTGAAAGATGCTGATCGTGTTGAATTAAGCTAGTATGTTCCTCTTCATCAATTTACAAACAAGTACAATAAAAATTCCTGTCACAAACAGGCAGTGCTGTCATTTCTTTAATTGAATTTTGGCCAGAAAATTACACATCACATTTACTAGATGCTATACAGTGCTTATATTATATACTAGACATTGTACAGTTTCTCAAACTTTAGAGTGGCTGATGATGCAAGGAAGAAAGAAGGAGCTCTTTGTAGGTTCCAAAACTATGAGCTTCAGATATATTAGGTCCGATCAGGACTCCAAGAGCTATGCTGGCCCACAGGCTATGAATGGATGAGTAAATAGCATGGACTTTGGAGAACATGGTGTTGAAAGCACAGCATGTAAGGGCACCTAAGAGAAGGAATTATACACATAAGAAACCCAAAGAGCTGAAGAAGTGGAAGATAAAATTTTTATGTGAGTTATTGCAGAGATAATTGTGAAGGAGTTCAGATTAAAACAGCTGCACGAGCAGCTCTTAGAACAAAACAAAAACACCCCCTCACACCAAACAGTAGTTGCGTTACTGGTAGTTATGTAAATATACATGTCCTTTCCAAGTTAAAATTCTGTGTATATTGAAAGGACAATACAGAACCAAGCATGTGAAAGAACAACTTTACTGTACAGCTGAGTGGTTTAAGTGACACACCAGAGGGAGGGGATGCCATTCAGAGACATCTGGACAAGCTCAAGAAGCAGGACCATATGAACCTCATGAGGTTCAACAAGGTCAAGTGCAAGGTGATGCAGCTGGGCCAGAGCAAACCCCAGTGTCAGTACAGACTGGGATTGAAAGGAATGAGAGCAATGCTGAGGAGAAGGACTTCAGGGTACTGGAGGATGAAACACTGAACATGAACCAGCAATGTGCACTCAGGTCAGAAAACCAATTGCATCCTGGGCTGCACTGAAGAAATCATGGCCAGCAGGTCAAGGGAGGGGATTCTATCCATTTCATTTGCTCTAGTGAGGCTGAGAACAGCTCAGGACTCCTCAGCACGGGAAATTCTGGAGTAGGTCCAGAGAAGGCCACAAAAATTATCAGAGGGCTGGAACAACTCTCCTATGAAGACAGGCTGAGACAGCTGAGGTTGCCCTGAAGAGCCTCCAGAGAGACCACACTGCAGCCTTGAAAAAGGGCCTATAAGAAAGACGGGGCTGACATTTACACAGCTTATCAACTATGAGGCTAGACTCTGACTAGATTTAAGGAAGGGGGATTTTTGTTGGTTTGTTGTTTTTTTTATGAGGATGGTAAAAACACTGAACAGGTTGCCCAGTGAGGTTCCAAATGCCTCATCCCTGGAAACATTCAAGGTCAGATTGAAGGAGGTGCGCACCCTATTCTCGTGGAAGGTGTCCCTGCTCATTGCAGGAGGGTTGGAGTAGATGACATTTAGAGGTACCTAACAACCCAAACCATTCTATGATTCTACTTTGTTAGACAGCTAGAATTAGAAATGCTGCATGCACAATAAAGAATTCAAGATCAGTTCCTCCAGTTTGAGTGCTGGTGCTAAAGCATGTACAGAGCACAGCAAAAGTGAAGAGGCTTAGTCAGAAACCAAAAATACTGTTATTCATGATGCACTCAACTTCTCTTCAAACAGGCTTAGCAGTTACAGACCTACTTCTTACAGGCAAAGAGGCAAACCTGTGGTACGGATCGTCCAGGAGAGAAGGGCGGGAAAACCACCTAACTGACCCAATTGCACAGTGCTGGAGTTCACACCTTGATAATAAAGGATACCACTGCGTTGGAAAATCAGCATCACTTTGATGTTCCTAAGCTAGCAAAGAAACACTAAATACAGTTTACATTCCTAATAAAACTTTTACTTCATTTTCACACTACCTAATGCATAAGAATTTAATTTTTAACATGTTTCCACTTACAATGGAAATTTATCACTTTCCAAACACAACAAATTCATATTGTCTCAAAGTCCCATGAAGAGACATTATGTCAAGAATTATATTTGACTCTGCAGTCATTCACAAGTATTGGCAGAAGGACTCCAAAATGTGAAGGTAGGACCCTGTGAAATGTTGACACTATTACTGAGACTTGTCACAGTAACTGTGCTACATGTGCTGACTGCATCTGAAAATGCTTTGTTGGCCTCTGTAAGCCTTTCACTATTCACAATAGCACAGCACTCACTGTATAGCACTGCTTCAGTAAACATTCCATCACTGCTTCCATGTTGAATTCCATCCAAGCCCCTTTGCATGCATTAGGGTTTACTCTTGGCAGAATTTTGGACTCAGAATGAAGAAAAGTGGTTTCATCTGTGGCAGTTTTTAAATTACCTTTTATGACTGGAAAATGTTCTATTTCCTTTAAGCTGAAACTTCACATTTTTTCTGTGGTTATCAAGTAATATTTCTTCTTAGCTGTTCACAGGAGAGTAAGAAACACAAATCTGCTAGATAAAGGAATTAATGATAGCAAAGAGACATACCTAAAAGCAAGGGAAGATGTTATGGTTGAGGTACCTTTGGATTACCCTTCATAAGCCTCTTAGAACGCCATGTAACTGGTCTCTTCACCATCTCTGTATTTATGATTTTAGATCAAGGGGCCCAGATATGCAAGTAATTCCAGAGAATGCAAGGATAAATGTTCTACAGCAATAACTTTACTTTTCATCTGCAGATGCACTTAAAATGGCAATAAAACATCTACAGGTTTCCTTTTGAAATGCATAGATGAAACACATCCCTTTAAATAGTGCTTTCACTCTTGTAAAATTATTGAAAGCATTTGGGTCCCATATGATCTTCACTTGCTGTTAATCCTTTGGGACTGAATTTAAACAATGAATAGAAAATGAAGAAATACCCTTTTATTACTACAGCAACACTTCTGTATCACCTATTTTTAAGCTAAAGTGAAATGTCACTTCCAATATAACTATACCACTACTGGATGAATTTAGTATTCAGTAAATCTTTAGTATTCAGACCATTTAGAGAACCTTTTCTCAAAAATTATCTTGCTTCTACCTATAAATCATTGCTGCAACCCTCTTATAGCATTATCAGATACTGTGAGAGAAAGGTGTTGGAAGTTCCTTCTTTTGTCCTTACCAACAGAATTCTCCTGCCATCAGCAGTGTAGCTTGAGCTCTTCCTTTCCTCCAGTGCTTACTGGATTTACTGCAAGGCTCATTTAACTCCTAGTGGAATGCTACACCTTGTTTTGGACTCGTCATTTGTTTTTTTCACAAATACAGTAACTCTTAAATAGTCCTCAATTTACTCTGAATGTACTGAGAGATGAGTATGCCTTCCAGCCAGTGTAAGGTGAGTAGTGGAAACATACTGTGAAGATCAAAATCTTGCTTTTTCAAAGTCAGTGGGATGCTAGCATTTTATCTCATGGAACTGCAGCCTCAAGGTCAAACAGGTTGCTTGCTCCTACCCTTGGATAAAACCACTTGTTTCTATGCTCTGGTTTTAACTTCCTTAAAGATGAGCAGGCAGTCTGCCCTGCCTTTTTACTATGACTGGAAACAAAATGATGTCTCCAATAGTGAGGCTGTTAAAGACATCCTACTTATTCTTACAGTTTCTTTGTTCTGGCAATCAGGGACCTTTGGTCCCCATACTAGTTTGGGAAAGTCAAGGACCTATCTGGGTAATAAAAATATGCTCTGTAGAGCATTTTACAGTCTTGCTGCCCTCCTGTGCTCTGCTGCTCCCACTACAAATCGGTTGTCTTCATTAACCATGAACTATGGGCACTTCATTCCTGCTGCCTCACTCCCCCAACTCTGCTCCCCTGTGGCATAGTCTCTGCGTTCTACTATCCTCCCTGTGCCTTGCTTCTCTGTCTTTCAGAGTGTCAGCTATCCCAGGACAAAGGAATGATACAAGCTTGCCAGGAACAATTCTTCCAAAGATCTGCTGACAATGATCAAAGTTCAGTTTGTAACCTCTTAAAAAAGCAGGCCCTGTTCTCCCCTATCTCTGCATCTTTCCCTTCTGATTTTTAGAGCAGTTTCATGGTACTGCCCACAGCATTTCCTGACATGTTGGAATTAAACAGACTAAGCAGCACTGAAATACTGACTTTCCATCACAGAAATGCCATCCAGTTGAGTGTAAGATCCCAGTCTTAGCCCCTCAGCCTTTTAAGTGCTGTTTTGTTTTAGCTCCTTCCTCCTCTTTGCATATTCATTGCCCTGCTCTAGGCATAAATATGTCCTCAACTTCACCCAAAAAGTGATGTTCAGCACCTCTAAAACTACTTTTTACTACTACTCTGACAAGTAACAAAAATGTAGCAGCCTAGAGTTCATAAGTATTTTACAAACGCACAGAAAAATCTTACCAGGAATAACGCTAACAGCCAGGCTCAAATTTTAGAAAAGAGTTATAAGAATCTAAATCTGAAAACTAGTCTGATGCCAAGACTACAGAACTAGTCTTATGTTACCCACTTTAATATTGCAGCTGCATAGGAAATGGGAACATTCCAGTCTGGTCAGGAGGTTCACTATAGACATTGTTGATTAACAAAGGGAAACTAGGTATGGTAAATTAAAAGTTTCTGCAAGATTTCAGGGAAGGACAAAGGTAAATTTCAGGAACCTTGAAATTTACTGATAGCTCTTAGGTACACTGCCTTTGGATTCTATCTTTGGAATCCTATTTGCTCCATTACAGTAATTGCTACCATTTACCTTCAGCAGTTCACCCTACAGCCCATGTGCAATGGCATCTGCCCACTTCTTAACCTCTGATGACTAATGCAAGTTACCCATCTCCATAATCCCCTGCCCTCTACAAACACATACAATGACCCCCCCATCCAACAATGCAACAGGGCTTTCTGCATGTTAGTGCTGGATTTGAGAACAGGCTTGTACATACAGAATTAAAGTTATTTGTTATTTCTTCAACAAGTAAGAGAGAACTATTCTTATTGGACAAGAATGTAAGGGTGAAGTGAAAGGATTTTCTGTAATCAATTCTCAGACTGTAATGTGATGTGTACTGTTTGGTCCCATATGTAGCTCAGTAGTTTGACAGCAAAGGCTATTTGGAGAACAGCTGTGCCCATTTTTCAAATCCAAATCTGCATGATACTGAAGAACAGAAAATTCAAATCACTGAAGTATTCTTAAGCTCTAAATTATCCACCTCTTTCATCCTGCCATTGCCTTGTCCAAATATTTCATGTTTTGTGGTTTACAAGAGAGAGAAAATACAAAAGGGGAGCGTGCTTAGTAGCAGTTACATGGTCCTGAACTTGCTCATAGAAGGCAATAACTGGGATAGAAAATTTAGGGAGGTTTATCCACTGCTTCCCCCACAACTGCTCACAGTGTTGACTGTTTTGCCATGCAGATGTTAGTTGGTAATAAAGCGTGATGACAAGAGACTGTAGGAAATGTGCTAGAGACTACTTCCAGTCCCCTGCAAAGCATCTCCACCTTTGCCAGGCTATTAAATGAACACTTGCCAGGGAACAGAGACATAAATGGCTAAGGCTTCTCCTTTTAATTAACCATGTCCCATGGGAGAACAGGGGGATTCACAGTGTTTGAAAAACTGTGACATAGATAAATGTTTGCCTGTAGTTACACAGGATTGACAGGTTTGAACCAGGTAATTCTGGAGATTTCTATCCTGCCTACAGAGGCAAAGCAATTGAAGGGTTATCTGTCAAAGTGATGAAATTAAGAGAGATGCATGGGATATCACAAGTGGTATTATTTGACACAGACTCCTCCCCAGTCCTCTTTTGCTTCTGCTGTGGCTATATTTAGTAAACAGCAGTGTATATGAAGGATTCCCAGAAAACATCATGCTTTAACAGAACTAGTATTTCCAGTTAGAAGCAGTGGGACTGGGGGACATAAAAAATTCTTCTAGGTACCAGAAAAGGAGAGCCAAGAGTTATAAAAGTATTATTTACTGTATAGTAGGGTTGTCCCAGCAACAGAAAAAACAACCATAACATTATGAAGAGCAGAAGAAAAAAGCAGCACCAGAATTTTGCAATGATGGCCTTTCTTCTATAGCACTGCTTCAATTTCAGGTGACATCACTTTCACTGCAATAATTCTGGCAGATTGATCATATTCTCATATAATAGAGGACAGCACATCACTGCTTCCTTTCTTTTGGAAGCATATTATTTCATGCACCTCAGAATTTTAAGTCAGCAGTGATCCTTTTCTGCATTTCAGTAAAAAGGGGGCTTCGACTCAACCAAAATAAGGACTTCTCTAAATTGCTTTCCTTTTCACTCCTGTCTCTCTCTACAGCACATGAACTAGAGGACATCTTTTCTTGGCCACTGAACTGCAGAGGTATCTGCTGTGGACCAGAGCTTATTGCTGGATTTACATAGCCATATGGATTTTCATGTGAAGCACAGGTATTCCTTGGCATTCTTGATCCAACCCAGCAGGGCTTGGCTACGCAGCACCTTCCAGGCTTCTTGATAATTTAATGCAGCATCCTTGTAGTCCCAGTAGGTTTTTAGAGTCTTCACCCTGACAGAAAATACACAAAAATAAAAACAAATCCATGATCCTATTGAATGTGATGTTGCAAAATGAAAAAAGCAATCAAACATCTCAGAATGTGATGATGCACTATGAGCTCTTTCATGCTATGAAGTGAAAAATCTCTTCTAGGGAGACTTAGAGAGGCCCAGACCCTGAAGTGAGACATTGTCAGTAGTCTTACAAAAGGAAGCAAAACAACTCTTCCACCATGCTTCATACACACTGTCCAGCAATAAAAGTGTCAGTGTTTGACTGTGTGACCACTGGTTACAGAAAATTTCCATGATAGCACAAAATGCTGCAGCAAAGCTGAAAAGATGGCTAGTGGTGCTTTGAATTGGGTGGAAGTAGCCTTAGCATGCTAGAAGAATAGATATTCTTGCTGACTGGAAGGGAAAAGGACCGTACAAACAGGACAGTTATTTTCCAACACAAAACTAATGGGGAAGAGTGAGACAAAGGAGAAAATACTGGTCTTCTTTCCCTAAAGCAAAAGAGAGTGGGTTTGGTGCTCTGTTCCCCTTGCTCAAGTAACCCACAGAGACTCCCCACAGTCTCAGCAGAGCTACTGGTCACTCTGCTGAGTACATTATACCACTGATTTTCAAAACAGGGAAATTCAGGTCTAGAGTTTCTGAACACAAGTGCCTCTAAGGCAATTTCATCAAGACTTTTTTCCTTTCCTTGCATTCCTTTCCCAGCCTCTTTCATCTCCCTTTGCCTCTTTGCCAAAAGGTCTGTTAGCCACATGTAGGATGCATATGTTTACATATTAAACCCAATGTGAAGGGAAGATCATAGGCAACATGACCTTCACAAAGAAAGAGGAACACCCAATCTATTATAGAAACCCTAATCTAAAAAGTCTGAGAATCACTGCACTAACTTCTAGAACAGGCTTTTATGCTCAAAGGCAGTAATGATCACCCACCACCACCAAAAAACAACTCCCATAGCCCCTCCCATAACAGCAAACCATCAGAAGCTGTGTTTCGGGCATTTGGCATTCTGCTATAAATTTATTTCCAGAACACTGTGACATGCATGGCAAGCCATATTATCTATCCTGTAGACCTTATGTTCAGAACATGCAAGAGTGGAGAACCTGTCTATGCCATTGCTGAACATGGGAGATGTCTTCTCCCTTAACAAACCTACTCTGCACTCATCACAGCTAATCAATCCATTTAGCTTTCTCTACCTCTTTCACACTAATCATCCTCTGTGAACCTAACTGAGCTGCTTTGCAAAGTTCCATGGAAGGGCTCCCTGCAACTCTCCACCACCTGGACAGCAAAACAGTCACAGAACCTCATAATCAGTCATAGATCATAGATCATAGTTTAAAGCATCACTGAACAGGCAGAAGACCAGCAGCTACATGTGTAAGCAGCATTCAGGAAACAATCAGGTGCAAGCACAGTCAAATTCAACCCACCACAACCAACTCCAAAACTCTGGCATAGGCAAGCTGTTCCTCTCCCAGGTACCTTAATGCCTCAAATACAGTACAAACCACCTGCATCTTCACCTCCCCTTCACCTGTTTTTTATTTCTTCCTTGCTAAATGTTGCTCTTTTTTCCTGATTCTGCTGTCACATCAACCATACCCATCAGTCTGATTCAATTTAACTAAAACACATAGGGAATTTTTCTAATCTACATTATTCCAAGAGACCTTTGTTTGGAAACTGTTACAATAGACAGTAAAGGAAAACATAGCTAGAACAAAAGCAGGATAGACAGGCACAGGATTTTCACTACACTGTAGCAACTACTAGAGCACATGTCACCGCAGCCACCTGGGCTCTCATTCTCCAAGCAGCCGACACTGGTACAGTGATTTAACAGTTCATGCAACAGAAATTTAATAAGTATTTTGAACAGCTTCCTCAAAGAGCTGACAAAATCAATAGATTTAGTTAACTCGTGCTCAATTTCTGCATTAAGCTTCTAAGAAATTTTTTAACATATATACAGGAAAAATGCTTTCAAATTCAAAGTATATTTTATCTGCATAAAAATCTCATGTGTTTTGACTGTATCTCAGATTTGGTTAAGGCTCTGAGCATGAGTAATGAAGAACCTGTGACCTTTTTTTGGCAAGAAGCAAACACTAGGTTGCTGCCACAGGCAAAGTTCAATACAATCCCAGGATTGCCAGCCTGTTCAAGTCTGTCTAACATACATTCTTGGCAGGTTTCCCTTTACTATTTCGATCTCCTCCCTACACTACTGTGCAAGAGAGAGACAGTGATTCTGATGGCTGTGTGCTAGACACATGAGAAGTGGCCCACAGACTTCATTCTGAAAGGTAACACACTCTTGGAAAAAGCCTTATACAAATCACCACCATGCTTGAAAACATTCACATGCTCATCCAGCTGCAAAACTGAGCAGGAGGGGACTCGCAAGCAAAGCAGCCTGCAAAGAAAAGCAATACACTGCAGCAGTACTTCCTGCTCAGTAAGAAACCCTACCTTTAACTCCATATTAACTTTCAAACATTTACATTCAACCCATAATGCACTTTTGAGATTATAGACACATTGCACATGAAAAATGTTGACATAAGCACAAGGAATCAACAAAAATATTGCTCATACAAAAATTAATGAATCACATCTAAGAGGGCAAAAGTTCACAGATCTTCAATATATAAAAATCTGTCATGAATCCATAAGGGGGCCAAGGAAACCAGACTTGGGCTGATTATATTACTATCTTCTTCAGTGCTGCAGATAATATGCAGTCATTGCTGGCAAATTTTGTAACCGACACCAACTGTAGAGAAGATACAGATCAAAGTCCCAGAGTGAGCTAACTCAGTGAGCGAGCTCCCCTCAAGCACGGCAAGTTGGAACAGTAACGTGAGGTTCCGCAGCATTTGGAAGATTGTTCCTGTGTTGCTGTGTTCTAGCTTGGGAGATCAGATTTTTGAAACTACTGAAAAACTAGAAAATGAGCTTTTTGGCTTTTTCAAATGTCATCTGAGTAGATGTGGAAAAACTGAATCACACAGAGGAAGAGGAAAAAAAAAATCAAGTCGAGATAATTAAGATGGCTAAGTTTGTCATGGGCAGAAAAATACCACTTAATAATAGGCTTTTCAATCTTGCAAAGGCCTAACAAACATCTGCGATGTGCAATATATAAAAGACTTTCTTAATCAGAGGATCTAACTGTCCCACAGGCCTCTATGCAGTGCTAGGACCGTTGCAGGAATTAGTTAATGTACAAACTTTAAAGAGAAAACTGAAAAAGGCCTAGAAAATTGCAACAAAATTCTTGCCAAATGCGTTTGTGCTGTTTCTTTTTAATTGGAGGACAGCAGTGAAACTGCACCACCAGTTGCCCCAAAAGTACAGTTACTTTCATTAAGTTGACCCTTATAATCATCCTCAGTCACTCCAGCAGGAAATATTTCGCAGTCCTCCTTTTGTTTTTCACTGGCAAAAGTCTTAAACATGAAGCCCAAGGGAAGGTTCTGTACTTTAGCCTGCTTTGGAGCCATCTTAAAGTCCTTGCCTTCCTCTGTACAACAGCCCAACCCTCTCCAATTAAATGTCACTGGAACTGGAGTCAACCATACTGCAGACTGAACAGGAAGGAGAAATAATGGTACAATCTTAATGATGATAGCTCCTGACACCAATTTAAGAGAAAAGAGGATTAGTCATCCATTTAACAAGTGAGCAAGAAAGGCAAGGCAGGTTTATCTTACTAAGTCTCCCTTAGATTCAAAGAGTAGCACAGCCAGACACACCTTGTTCAAACACAAATGCCTGGTGACTCTGTATGGTGAGTGGGTGCCACTGTATGACAAAAGGTTTTCACTTCTTCAGGTGATGAACAAGGTTTTATTTATTTTTTCCTAAGAGCAGGGAAAAAAGCCCCACTAATGCAAAACCCCCTTCGTTGTCCTATTCCTACTGAATGATCTGCAAACAATACTGCAGAGGATTTCACATAACAATTCAGATTTGCATGGCACAATGCTGTCCAACGGTGTGCCATCATCCCCTCAACAGTGAGTGTGGAAAACATGGTTGGGGGAGGAGGAAGGCGGGGGCGAGATGTGTTTATACACCAGTTATTTCAAAACACTAACATGAGATGGAGTCAACTAAAGAGAATGAAGAATGGCAGGTGGAAGTAAGAGGTAAAGAAGAAACAACATTTTAGTTAGTTTAGCTAGAGAGATCAGTGAGAATTTAAGTAAGGCACAGAAGACAGATCATAAAAATTATCAGAAAGGAAAAAAGTGAGACAGCATAATACAGCATTATCTGGTTCTTGATGAAGAAGTGGCACATGCCAGCCAAACACCACCTCCTTCCCAGTCTCAGCTGAAAGCAAATAAACTAAATCCTGAAAAAAAAACCACTGAATGATGCTTAGCACCTTAGCTACGCTACACTATTATAAATACCTAATTTTACCTTTTAGGAGAGCCAGCAAAGTTCTGGCCCCAGTAGGCTTTCCTATTCCAGTTTAACAGTGCCCACACTGATCCTCTGGACAGAAGCAAAGAATGAAAGAGAAAGGAAGACACAACAAGCAGGAGAAGCAGTTTAGATACACAAAAGAAGAAAAGAAAACATCAGACTCGGTGTACTACTTTCATGTAAAGCTTGAACTTCCCTGGTTCCTAGGCCTGACAGCAAAAACCAGCTAATATGGAAGGAAGGGTTAAGTGAAGAATGATCCTTGTCCTAATATACCCTATAACTATGAAACAAGCTGTTTAGCAAATCTGAAAGTACTACAGAATGAGTTTCTCATGATGGAGCAGAAAGGATGGGAGGCAAGAGATCAAAAGGCACTCTAGAAGAGACAGTGCAGGAACTTAGGGTCAAAGTAGGAAAAGTAAACTGGGTGACAGCACAGCACCTAGAACCAACCATTTGTGGTAAGAGGTATCAGGATACATTTGAATGACAAGAAAACACAAAACTGGGTCACATCAAATACACAGGAGTTTAGAAAATAAAAATTGAGATTATGAGACTTATCTGAAGTTCACTCAAACTCAGACTGCACGGAGGAAAGAAAAACAAAAATATGTCAGAATATTATGTAGAAACAGAAAAGGAAGATGAAGGAAATAGCAAACCCTAACCCTAACCCAACAAAGACACTTCTTTGTTTTCTTTTTAAGTGAAGAGGAGGAAAAACAAAGACAAAGAAGTGAAAAGTAAATCTGCTGCACAAACTGACTGGGGAATGAGAATTACCATTGTATAGAGTTTGTGCAGCCTAAAAACGGTGTCACATCTGCAAATCAGCTGGACTTTGTCAGAAGAAACCCAGACAGAAAAACAGTAGAGGACAAAAAAGTCAAAGGAAATGCCACTGGAGTCTAGAAAGGCCCTGAGGTGAAGTGACTTTATGTAAGCAGCACATGATCAGCACAATGAGTCACCTACCCAGCAATGCACAAGGTTCACAATCAGTTTTGAGGAAATTATGATGGCTAAACAAATGAAGACAAATACCCACCCAAAAGAGACTAAAAATTTTATATTTACAACTTTAAGAAGAAAGTGTATCTCTACTTTAGAATCAGCTGAAAGCATCTCAGCAATACATGCTGACATCAGAACTTTGAATTACTTATGAGACACTTCTACAGACACAGAAGGTATCTGCAATCTTTAATTCAACAAAACTCAAAAACACACAAGATCAATTAATTAAAGATATGGAGCGCACTTACTTTGGCTAAGTTCACTGCGTCTAATGTCTTGAAACATGAAAGGTTGCAATGGCTTATCTCCCATGTTTCCACACACACCTCCTACTTGCTTTGCATGGGTTTTACCTGTTTTAGCTTTCCATGAGCCAATTCAGCTCATTAGTCCAAGAGAACACACAGAAGACAAGAAAATTGTTTTCACCTATGCGAGCCAGTTGAACTGACTCACCATGAGATAGGAGAAGTGCCACTGATAACAAGGGAGAAAACAGGAATCTGCCACTAGAAGCAGGAGACTGCCATGGGACCATCTCCATCAGCAGTTACAGCAGTTAAATTGGCCCAAGAGTTGGGATAACTGCATCCTAGAGCTGGTGAAATCATATCTGGAAATAAGTCTAAAATAAAATAAACCTTCCATGGCAATGGATTTGGAACCTTCTACACCTCTCAGAATCTCCAAGGCAAAGAGAGAGAAGTTCCGTGCATGAGAAACTATGCCTTACTTTATGGCATAAATACATAAGGCACATAATGCTATGCCAGACTGGATGGTTACTGCATGTAATTAACTCCAGTCTGATAAACCAAACTCATTTCTAACAATGTAAAGGAAAATTCCAAGTATGGCTTCCTCAGACAAAAGCTTCTTTCTGTTCTTTCCAGAAAGTCTCCATCTATGTAACAGATGCATTGCAGAAAGAGCCCTACACAATGACCTTACTAGTTCCACTATACCATAAGATTTTAGACTAGACTTAAAAAAAAAAAAAAAAAGGTTTTATACTCAAACTCTTCTTTCTTCTGAAACAAAGAAGTGGCATTTGATAGAATTACTAAACATCAACTAGATACCAATAACTCCATGACAATTTTGGGATGCAGGGTTTGAACACCACCAAGGGTAGGGTTCTGCAGGCAGCTGATCTAATAGCTCACGTTTTCAAAAAAGATACTACTGCCTCATCTCCTGTCTCTCTTCACGTTTTTCAAATATCAGATTTTAACAATGGACTTATCTAAAGCAAGATTCATGAGCAGATTGTGGTATTATCACAGTGTTCTTCAGTTTCATTAAGATAAACTCATTCATTAAATGCAATAATAATGTCTTTACCGGAGAGTGTCTGGTAGATCTTCTTGTGAAATACTTGTCACCAGCTTCTGGAATTTATGGAAGAGTTCCACTTTACAGATCTTGGATCTGATATGAAAAAAAAATAAATTAGAAATTCTGATGGAAAAATGGAAATCAGAAGTTCCTTTCCTGTTACAGCTCACATCCCAACTAAATGTTTTCCTTAAAAAGCGTTACGTTCGCTTCCCAAAGAATATAAAAAGTTCTCCATCATTTAACTTTTCCTACCACATCCAAGCTGGCTGCTTTTTCTCCTTGTTTTAAATGTTACATTGACAAAGAGCTGCACTGCCTTCATCGTCGCAGCCAGCACTCCTCAGTTTGCAGAGAACATTTTAATATTATTATCTGCAGGAGGCTGCACTGTAATCAGCTCACAACTGCAGTAAGGTTCAAACTGGCAAACTTCGCATTATTCAGAACAAACAAAAGCAGCAGCAGAAATATCTAGAACAATGCTGTCCTTTTCACAATGGTGACAAGGACACATTCAGCAACAGCTGCAGGGCAGTTAAATATAAAGAGGCTTACCAAAAAGTAAAGTGAGTAAAAGTTTGAAAGGTCTTTAGAAGATACCATATGCATCTGTCAGCTTTAAGGCCATCTATTTCCCCAAAGAGATGGCAAGCAGAAGCACTGTTTATAAAGCATGGTTTGCTTTTGAAAGCCCCAGCTATTTTCTATAATTAAATTATCTTTCTGCACGTGCCCTCACAATGACCGATTCAGTTCTCCAACAAGTGCAAACCAATTCTCCAGAAGCACTGAAAAAAACATCAATCAAAAAAAAAATCTTCCTATGTTGCTAGCATGTATTTTAAGAATCCCAAAAATGGCATAGAATCACAGAATCTCCATAGGGATCATTGAGTCCAACTCCTGCCCAGGAAAACCCCAAGAATCCCACCATGTACCTGCAATTGTTGTCCAAACACTCCTTGAGCTCTGCTAGGCTTGTTGCTATGATCACTGCCTCGGGAAGCCTGTTTTACTACCTGACCACCCTCTGGAGGAAGAACCTTTTTCTAATATTCAGCCTAAACTTCCCCTGACACAGCTCCAGCTTTTCCTTTGAGTCCTGTCACTGGTCACAGAGATGCCTCTCCGCATCCCCTTGTGAGGAAGTTATAAACCACGATGAAGTTCCCCTTCTCCAGCCTGAACAAACCAAGTGACCTCAGCCACTCCTCATCAGGCTTCCCCTGCAGACCCTTCATTATCTTGATAGCCTCTCCTTGGGACACTAATAACTTTATATTCTTCTTATATTCTTGTGCCCAAAACTGCACACAGTATTCAAGGTGGGGCCCGTCCCAGTGCAGAGCAGAGTGGGACAATCACCTCCCTTGACTGGCTAGCAATGCTGGGCCTGAAGCCTCCAGGCCCTCTTGGCTGACTCATGTCCAACTTGGCATTGACCAGGACTGCCAGGTCCCTTTCCACAGCACTGCTCTCCAGCCTCTTGTTCCCAAGCCTGTACATCCATCCCTCCCGGGCGCAGAAACCAGCACTAGTCTTTTTTTAAACCTCACAGGGCTGCTGATTGCCCGGCCCTCTAATTTGTTGAGGTCTCTGCAGGGGCTCTCTTCCTTTGAGGGAGTCAACGGCTCCTCCCAATTTTGTATTACTGGCAAACTCACTTAGTACACCTTTGAATCCTGTGTCCAAGTTGCTTATGAAGATCTTGAAAGGCGCTGGCCCTAAAATGGAGCCCGGTTGAACCCCACTGGTGACTGGAACATGCTCTAAAGTTTAATCTTCAACTAAATCCGTCACAGGTTCATGTTGTAGTTAATTATGCGTTAGCAAAAGCACATTCCAGACATTTACCTACAAATTCCTTGTAGTCAGTCAGCTTTACCTTCCTTGATATTTAGTGATATCTAGCATATTCAAGAGGGAAAAAAGCCCTCAAACAACACTCCCCAGCAATTACCCTGCAACTCCTTGAGAGGAAAAACAGCGTAGAAATATAAGTCATGTTATTATTACCCACCACCACCAATAAGGCTGTAAATTCCTTATTTTCATTATAGAAGTTCATTTTGTGCCTGTTTAACACAAAAGTGTAAACAGTTTACTCGTTCCTTGACATTGTTTTTAATCCTGATTTCCTAAGGAAATGAGACCTTTGTAGTCACAGTCTTGTAGGTGTGAATTTCGAGCACATGTGGAGAGGAGGATCTCTCAACACCAATTAAGTTTTTACACTAGCAGACGGCTCTCAAGTTTTAGAGCTGGTATACAAATGCAATGTAACAAATTTTAGCCTAGAAAAACTGAGAAAAACAGGTTCGTTGGTTGGTTTGATCTTCCACACGTCTTCTGGAATACATTACACATCACATATTGAAAACTACTATTCTACAGTGCACACAAAGCCTGTCTCAAAAGACACACTAAGTCAGCCAAGTCACCTGTATTAGCAATACCCCAGACACCAATATTGGTCACAAACTGTAAAGCTCCTAGTTCTCTTCTTTCCACAGAAAATGTGAAAATACTAGGATATACCAGTATAAACTTCAGTCAAGTCAGGCCCAACTTCAAGAAGCTCAGAAAATGCATCTTGCAGGCATGTGAATAAATTTTCCACAAGAATTGTCTAGGCTCTACTTCTTATGCTATTTACTACTCTGGATTATTGTCACTCTTGCAGAAAGTCTCAGAAAAATGAACAATATGACCATTGAAAAATAGGTATTATAAGCAGCCAACAACTAAAACACAGACTCTAACCCTCCAAGTTCAGGAAAAGCTGAATTTTCACAGACCACTGATAATTTCGGTCACTTCATCTAAACTGAAGATAAAAGAGATGCAGAAATGTATCTGCAAATGTTATAAGTAATTGCTCTCAACCACAAGAAAAATACATAACTGTTTTTTATAAACATTAATTGTTGATGGCAAATTACGACTTCTTTTCAAGAGCACAGTGCCAAGGTTACAGCTGAAAAGGTGAAAAAATTCACGTTAGGAACATGCTGCAAGTATTTCAATACATTTTCAAACTTTCTTCCTTAAAGTCATGTCTCAAAGCAACACGTCTAATAGTCACACATCCAGGTCAGCTGGCTTGACTCTTAAAGAAATCTGTAACAAGAGAACCTGCAATGAACACGTTTCCTTCAGTCATCAACCCCCAAAAAATGCATAGCAAAAATTCCATTCATCAGTAAATATCCTTTTATTAAAAAATTTATCATAGCCACCCACCATTATCTACAATGCTCTAAACAGAGACAAAGAAATATGATAAACTTGTTAACTCTCATTTAACTTCATTCCAGCTCCCCTCTCTGCCTTACACAATGACTCTCCCTTTTCCCTCACTCCCTACCTTCCCTCTTTTTCACCACTCCCTAGACTTCCTTCTGCTCTACTATGCACTACATATCACATGATGTAACTGAGGCATGTATGCTAACAAATAAAACATGTCTAGATATTAAAACATTCTCACACCTGCTCTGTTGACTCCCAATCCCCTTCTTTGTTGTTCCCTGACGGAAGCCATCTGAGGTGACATCCAGAGGTTGCTCAGGGACTGCACTCCAACTGATAGCTGTAGAACAAAGGATTATGAACAAGGGAGGTGCTCTTATCATAAAAGTAGAACCTAACAGTTCCTTTCATTCTGTGTGCTCATGTGTGCTGCTTCTCAAAATAATTCAGACTAGAAAGAGGACCATGATTCTCTAGGGCCAGAATTCCAGTACCTAAAAGAGCAGGTAAACTCTGTTTAATTAAAAAAAAAAATATACAAGCACATATACACAGAGCTTTCTTCTTAATTAGATCCTTTAAGAATACATACCTCTAAATATTTGGCCTCTAGCTTTGCAATTCTCCCTTTCTTAGGGGGATTCTACTTTCTTTTGTGCATCCTGTCCATACAAAGGATGAAGAAATTTCCAAGTCAGATGGCTCATTTTCCCATATTGAACCAGTCACTCAGATTTCCTTATTAACTTATTGTCTGCTATTATTTTATTGTGTGCTCTAAATAGTTCTATGATTGAAAAAATACATCAAATTAATTTGATGTACATCAAGTATCTATAGACTTTACTTGAAAAATATGGTAGTCAAAAATAGTTTGTTGAAAGAGATAACAAATGCCAACAGTCTTATCCTTTACCCCAATTCTGAGAACTTCATAATCATCCTAGACTGTAAACTTCTTAATGCTGAAACTCTGCATAGGATACCTTACAATTTATAAGTAGCCAGAAAAGCATCAGCAGCATTGGCAGAACCAGGCATGTTCCATCTGCCCCTCCACGGCCCGACAGCAAGTCCTTTAACTTCTACTGCTGTGAGACAACTTCTGTTCCCTATGTTCTCCCATTTGTCTGTGTTCCTGACAGGCAAAACAGCTGCACACTCTTTCACTCTTTTCACCATCTTGCCATCCAAGATGCTCAAAGACTGGTTATGTTACTCACCCTTGTGTTACGATTCATCTGCAACTGTCGTACCCTGCCAAGAGTCAATTGTACTTGTATTGTGACTTAAATACAATGCTGTATTGCTCTACTAAATTACAATTTTGTGTAACATGAAATAACACTAGATACAACTGGTATTAAACCCTCCAGATATGGAGTACCTAAATATCACCTAGTCAGACGATATCATATTCTGACAAGCAGATACAAAGTTACTTAAAAATGAAAACACTTTCTATTCTTTCAGTTCTTCATAATTATCTCAAACTTCAAAATATTAAACACAACATGTTTCTCTTTTTTAAAAATACCAGCTGAAATATTCCTATTGAGCATATTTCAATGCTCAGGATAACAGTCCAGTATTTAGAGTTTACTCTGATTTTCACTTCTTCAAGAAAAGGATCAACTTGGCATAATTCATACATGCAAAAAAACCTGGGATAAAGCATCACTCATCTTCATTCAACAGAATGACCCGAGAAGTGTACAGAAGGAAAAACATCCACTGAATTTAGTCACAGTTGGTTTCAGATCTTTTTTGCTAACTGAATTGGCATTATTTTTCAATGATGAATTTTGTTTCCTATCTCACAAAATCAAAAGTTTCCTTCCTGGCATTTATAAATAGCTCGTATTTAATGAATCTGAATTCCATTAAGGAACCCTTGGTTTCCATTTTATTTTATAATCAGCTTTATTGTACTAGAAAAACTTCCAGTTCTGGTTCAGACAGAAAAGCATACAGCAGCAGAAGGCAGGCATATCCAATTTTAAAGAAACTGTTTAACCACACACAGAGTGGCAGTTCCATTTTCTTTTCCCCAAATGAGACCATGTTGCTAAATCACGAGACTTGCATGTTCTTCATCACCATAACAAAAAATGCCACATCCAAAATCTCTATCAATTAAACCTTTACACTATATTACTCTGAATTCTTTCTTTAGTCACAGATTTCTGGAGCAATTACAAGCATAAATCAGCATAGCAATTCTTTTCATTACCAAGAATAAGGCAAAACTAACTGAAAAAAGAAGTCTTCTTATATTTTTGTTTTTTTCTTGACCTCAGAACTTTTGTTTTCCCTCTTTATTTTCTGTCTGTGTTTATATTAAAAATTCTTAATGGCATTAACCAAGTGTTTATTCAGTCTGAAAACTCCCTACAAGGAAGTAGAGGCTGAGCTGAATAATATTAATTATTAACAATTATGACCTACAATTACTTTCCTGCTGTTCGTACTTTGCCTTTAGCACTGGCAATGAAAGACATTCTGTCCCAAATAACCAAAACCACCTCCTTTCTATTCAGACTTTTGCACACAGTTACGCAACTGGCCCAAGTTAACTCACCTGCACTACAAGGAACAAGTTTTCTTTTGCTGTTCGTTTCAACTTCCTGAACTGACTCACGACTGTGTTCAAATTGAAGATCTGATTGCAGCAGCTTAACTTCCTGAGGCAGAAAACCATCTGGTAAAGATGAGATGTGCTGACACCTGGGGTAAACATGGCAAAATGCAAATGATTTTCAGTCTGTTCTTCCCAAACAAGCCTATTTCGTGTAACTTTCCTTCATTATCTAAAATATGTTCCTTTTACATTAAAACTGAATTGAACATGAGTTATAAAAGAAAGGCAAGGAAGTTTTGAGGCAATTTTCCCTTCAAAAAAGTATTTGTTAAAAAAAAGAAGTCACATTAGTTTACTAAGACCTTGTCCATCCTAGAAAAACTACGATGAACTGATTTTTAAAAAGGTTTAGTTAAAAACTAAATGATTGATATGTATGTAGTATGATTGATAGAACATCCAGAATAAAAAGCGTGACATACTTCTGCAAACACAAAGTTGACAATATAGAAAACAGTGTAACACAACTCTGTCTTCTTCCAGCTGAAGAGCTGTCCCATGCTAGGCCTGAATCACTTAAGTAAATCAGAAAACAGCTAAGGTGGGAAGAGACCTCTTGTAGGTCATCTGGTCCAACTGCCTGTGCTCCAGCAGAGCCACCTCCAGCAAGCTGCTCAGGACAGTGTCCACATGGCTTTGAGTAACTCTCAGATGGGAGACTCCACAACCTCTCTGAGCAACTTCTGTCAGTGCTCCATCACCCTCACAGTAAAAAACTGTTTCCTAATGTTTCAAGGGAACTCCTGTGCTTCAGTTTGCACCCATTGCCTCTTGTCCTGTCACTGATACCACTGAACACGGTCTAATTCCATTTTCTCTGCGCCCTCCCTTCAGGCATGTATACAAATTGTTAAGATCCTCACAAGCCTTTTCTTCTCCAGGCTGAAGTCCCAGCTCTCACAGCCTTTTCTCACATGAGAGCTGCTAAAAATCTCTTATGTATCTTTGAGGCCCTTTGCTGGACTCCCTCCAGTATGTCCGTGTCTCTCTTGTACTGAGCAGCCGAGACCCAGACACCAACCCTCCAGGCGTGGCCTCACGAGTGCCAGTACAGGGAAGGATCATGCCCCCGGACCTGCTGCAATACTTTGCCCAATGTGGCCCAGGTCACCATTAGTCTTCTTTGCTGTCAGAGCACACTGCAGTCTTATTTTCAACTATCCCCTAGTCCTTTTCTGTGCGCAGCCTCCTCGCACACATTGGTGGGTGGAACTGTTCTTTCCAAGGTGCAGGACTTTGCACTTACACTCACTGAACTTCCTGAAGTTCCTACCTTTCTCCAGTCTGTCGAGGTTCCTCTGGAGGGCAGCACAATGCCCTGGCATACTAGCCACTCCTCTCCATTTTGAGTCTTCAGGCAAGCTTGATGGGCATACACTGCACCATCATCCAGACAATTAATGAAGATATTAAACAGAACGGCACCTAATACTCATTCCTGTGGTACTCAGCTACTTACACCTTCAACTACACTTTGCCCAGTGATCACTACCTTCTGGCTCTGAATCTGAATGACTCTCAGCCCAGTAATTCAGATAGCTCATCCAGCTCATACTTTAACAGATTCTCTGAAGATCTTATAAGGCACAATGTCAAAAGCTTTCTGAAGTTTTGATACTTTTCTGACACATTGTTGTCTTCTGAAACTCAGTGTCTTTATACATACCCTCCGATTTCCAAAGAGAAATCTTACCTTTCAATAATTGCCCTCCGCATAGCTTCTTGGCTATATGGACACTTCCCCACTATAATTGCTGACAGATACACTGGATATTGCAGGAAATGCATCAGAAGAGCTCCTTGACACCCCAACACATTCCAGCGAGCCAGTTTATCACTGCAGGACATAGAGCATGTTCTGTCTCCACGACCTGGCTTCACTCGTAATAACCCCACACAGTGGTACCCCGGCCCAGGTGTCCGGGCATCATCCAGCTCTCCAGGCACACATCTTGCACCAGTTCTGTGAATGTCTACTACCTTTGGTCTCACTGAGCCGCTTCCCTTAGTAGCTATTTGCACCTCTGCAGAACATTCACAGCTCTTTTGATTTGTGTCTTCTCGTTTCACAGATTCTTGCTGAACAGGCTGGTCTTCGGTGATGGTGGAAAAACAAAGATCATCATCAGTTTTCCTTCTCTTGATTATATGATTACTTGCCATTTTCTCTGCTTTCCTTTTATCTTCTGGACACGAATGATCGTGGTTACTTCTGCACTCTGCAGATTGTCCAGCTGCATCACTGCCAGTCAGGGGCTTTGAAAGCTGGTTCTCTGGTGCACTGATTGGAAAAATAGAAGCATCTCCACCTAGAACAAAAGAAATAACAAATTGGCCAAAAATACGTCTCGTAACCAGAACACATCACACCACCGTAACACCACAACTATTAGCTTTCACAGAGTTGCACTCAGGAGAATTTAAGTACGAGAACAAGTTTTTAAAACAACATTGTCTTATGCAACAATGAATCAGATTTCACTGAAATTCAAGCCAATATATGCTTCAAGTTTTTCATTCTATGCAAGAAACAAGAAAAAAAAAAGCAAATCTTAAAATCTATAAAGCCAAAGGTAACAAAGGCATTCCACAAACTACAAGCAGTGCTGAAGACTCTTAGAAAAACCAGGCTGATCTAACTAAACATGAACCTCAAAAGAGTAATTAAAGAAAAAATATGCCAAATAAGGATTAAAATTTTAATCTGTATCACTGAAACAAGCTCAAAACCAACATTCTGAAGCTCAGTTCAAAGCAAAGCAAGACTGACATGCCTGGTGACAAATGTGAGAAATTTCTCACAATGTGAGAAAAAGATGTCAGAAAAATTGTGCTCTTAAATTTGAAGATTAATGAAGAAAAATAATACTGCATATTCCAGCAATGCCATCAAAATCATGAAAATGCATGAGCAACTAACTTACTACACAAAGTACTGGAGAGGCATATTTTGAGTTCTTAGGCTCCTTTGCTTTGTAACAGAGGAGCATGTGAAGAATGGGAGAGAGCATGGCATCACTGAGACACCAGGTCTGCTGGTAGGCACCTTCATCTTTGTGGAGCTGTTTATTTTAAAATCCAAAAAGAGCATTTTCCATGACAGAAATTGCATTACATTCATACATGCATACAAGTTTTGGGTGGGGGAGCTGGTGATGTTTTGTGGGTGGGACTATTTTTGTTGGGTTTTGTTTGGTTTTTGGTTTGTTTGGGGGTTTTGTGAGGCTTGGTTTTGGTTAGGTTTTTATTTTGGGGGGAGTTTTATATTTGTTTTTTTTTTTGTTTGTTTCACTGGGGGGGGATTTTTCATTTGGTTGTTTTTACTAACTGGGTAAATGCTAGTGTTTTTTATGACAATTTTAATATAAAGAGAATGTTCAAAGCAACCACACAATATGACAAGTATGTTAGTTTCTAGAAAAGTAAATAGTAGCTATTATTGTTTAAAGTGAAACATTCCAGTGTGTAGTAAAAAAAGTATATCAGGTTTACCGAGTTCCCAGGAATCTCATCCAGTGAGATAAAATGCTAAAACTATCTGTGGAGGACCAGTCAAGTACATCTTCAGGCACATACTGGTAACATGGATTACTGCCTCACTCTCACTCCAGCCCAAAGAAAGGCAAGGGGCAGAAAAGATTCCACAAGTGGGAGCAATGTAATAGGTTCATTTCAGCATACTCACACGGTGTATGACTAGAGAAGAAAATAAACACGATATTTGGTTTGAGTTTCCATTTCCCAGTTTCAGGTCCTGGACAAAAGATACTACACTGCTGATGGGAAGCTGCCAGCCACATCTGATGAAGAAGGTACCTGTTAGGCAGGAAGTTTTCATGAAACATTTACTACATTTTTGATGCATGGGAGAAAAAAACTTAGATGCCTGCTAGTGCCTGTTCTTTCCTGATAGAGACTATGAGGACCCAGTCACTTATGCTTCTACAGATAGATGGGATCCAACATACTCCATAAACAAAACCACATCATTAGAACTTTAAAAACAGACCTCAAAGGGTTGGATTCAGTAAAGTTAACTATCTCCTCATATATATAAGGTCCTCTCCTCCCATATGTGTGTTTTCACCAGCACTGGATTCAGTTCAGTAGCATCAAATTGCAATAAATGTACTTATTTCTGCAGAATTACTGTTCTCCTGGCTCATTTCCTTGAACCAGCTTATCCCACATAAACAAGAGGACTTGTATATGGGAAGCAGTAAAAATTCTACCCTTGACCACTAGTCATCAGACCTGCATTGAAGTCACATGAAATGAGATCCTAATTCTTTATACAGAAGCTCTATGAGAACAAGGAAGAAAAAAGCTTTTGTGAAAGGGCCTTAACATCATTAAGAAGTGTAGAAATTAGGCTAAAATCCTAGTAACTGGGAAAGAGCACTGCCCACACAGAGTTAATGAAGTCCTTTATTACATTCTCACATCTGAAGCTGCCAAATCTCGCTATTTCAGCAATTAGATGAAAACCATTTGTATCACAAGCACTTCATGTGGCATTGAGTAACAGCACGAGAACTTCATGCCTCACCTCTGGAAGCTCCTCTTGGCCACAACTTCAGCATGACTGTCATTCAGAATGTCTCCTAAAGCAACAATCAAGTGAGAATATAAAAAGGAGGCAAACAAAGCCAATAGAATTTGACACAGGACAGTTCTCCAGATTTGTAAGCATTTGAAGGTTGAATATTGGTATTAGGTTATTGCAAGATATTTAAGCTTCCAGTCACCACAAAAGGAGGTCAATAGTCTACATAAATGAAGATAAAAGTCTTCACTTTGCAGGAATTCAGAGACTTGTTTGAATACCAAATTTTAATTCTTCTGATATTGGAAATCCTTAAAATTGAATACACACTGTTTCCTTCAAAACCTTCCTGACTTTTGTTCTCAAAGCTTGATATTGTCAGGTTAAGCATCACATCCAGAAAATTCCAAGTGTTTGTTAAGCATTTGGTTGAAGTTTGGTTTTGCACTATGTCCTACAATTAAAACTACTTTTCTTGTAAGTAATTATGATATTTACCAAGTTTAAACATCTCATCTTCAGTCTTCCTGCAGTGCCTGCCTATTGTGGTATCTAAAGCAAAGGGGCTGTATATCATCTTTTATTTCAGGAATAAAGGTCCAGGTGATGAAGAGGCCCCTTTAACAGTTTCAAAAATTCAGAAGTGATCTAACATTCTAACATGTAACCATTAACATGATCTCTCACCAAGTTAATCTAAAAATAAGCTAAGATTATCACAAGAGGAAAATAATTCCTAAACTTAGGATCACTGAAGACAGACAATAGCAAGACAAACTAGTTTTACTTTTTCCTAGTCAATTTTCTACTTTGACCCTTAATACCTAAATTGTAAACAACAGTTTAATCACAATTTTCCTAAATTGATCAGAAAAATGTCACTACTAATACCCTTTTAAGATGGCTAAATCAGAAGAAACACACACAAAAACCTAAGATACAGAATTTAGTCTCTTCTCTTTTGCTCCACTAATTCATTTCAAAATGACACTATACAGAACATGAAGCAGCCTGAAACTGATACATGCAAAACCCTGTCTCATATCTTAATATATTCCTTCTCTGAAGTCTAGAAGGGTAGAAAGCCCTGTACCTACATCCTCATGCACACTTTTCCCCCTTAGCCACTTTTCAGCATTCATCATTACTATGGCTTCTCCTCTCTCCTAGCAGAGCAGACAGGTAACATTGTGAATTAAAAAATGGATGCGCAGAGCAAGGAAAGCCCTACAACAAATAGTGAGAAATGGGAGTTGTGAGAATTCGTGTATCTATCCCACACATTTTTTTATACAAACACTTAAAACTATCTAGCTGCAGAACATGCAGTAAGGGAGAAAAAGCCTGTTAGTGCCTTTCTGGTATCACCCCTACCCCAACTCAGCAGCAGCATCTTTTGCATTAGACTACAACAAAACTAGACTGTAACAGGTAACCAAAGAACAATTCTTTTGCTTATGTTTTGCCTTGCTTTTAGTTTTGAAATCTTTGAGTATGCAGACTCGGGGACTAAGTTACACATTTCCACAATAAGGAGTTCATTCTCCCTTAAGGCCACAAGTGCAGCAAACTTTCAGGGCAGCTGTTCTGGCTGCCTAAGCTCCTCTGTCCTTGTAAGGCCTCACACTTCTGGCTTCCATCCAGAGTAAGTCTGAGCAGAACGCCTTACACGTTTTTATCGATTCCATGACAACAGCAAGAGAGAAGGTAGCATAGGTAGCATGTTCTTGAATTTTACATCATAACTTACCAGTTTTTCTCATCTTGTTTTGGCCAATACATTTTGTTCCAGTTCCCATAGCAACAACTTCCTTAGTTCCTGAAAAAGAAACGTTAACCGAACAATCACCACCACCTACTGCCAGAAGCCTTGTCTTACCAAAGGACTGTGTGAGAGCAACACACAACGTTGTGTGGAAGGGAAGGTACAGGGAGACAGACCGTGCAACATTACCAAAACGAAACAGTATCTGATCCAGAACTAAATACAGGAGGGAGAAGCACCAGTATAACGTCCGTGACAGCAAAGCAGGAATGCCAACAGAGGCTTGACGTGCCAGGCACAGTGTTCCCCAAACACGTAAGAAATAAACACGGGATATAATCTGCCTAACAACACTGAAGTGCCAGTAAGAGAAAGGAAGATGATGATGAACACAAATGCAAAATACAGTAGCACAGTCTGTTAAAGGAGAGCATACTGAAACCTTCCTAGGATGCTTTCAAAGAGTAGCTAAACACTCTTTTGCAAGAGTTTATATCAAGAAATCAGGTCCTGCCGGGACTTTCACCGCTTACTGAACAGCCAAATACAGGCTTTCATCTTCCTAGTTACAGTCTGGGATGAATAGCATTTCATTATAACCATCTCGTTCCAGGCAAAAGTTGTAAATGCTTTTACAATAACAGAGTGAAGAATTTGGGTAGAGAGAGAAATGGGACAGAAGGGGTGTGTTTTTCTTAAAAGGCATCTTGAGAAAAAAAAAAAGCATCCAGGCCTGGTACCTCTCTCCTTCCCACGCCCCCACCCTGGCTCCCACAACTCGTTCTTACCCTGGCAGTTCCCTGGACTAGCAAGAACCTCTTTTTGGACTGGAGACTCCACTTTGACAACAGCTGCCAGTGAAGTCCATTCCCTGTTTGGATCTGGTTTCCCCTGCTTAGGGAGTCTCGTCCTATAATGCAGGTAACAGAGCTCAGCGATTTCATCAGCTGACCACATGGCTCCCGATACAAGTGCAGGTTCTACATGGAATTGGATTCCGTCACAACACTTGAACCCCCATGTCTTCAACTCCCACCATCCTGCTCCGCATGACGCGTTCCTGCAGCAGACTGCAATATCCACGGCCCAACTGTATCAATCCTTCCACGATTACTTAATAAGAAATAACTTTCCGAATCGCTAGACACAGACAACGCTAGAAGCCGGAAGTGCAGCAGCAGGTAGGACTGCTGGGTTCCTGAGGCCCCCACTGTGCGGTCACTCGCGTGCCTCAAGCGGTCGTCCCGCTGCGGTGGAGTCCCTGCAGCACGTCTGACGCCTGCGGGCCCCGACCCGGCCA